>VZRS01001420.1:2965-170978 GCA_013398055.1 Ifrita kowaldi
TGGCGGCCGTGACCCGAGCGCGGCCGTGCCCCGGTGCCGGGCGGGGCGGCTCCGCGCTGGAGCGCGGCGGCTCCTCGGTCCCAGCGGGACCGGCCCCGCAGCGGCCGCGGTGCTGCTCACAGAGAGCCCGAAGGGTGCGAACGCCTCCCGCGCAGCTGCTCCAGCACCTTACACACCCGTCTTGCTAAACCACTAGAAAATAAATCACCTCTGCCTCTTCCTTGGACCTCGTGTGACCAAATGACTTTCTTTCACCTCTGCCACCACAGGACCCTTCAACCAGCAAAAGTAATTTTTTTGTCAAGTACCCTGTCACAAAGACCTCCCTTCATGGGAGGATTAGACGTGAAAGTGCCCTCACCGTTGTCATAAAAGCACCACCCCGGCATTTTAGTTCTCCAGCTCTTCTCCATGTGTCTGTAAGCATCCATACCCAGTCCTTGCCAGCTGTCAGGTACAAAACATTGACTTTTTCGGAGTAATCATATAATAAGCAATTGTTTTCCAGTATCAGGTGTGACAGGGACAGACGTTTACAAGTGCACCCAGATCTGTTTAGCCAGCTGCCTGTACAAACAAGTGTAACAAGTCACAGGTAATTGTTTACACGCAGTGTTTATTGCAAATTACTGTCACTTCCTCAGGATGTTTGAATGTTGTATAACAAAGCTCCAGTGGATTGTTTTCTAGCAAGGGTACACACTGGTGATGTGCTTTCCTAAGTGCTGAGCTTGTCCCATCAACTAAGGAAACTGAAGTTTCATATTTAAAAGACTACTTATTTTACAAATTTATTTCCATAGGCAGCAGTGGTGATTTCCATAGGGTAAACAAGAGATTACTTATAAGTGCTCAAGGATCCATAAGGCTTATAACAACAAAATAATGCTCTTTGTTATTGAATAAAATAATAATTTAAAAAAAGGTCTGCTTCTTTGCGATCTTTTTAAGGAGTCTAAAATCTGTGAGACAGAACATCACTGTATCCATTTACCAGACGGGGCAGGACAGGACAGAGATGAGATGAGGGAAAGACACATCAGCGTAGAGAATTAGTGTTGTTGGAGTCCAACAGTGAGAGTCATAAATACTGAAATGCAAAGATATGAGAAGAGTGGTTGGGTTGTGCTTGGATTTTACCTGTTATTTGTTTTGTTTCTTCACCTGACTTATCCATTTTTTTCTCCCTTCCCCTTCCTACCCCATCTGCTTAAACTGATCACTGTACTCCACTGAACAAGGAGAAAAAGGGAAAAATGTTATCTTCAGGTTTATGTTTCTCTACAGAAAAAAAAAAATCCCAAAGCAAGATTCCAGGCATAGCTGGCTTCATTTCTTAATGTTCACCTAGAAGCTCTAATTAAAAATGTTTAAAATGCATTTCAGAATGAGCACGATACTTTAGGGGAGCAGGGGGAGAAGAAGATGCATTTCTGGGAGACTGAGCATGCACTGGTGTTCCAAGAGCCCTGTGAATCCTGTGGAATGCTCCAACAATCTCAAGGACTATTACTTTTTTTTACTATTTCAGAAGGCATTTAAGAGCAAACTACGGGGAATAATAACAATTAAAAAGTTATACTGATGTACCTTAAAGCCCCCATGCACCAAGAGCGCAGCCCCCGGGGAGCACAGCAGCCATGCACTGGTGTGTTCATACAGCAACAAGCAACGTGCACCAGATTCACACAAATCTACTCCCTCCACTAAAGTATTGCTTCAGAATAACTTAATCAGGTCTAAATTAAAGTGTTATCTATCTACAGAACGCCTTTCGTTCCATAAAACCTTGAAACATGCACAGAATTAAACTCCATCTCTGGGGGAGAGACCAACCATCTACCTAGCAATTTACAGCAACTTAACAAAAGCAGGAAGGGAGGATATATTACAGGCAAATACAGGACTCATTGCAGGAGGAGTGTAATTCTCAGTCCTTTTAGTTTCTCTCTGTTATCATTTCCCATTTGTGACAGAAGTAATAAAACTTCCTTCCTCCAACCTTTATTTAATTAAAGTGTAAGGTCTTTGGGGCAGTGAGCTTACTGTGTGTATATATACAGCACCTAGCATGAAGAGGTCATGAATTCATCTCAGGCCTTTAAATACTCCTCTAAATACAAAGCATTAACAATAATAAGAATAGGATATAATTTTCATTTAGAGTAGATGAGTCTTCTGTTTTCGATTATCACAGAGAATAAATTACATGCATCTCAGGGAATAATTAAGTTAAGGGTTAAGGGAAAGTATTTCATACCAGAGACTTGAAACTGCTCTATTCTAGTTTTTTTACTCCTAAGGACACTGCTGCCCACTGTTACAGCATTTACTCAAAATTCTTATTTGCCATAATATTACAAAATAACGTCCCAAATCCCACAGGCCAGATCATCAGTAAGTGTAGGGGTATAGTTTATTCTGAGGCAGTGCATGTGCTTACTGTGATAACATACCCAAATTAACCTTTTGCATGTGCAATAAACTGCAATTAGCAATCTGCAGACAAATGACAAGTTCCTTCGTTTCCTGTAATATGTAGCAATACACAAACCAGATTTCCTATTGAATCCCATATTAACCTACATTCGGTGGCAGTGAAATCTCAGAGCACCGTGTCAGAATTTATCATCTTTCAATGATGTTAGCTCCACCTCTTGACAGTTCTAGACAGGGTGTTTATAAACAACTCATCCATAATCTGACCAATTTCATCTGAAAATGTTTATCATTTTTTCACCAGTTGTTCCAGCCACTTCGGATGCTTTTATTAAGGGATGGGCAGAGCTCTCAAAACAGTATGGTTGTGTTAATAAACGATGAGAAATAAAATGGAGATTGAGTAGTGAGTGGCTTTGTGATGCCTCTCTGAGCTGGTAGGAGGCTCAGGGGTAGGGAAGCTGCAGAAGTGCCTCTTTCCCTCGTGATAAGGAATGTCACATCAAAAAATACGAAACGGGAAGATGATGTTTCCACATGCACTTTCATCCCCGTAATTCCACACCTCTCCCTGTTGCAGAATTAATTTGCAAAATATTTTTTTAAAAACAAAGATCTTCTGGGACAACTTGTGAACAGCAATTTTGCTGCAAACCAGAAAAAGTCTCGCACCTCTAGCAGTCACCATCAGTCTCTGAAAATGTTGATACAGTACCGTAAACCTGAGCCAGTTCCTAGCAGCTTTACTAAAGCACTTGCTTCCAGCATAATAAAACCAAAAAGATATTTGTAATAGGCATCACATAACTGCACTTCCTTCATATGCCTTTGCTGGTAGTGTGACATGAGCGACGAGCGTGTGCATGCGTGGAGGGGATGAACTGCCTTACAAGAATGCAGTTTTGTTTAACATGAGTGATGGAAGGCAATTCAAAAAGCATAAAGATGCCTTTGTAATAAATCAGAGTTAACCAGCCAGATCACCTGCCCACTTTAAAACTCTCCACCAGGGTTGTGAGCGGCCTCCTTCAGTTATTGTTCCGCCCTGGCTCTCGCTCGTGAACCAGGGTTATCGCACAGTGTATCTGAATTAAGTGGCGTTTAACAACGGTGCCAAGCAGAGTTGGAAATGAAAATCCCTTCTGCCTCTCTTTGCTATCACACGACGTGTTTGGAGTTCATCCTTCCCGTCTGCTCCCGCGAGCAGCTCTCCCCCTCTCCCTCTCCCTCTCAGTGGAGCGCTCCCCGCTCCGCGGCTGCGGGATTGGAGCTCTTTGTTACCATGGCCCGTGGGCCAGCTCTGCGTCTGCGATGCAGCACTGGCGTCTCCAGGCTGCGAGGCACCTACCGCACTTGGGGGCACTGCCTGCTCAGCTGGGGCTGGATTAAAAAGGGGAAGAAAAAAAGGAAAAAAAAAAAAAAAAAAAAAGATTTATATCTGTATGTTTAGACTGAGCTAGATAACTCATAGATCTCTGAGGTAGCTCATAACCCTGAGTCCTTTTTAATCAGTTTTAATCTCTGAAATAGTAAATTGTAATTAAAATTTAATATAATTTTAATCTCTCAAATAGTTAATTATAATTATGGTCATAAAACATGTACAACCTTTGCTTCTTCTCTCCTCCATCCCTCACCTCCTACTCAGAGCTGCTACATGAAGAAAGAGAAAATAATTGTCCCTTTAATGGTAATTGTTTATAAACTCCTTTTCACAGAGGCTATGTTTATATACAATGCCTAGGCAAAAACCAGGCACAAACACAGTACTCCTAATAAACGAGTGAATAATACATCCCTGACCACAATTCCAGTGCTCTCCAACAAAGGAATATCTAATTCCTGTCACAGAATTGCCTTGTAGGTTGAAGTTCAGCATATAAATACACATGGGAAAAGATTAGATTTTAATTGATAAGTATTAATCATCATTCACTGCTGTCTCTGCAGGAAGCCCCGTGTTAAAACATCTAGTTAATATACTGTATAATGGATAACCTTGAGGCAGAAGCTCTTGCATCTGTCTCTATCCAAGAAAAAATGTCAACATCAGCCTTTGTTGTAGCAAAATACCCTGACATCTGAACGGAGTTGCTGCTGCTGGAAAATTGACTGTCCTCAGTGCAATCCTTCCTAACCTGGGTCCAGTGCTTAACCCAGAGATGAGGCCAAATTAAAAAGCTTTATCTGTGCACACCTGTACTTAGGAATATTTGAAATCTGGTCTGGGTCAGAATGCTGTGTTTGTGGTGCATCTCCTCCTCTCTGAACAAACACATTTCTCATGTGATGCTCTCACTGCAACCACAAAGCATTAGCACTCACAAGAGCATCATTGAAGATACTCAGGCTGTTCATTGAGAACAAAGCCATTAATGATTAATACCATGGTAGGAGAAAATGTAGCAGTATTTCTTGGCAGCTGAAATGTGGCGATGTCTGTCCTACGTGCAAAAGACTCGCAAATACCTTTAGCTCTTCTTACATAAAATGGTTCTTATTAACTCCGTGGGAAGGGGAATCAAACAAATCCCCCAAACTAAAGAGAAGGAGATTTTCACATGTAAAACTGGATATATACAATACATCTCTCTCTGACTGACCCAGCAGATGCAGAGATGCATTTACGTATCACAGGCATTACTGTCCCAGCAGATGCTATAAAGTTGTCGCTGACACAGACGCTCACTGTCCCCACAGATCTGTATTTTGGGAGGGAATTTTCGTACCACAGACACCACTGTCCCTACAGAACCACATCTGCTGGCCGAGTTATTGTTTGACATGCTCCTCTGCCTCCAGCAGATGTGAGAGACTGCCAGGCCAGCAGGCATTTCTGTCACAGCAAATCTCCATCTACAGGGAATTAAACTGCAGCTTAAACTACTGTACTCCCTGAGCCCAGGGTGTGGACAACACTGACAGGGAGGAAGCAACATAAACCAATGAAAATATAATGCTGGGCACCTAGAACATCACCATTAACTCTGCCTAAATATGGCTGTGTTCGGGGATGTGTCAGGAGGAGAAAAAGAATTGCTTGCACCCTCCTTCCACCCCGCCTTTAACAAGTATTCCTTCAGAGAAGCATTCAAAGGAAAAAGTGTCTGATACCACTTTCATATAAGAGATCCAAAAAAGCAGAAGTCACTCATGACTAAAATGTTGAAAACCTTAATGCCCTATAACAGGGACCAAGTGCTAGGTCATTTCCAGCTTGCTTTTGAACAGAAAATTTTCTGAGTTTCTTATTTGTTAACACCAGAAGATTTGATCCCCAATTCTAGAGGTGCAGGAATAAAGGGAAGGGCTTTGCTTTTAACCCCTGTGATTTGGGTCTTCATCTTTTGAGACTCTGCACAACCTCCTCTCAGACTCAGGGTCCAGTGGCAGCAGCAGCCACGGGATGCTTTGCTCCTGTGCAGCTGTGCTGCCAAGCAGAAACTCTCCAGACATGAGGAAGAAAATCCTGGGCCTGTGCTGAGACATGACCATGGCTAGACTCTCCCTCTGGAGTGAACTCAGCCTAAGGCCCATACCAACACATGTACCTGCATATAAATAAAATGTAAGGTATGTGAGCCTGGACTGGGAGCTGTCTTTGGCCTTTTTTTGCCTGAGTAGATGTATCCTTCATGATTTGGTACCAGAGAGAAAAACCCTCCCCTGGTAATCTGCAGTCATGTAAGCCCTACCTGAAGACACACCATCTAACTCTGGAATTCCCCTGTGGGGAGTCTGGCCATTTATCTTTATCTGCAGCATCAAGAGCTGTCCATTGGCAAAGGCAGGACACACGAATTCCCAGGGTAATAATCTCATACAGCACAGCAAAACCTATATCCTTGGAGCAGATTGTGGGAAAGCATCAAGATTTTGGTTGCTCTGCCAAAGCAAACAAGATGTTTCAAGCCCCATCATCTGCTCTGCAGTTCACACCCTTCCAGTGCTATCTTTTTCAGATGCCATGCCACTCTGGTTAGTGGCAGTGCTGTTGTCATGTGTGACTCATTCCATTTTACTGGAAATTAGAAAACCACATGCTGCACTGAAGAACTGCTTATTTATGTAGTCACATAATCCCAGAGAGAACTCCTCCTGCCATTATTTGTATACAGATTATTTCAGAATTTTGGAAACACAGCTCTTTGCCAGGGTTCATCCAGGGGACAGATTAATCAATGGCACCCTGCTCTTCCCAGGGCCTGTTGTGCCCTTCATACTTTCCAGTGCCCCCCTGGAAATGCAAATGGTATTTTGGAAGAGAGTACCTTTGTCATTACAGGGTGTGTGGGAAGCAAAACAGAGCACAGAGAGCAGTGGAATTGGAGGTGCGTTAGCAGAAGAGTCTGTCACGTATTTATTTGGGGTTTGGACAGGTGAATTTCACCCACAAGGAACAACACAAATCTACTTGGCCTTGTTTGTTTTCTTTTTTAATGGCTTGCCTTTATAAAGCCTCCTCAAATATTTCCTGAACACATCACAATGCTACACTTACTGTAGTGATTTATGCTCAGGATGAGTGAGATGAACTGGCATATTCAGGACAACAAAAAAAATGCAGGGATGTCAACAGTGCATTCTTTCTGTGGATTAAGAATTACTGGATAAAAACATTAATGCTTTTAACCAACATTTTACGGTGACAACAAATCAAACTGGATCATTTTGAGTTCTGAAGCACAGGCCTGGAATTACCCATGACTCAAAGAACAGTTTCCTGTGTTATGAGTTTTTCTAGTCTGTATAAAATTGGTGTTCCTAAAGCAGCAGCACTAGGATCAAAAGTTAGATTTGATTGTGTGTTGACAGGCAAAGGTTCTAGAAATTCCTAAACTAAGATATTGCATTGCCTTCTACAGGTACAGATAAACCCAGTCTTATCTTTAGATGAAGAAACTGTTAACAAGTTTCAGGCACCAGACACTTATGAAGAAAGAAAATAGAAATGTGAGCCATCCTCTTTTAAAGGTTAGCATAGCTTAAACATTCCTGAAAATATTTATTATCATAACAGACCAAACCTGCTGAAATGTTCTCACTTGGGATTTGGTCTTTGACATTCTCAGAAATTCTGTTCACTTCATCAAATGGTTGCCATGAAAAGCAGAATTGAGCAACAAAAAGGAAAAGACACAAAGTAGTTAAAGGCCATTTGGAAAAAGACGTTTGCTTTTAATGTTACTGACTACCCCTCAGGACCCAAGTTAGAGATCTGTTATGTTTTAAAGCATTGCTTTCAAGCTTGCTGGAAGTGTCAGACAATTTGAATAGATCTCCATTTTAATTTCCAATCTAGCAGGATGGAACAGCTGCCATAACTTTGTGCAACGTGGCAAATTCGACATCCTCATCCCTCAAACAACAATCATCGAGAAGGGACTCTGAAAAAAGCACAATAAGCTTCCATTTTTACTGCCTTTTAGTAACTCCCAGTCAAAATTGTACTTCAGATAAAGAACCCAAACCCTCAGTTGTACTTTTAACTTGCACTGTCTACACCAGGGAGCAAAGGTCTTGGGTGAAAGTTGATGGGATTTCTAGAACTACTTTTCCTTCTTCCAGCCAGTGAGCTGGAGGTTTGTCCACATCCTTCTGACTTACACATCACCATCAGTGTTACAGGCTCCCAGTCAGGATTTTCCCCACAGCTGCAGTGGGATGTTGTAATGGAACAAGTCCCAGCTCAGCCTCACCAAATCTGCCTTGTCAAAGCCCCCCAGCTTCTACAGCTCTGGCAGCTGGAGTGAGAGTGTGAACTGCAGTGTGTCATCCTCATGCTTTTCCTGCTTCCTAGCAGAAAGAAAACGTTGAAAAGAAGATGGAAATAACAATTCTTAAGGTCTTTGTTTTTGGTCTTTTTCAGACCATGTTAACTCAAGAGGGAAAATTGAATCCAGAGGAAAAGCACTTTGAGAGTCAGATGAAAATCCTTAGCACTGTGTCCCAGTCTGGGACTGTCTAGACCAGGACAAAGGCAGTTCAGCCACAGTCAGGGGGATCTGTGTGTTTGGGATGTGGCACATTCCTAAGCACAAGTCCGTGTTGCATGCAGTTTTAGGAGTATCTCTGTAGAGTACTGAAGCACAGATGTGTTGGTCTTTCCCCAGGAGCAATGTCCCATCTAGCTCTCATTTTGTATTCATTCCCAGATAATACACTGTGTGCACTCAGGTAAAGCTGCCTCCCACTCCTCTCCTTAATTCCAAACAGAAAACTCAAAGGAGTTTTGCGACCTATCACCACCCACGGTGCTGCCACCAGTGCACCCAATAAGAAGAAACAGAAACATCCAGCAGGGACCCTGTTGCTCCAGGATGGACTATTTGTTTCTATAAAAATAAAACACAGTTCAAAAGTCTCTGGCAAGTCTGATGTCAATTGCTGAACTAACGTCTCTGTTCTTGTTTCTGCAGCGCTTCTCTACTACCGAGTCTGTGGTTTCTTGCCTTCCACATGGTACAACCAGCTTCTGACCCTGAGATTTCCTCCCTTCAATCTGCATTTCTCATGAAACTCAATCTCCAAGCATGAAACCAACTCTTGCTAATCTGTTTTCTGTTATCAGTATTCTCACAGGTATATTCATGAATTAGGGAGGACACACGTGTGGGTAGTATGCATGCCTCTCACTTGAGTTTGCCTCTAGCAATTGCCATTTAAACCACAGAAAGCAGAACAGAAATATTAAGCTCAGCATTTTCCAGATGGGCTCCAGCTTTGGATGGCTTACTTGATAGCACTCACTTCCAGTCAATAAAAGTTATTTCTTCACAAAATCAGATTTTATCCCACCTTTTACACTGTCAGTTTAGATCTCAAGGGAACGGGTTAAGAACAGATAACACAGAAAGGCAAACAGGGCAGGTTAACTACATTTCACCTCTGTCCTAGGGTGGTTGGACATGGCTGCTTGGGACTGGAAGCAGGCTGCAAGCTTGTGTGATCTCCTCCAACGCCTGTTTCTATCACTTTGCATTTTCTTTCACTAATGGAGATGCTAAGTATTACTTTGAGACAAAAAAAAAAAATAAGTAAAGAAGTAAATATAAAAAGAGCTGCAATAAAGTGGAACCAGGACTCATTCAGAGATGGAAGCTTTCTGATTTGGAGGTTTGGGCATCAGTATGCCCAAGCCTTCCTCCTCATGCAGGGGGAGCACAGCTCCCTGAGCTCAGTGGGGATCTGTTCGACCTGACTCAGACACAAATCTCATCTGCACAGCTCCTCTGGGATCACCAATTCTGCTCCTGGGAAGTGCCAATTACCAATCCATTCCTTATGTTCACTGCACTTCCTGCCAGTGCAGCGCGTGGACACTGGTGGCACAAACACATTAACTTCACCTGGCAATAAGCAGTTCTCCCTCAGCCTGAGTGCATGCCAAGAACAGCCTAATCTGCTCAAGAAATTATAAGCCATGCAGCTATTTGCACTGAAACCCCTGCAGAAAGAGCCCTCCCCCACTTCCTTCTGCGCTAGCCTGCTCTAACAGCAGGCAGACATAAGTGAAAGGAAAAACAATGAGAAAGGAAACTTGGGAGGGACAGGTTAGGAGCAGAAGGAAGAAGCAAAAGGTCTGACTCTGCAGACCGTATTCATGATGAAAAGCATTTGCACAAATAACCTAATTGCATTCCGTGGGACTGCCGGGCTGAGTAAAAGTGCTGCAAGTGCAAGCAACAATTGCAGAGGCAGGAAACAAGTAGGAAAAGAAAGAAAAAGGAAGCCCCACATGAATCAGACACCTGCACAGAGGAGAGCAGTCTCACACACCCCAGGAAAAACAAATCAACCAAAACACTCTCTGCCTTTGAGTTACGGCGGAAATATTTATAGCGCCTTTCCCGACCTCTGCCTTGCTTCCTGGCAGGCAACACCACAGAAAGAATCTTTACCACTTGCATCCCTTTCTTCCACCAAACAAGAAAGCAGTCCCTTCCCAGAGCTCTGCAAAGGCAGCAAGAGGCACCAGAGAGGCTGCAGGAGCCGTCTGGTCTTCACCTGGGGAAGGACGAGTGCCAAGCCAGGCACACACTCACAGGAGGAGCAGCAACCACCCCCACAGGAGGGACTGTGGGCATCTCTTCCTGTGTGATGAACTGGGGGAACAGCATTGATTTGGTATTGATTTTGTACTGATTACTCTTGGCAGGGAATAACACAGGAGCCAAGGAAGTGATGGGCTCCAACACAAGCCCTCGTCTTTTCCAAGTGGTCACTCCTTTCCTTTCCTTACAAAGCACCATGAGGCACTGAAGAGAATCTCATGTCCAGTATCTGAATTGCTCCTTTTGCAGTGAGCTCTTTCAGGAATTCTCAAGACACTTCCTGTGACAGAGCAGTTCTAAGTTTATATAACCTTAAAATAATGCATTTATTTATCAAAAGCCTTTCTCCTAAAATGAAACACTAGAGAGCAAGCCAATCATTCCAATGAAGACATGCATTTGAATTCTCCGGGCTCACACTAATTGGCACTTTTCAAAATGTTTCCAGTTAGGTTTGTCCATGAGCGTGAAAAGGAAAATCAAAATATGTCTCTCTGAGATGGGCTGATGTTTGTGAAACAAAGCTATCAAATCAGGGAAACCAGGGACTAAATTCAAAGCAATGATGGTTTGAGATCATACATTAAAGATGACAGGATCTTTCTAAATCACCTCAAACATGAAACACTTGCAGTACCAAGTCACAAACTTATCTGAAAAACACACACTACCACCTACTGGCAATTATTCATATGTGTTATTTACATACTGATAAGTGGCAGCAATATGTGCACACTTGATTTGCATGAACTTTGCTAGAACAAAGATCATTCTTCATCTTTACAATTACTAGACTTGAAGAAAAATATATTCCTGTGGATGTAGTTCCCACAACATGTGAGTAGATATTGTTTTCTTTTCAGTAACAACTGAAACCAGAAGAGCTGTTTAGTTAAACCCATTTAAGGTTGTTGGTTTTGTCAGTAGTGTAATATGGGGGGTTTTGGCTCATCCATAAGCTGGTGACATGGTCCCAGCAGGCTTACAGACCTTCCCATTTCACACCTGCTGCCCTGGAAATGGGGCATAAATTATTCCAGTGGTGGTATGGGACCAGGGAGGAAAACTGGGGCAAGTACTGCTCTTGGATACAGCCATTCTTCTGCCCCAATCACACAGAAGCCTGGGTAAAGGAGGACTGGATTGAGGAGCTAACACGAAGGAAAGATGACACTGGAACATCTTTTCCTCAGGTGATTCCTTGCCTTTTGCTGCAGTTCTCACCCTTTTGCCCTAAGGTTCACAGTACTGCCACAGAAACATCCTGGAGGTAAAAGTGCTGTGATTTATATGCCAGAAGGAAGAGTTAGTTAAAGGCCCTCGTGTGAACACCACACACATCACCCTGGCTGAGCTGGGGTGACACGATTTTCACCTCCATGCTCTCAGTGGAGACCTCTGCACGATTGCTGAGGTGGTGCTGCTGTGGATGGTGCCTCATTTTGGACATCATTCAAGATACAAAGTTGATGCTGTGACTATGTCAGCATGCAGCCTGACTGAGCCCTCACCTCACCAAAAAGGAAAACACGCCAGGAAAGCCAGGCCTGACACCACTGAGTCACGCTCCGAGCTGCTGTGCCCTTGATCTCAGTCCTGCTGCTGTCATTTCTCGCATGAGATCAGCTTCCAGAGAGGATTTTGGTACGTGGGTGGCAATGTCAGAAAGATTGGCTGGTCCTGATGTAAAGGCTCCCTGAAGGCCAAAGACAGAGACTGAGAAGAATTGCCCCTGCAGTTCTAAGGGCACCTGCCCACACGACCCCGAGTTAAACCCCAGACAATGTCTACTCAAAAGTCAAACCAGCAACAGGAGCAGCTCATTGCCAGCCACTGCAGCCCTGTAGGAAAAGCACCTTTTCAGTGTCTTATAAATAAACCATTCTATCCAAGAATGGCATTGCATGTATATAAATAAATCAACAATTTGAAATTAATAAACTTTTATGCATTTGTAATTAATACAATTTATTGTTTAATTTAACCTGAGTTGATTTTCAAAATATGTTTTTCTGTTAGTTGAACCTTAATTATATGCCAGGTTTCCTGCTGGCAAGTATCAGACTAGCTCAAGACAGGCCTTCAGATATGCTGTGCTAATGCCTGACACTCAGAACAGACACTTTTCGTTCTCTTCAATATGTGCATTGCAAGTAGTATTTTAATTGGGCTCCCAATTCAGAAGGCTGGAATGAGCTTGTGAGTCATTTTTACAAGTTGACTCACATGCTACAAAACTGAAGAATTTGGTGCAGGGAAAAAGAAAAAGCAGAGGGTGGATTTGTGGATTTCTGCACATCCCTGTCATGGGGAGAAGGATGAGTTTGTCCCCATCACCCAGCTGCAGCAGCACAGGGGCTCAGCAAGTGCATTGCTCAGAGGAGGCTTTTTCATCCCTAGCTGTTGAAGAAAGGATGCTCTTGGAAGGCTTTTGTTTCACGAAAGCTGTGATCAAGAGATTATATAAAGTATTATAATTTTGAGATCCTTCTCCTTTTGGAAAAGGGACCGGTCCCAGCAACACAGGATGCCTGGTTTCAGGGTGTTTCAGTGATTGCATTTCAGCAGCTCCATTTCAAGACTGGGCAACACAGAGACAACAGGGAGAGGGCTCCTGCTCCCCCTTAGATGAATGAATCTGCCAACCCTGCAGATTCAAACCGGAGACAGAGTTGGATTAAGTTCTTTTGTCCCTGCACATCACCAAGGAAATGTCCCACAGCTCCCACTATACCCATGTGAAAACCCTGATGTCTTCTCACTGCATGGCCTGCATTGCTTGTGCAACCTCAGAGCCTCACACCATTTGCATGGGTGCAAGGGATGGGAACTCAGCCAGAACAAGGCACGTGGAATCAAATCTATCCTTCTTTTTGCTGTGTTACCTCAAAAAGTGGTAAACCCCATATTTATTTACTGAAGCAAAGAACTGTGAACTGCAATACACAGAAACTGCAGGAAAATCCTTTTCCTTACACTGAGGAAAAGGCTTTTCTGACCTGTCACTTTGCCTGTCATAACCACATTTTAACATTTTTCTTTCCATATCCTTAGAGGAATCTATACAATACACAAATGAAAGGCAAATTCAGAGAAGGCAGAAAATGCCAGGGTGTTTTTCATTGTCCTGAGGACAAATGCCAGAGCCCTTCTGGGACATTCAGAACATCTAGTCACTGTATCTTATTCAAGGGAAAAGCCATCTGTCAACAAACTAATCACTGGACAGATTCAGAGACAAGTGAAAATAAAAAGCCAATACAAACATGCAGATGAGGTTCCAGTCAGCAACTAGCCACAGAAAACAAACAAATCCCATCCACAAAGCCTGGCATTTGGGTCCAGCCATTTTTCACTGAAGTCAAAACTGGGAAGGGAATAATGCAAAATGATCTTCAAACAGGAACTTTCAAATCAATCAATCTGACTGTGGAAAGATGAGCACGATCCAAACCTGGATCCATACCCTACCTACAAAAGCCAGTAACAGCAGCAGAACAGGGTATAAACATAACAACTGAGCTCCTATCACGTTATTAACAGTATTAAAAGCCCTCCTACTTAATATGTAAACATTCAATAACATTGAACAATTGGAGTCTGAGCTCGTGGCTCAATGCAGCCTTCATTTTTGATCAGAAACACACTACCCCAAGGGAAGGACTCCAAGTGACTAATGTTCCTAGTGGCCAGGATTCTATCACCAGTGAAAAGTGAAGCATCTGCCCCATGTGTGAGCCCAACTCTCATATTTTTTTCATGAGTGTCTTCTATGACAAGGGACCTGACTGAGATCTTTGCCAGTCTTCCTCTTGAGAAATGAAAGCCCTCTCCTGGGTCACCACAAGTAGACTTTGCTCAAGTACAAAGGCACGCAGAACACACTGCAAAGGAGTTCCTTGATGTTAAGGCCCTGTTGTTTCTTTATTTTCTAAGCCTCACTTCAGGGTGTGCATGCAAATGGCAAAAGGATGTCCATTGTTTCGATTCTGCACCAAGTTTGATCTGATATTGGTGAAAAAGATTCAACAGCAGAGGAAAATTGGGGTATTTCAGAACATTAGCATGTGCCATGTTAAATAAACAACTGAGTTAGACTTCAGTTTCAGCAACATGAAACATGAAAGAAGCACTAGCACTAGCTGAAATCAACCTGAAGGAGTCAGAACTTCTGAGAGCTAAAATCGTAATTGCTTCCTTAAAGGCATCACTTGAATAAAATTAAATGCATTTCTCCAAAAGCTTCACTAGCATAGCAACTGATTGGCCCTTGAGGATTCCTATAGATACTTGTCATTCAGCATGAAATCAGGTCAGCAGCTAAAATTAAACACCCACCTCTCCCCTGCACCGCATGTGGAGTCATCGCTTTTAGTATTGCTCAGCCTCTGCCTCCCCAAATGGGTTCATTCTTACCACAAGCTTAAAGGCTGTCTTATCAAGGAGCACTGATGGATACAGTCATTCCTGCTCCGAGATGGAACTGTTGGGAATCAGGCTCGCAGTCCCTTTGACTCCATCTGCATTGATTAGCTCTCGGGCAGCCTGCCAAGGCACTGTGCTGCCTCTTACCCTCGCCACTGTTAATCTGCCTCAGCGAGGCCTGCAAGCCCTGCATAAACTGCAATTTCTCTTCATTAGTGTGATTCTGCCTGCATGAATCTGATAACATATGGGATATTATCATAAAACAGCCTATTTCACCAATTCATTTTCTCCTTTATGAAGATTATGAATGTACTGCAAGTGCATAGGCAGGAGAGAACAGAGGAGTCTACTGTACAGTTTAGCTTTGATTCAGTTTCCAAAATGCAGATAGCCTTCCTTTTAAGTTCACATTTCCCAATAATCCCGTGCTGATATATTATAAAAACTGCTGACTCTCTCTCCCTGATTTTCTCTAGTTCATTAGGGGCTGCTCCACACTCCGTGTCACTCGCCTGGACTGACACTTTAACGATGAACAGACCAAGCAGATGCCACACAATGGAAAAAATGGGAGCTACAGTAACTGTTTAGTCAACCCTAATCACTGCCACAGTCTGACTAAGCACGAACATGAAACATGATCACAGTTTGACTATGGATTATGTAATTCCAAACATATGCTTTATGCCCCCTCACTTCCTGCCTGCTTCAGATAACGCCAGTCTGGTGGAACGGGCAGTTTCTGCACAGCTGAATGAGCACTTTGTCTGGGAATGACACGGATGCAGGTAGATCCCTACCTGCTTCTGAGATTTATTAATGAGCACGTGTCCCCATTTAATGAAGTCTGCGTGCCCTCTGCTGGTACATGCACGCACTCCTGAGGAACATCAACACTGACAAGCGGAGTGGTCTCACACAGAGAGCTGCTGCTGCTCCTTGGACAGCATGTGTGTACCTGTCCTGGGGTGCTTACAAGTGCAATATGGAATTGAATGAAATTAAGATGCCCATTTATTCTAATCAACACAGCTGTTTTGCCCTTAAAACAGTTAGGTTGGGTTTATGCCTCTGTTTTGAGGGCATTTCCTGCTAAAAGGTACCATTACAATTGCACAGTGCATGTCTCCCTCAGAGGAGATTTTGAATGCACTGATCCCTTAAGGAGTGGGACCAAGGGGATGTTGCAGAGGACAGGGAACACAGAAGCCTGCAGCAACCACAGACTTGTTCTGAGCTGCCCCCAAGAAAAAAAATAATTCAGCTTTCCAGGATTAATCCATTATAAAATGCTACACTAACTCCTGGCTAATCTGTATCAATTACTGAGTACAGACACATGCAGTACAGGTCATTTTAATAAGCAGTTCACTCCTTAAATTGCTTCCACTGCCAAATCAAGTCAAGACTGCTAGGGATCATTTCTAGGGGATCATTAGCTTAACTCATCTGACAACCTCTTCTGCAGACCCTTCCAACTCTTTATACTGCCAAACAACAGCAACAGCAGAACCTCAAAGACTATGGAATGGCTCTTTTTCACAAGGAAACAAGCAAAAACCACAGGATGGGCAGGGTGAATGAAGGGCATCAAATGAAGATAAATATGCCCATATACTACCAGCTGGTGCCAGTGCTCAGAGAGGTGCTGATAGTTCCCTTCAGCTGGATGGTTCCAGGAGAAACGAGACATATCCAAGCACCATTCATACGTGGCAGTACAGCAGAGGGGGGAAATAAAATCCCCCTGCACTTTAAACCATGACAAATCGAGAAAAAATATTTTTGTGCCTCACTAGTGGCAATTAAAACAATGACAGCAAGAAAAAAGCAAACAGCTGAGTGCGTGGCTGACGTCCTGCCCTGGGAAGTGTGTCGGCACATCTGTCCCTGGCAGTGCCCAGCAGCACTGGCACAGGTAGCACTGCGAGACTCTGTCACAAGGGTTAACCACTGCACAGCAAAGAGAAGGTGCAGGCACGATTGTAATTGAAAACTGGCTGGCTCAGGGCGTGTGAAAAGCTGTGTAAATTTTAAATGCTGCTCATGTACAATAGCCAGCACTGAGCGTGGACTGGTGACCTGTGCCAGGGAGGCTTGCCTGTGAGAGGAAACTATTGCTCAGATGCATATCAAGGACTCCTATCTATTCTTTCCTTTCCTTTAAAGCTGAGCAGCAGCTATTGCACAAACGTGTGACTACAGACCAGAGTCTAACTGCTGCAGGAGACAGAAATGTCAAGCAGGCTGTCAGGAATAGGAATCAGAGTTATATTCAGTCCTGCCCAGATGAAAGCGTAGCACAAAAATGACCTACAGTGGCATCTTCTCTATCTTGCTGTAATTTCACTTTATTATTAAACTCCATTCTCACTGCGGTCTCATCCAGACTAGAAGAGGTCACAACCAAACATGGAAGCAAACACAGCATTAAACCCAATTTTGTGCCCAATGTACTGCTATTTCAGCTCTGTTAAAGCATTGTGATCCGCCTGAGAAAGGAGGGGAGCCAGGAGACAGGTGTAGGCAGATATTTTTCAAAAGTGCTAAAAAGCATGAGTTTCAAAGCAGAACACGGCTGGAAAGGAGTGAGGAGGCTCATTAACCCACAGGTACTAATGCATTTTGAAACATGACCCATTTTACAGAGTCAGAGTCCAGAAAATGTCCACACTGTGGTTCTGACAAAGGCTCTGATAAGGGACACTGAACAGGTACCAGAAGCTGTGTGTGTAGGTGAGCAGGAGATGGAGCCAGGCCAATCTTCCTGCCATACACACGCACACACGTTATTTTTCCAAATGCAGACACAAGCTTATTTGTTTCTATTTCAAGGATGTACACATTGTACCAGGGACACAAGCTCAGTAGCAACTATCTGTCCCTACATGGTCAAATTACCTCCCTATAGCTACTCCTGCTGGCTGGTGATGTCTCTGTTAGAGCTGTGTCACCAGCAGTGCTGGCAGCTCCCCACAGCAACAACCTAAACTGCATAAACAACTCATCTACAGCTAAAAACCTCACTCTGGTTTTATGTCCTCATTTAGGATTTGGTTGGACTGGGAGACGAGATCATCTCGCTTTCCTCCTTCTGCTCAGAAGATACAAAGGAGACACAAGAGCTAGGAAACTGACTGTGTTTTTATATGTATTTTTATATCTTTTAAATATATATTTATATGTATAGAAATCGTGGGCAGATGGGAAAATTCTGCCTGACCAGGAACTCTTTCACATATATATATATATAAAATATATGTATAAAAGCTGTTGTCCTCCATCAGAAACAAGATGCTGGTCCAGGCAGACCTGTGGCATGTCCCAGAACAGCTGTGCTGGTGGAGCAGAAGGCTCTGGGCAGCCTCAGTCCCTGCCTTTCTCCTCACACTGCCTGCAGGCACAGCTGCTTGCCCTGCTGAAAGGTGCCTTTCCCACTGGGTGTTTGCAGCATGACTGTCAGACCAGGTTTCTGAACCAAACAGGTCAGCTGCTGGAGCCAGGGCATTAATTTTCCCATTTGGCCAAGATTAAAAACATGTAAGGTGGGTTTCCTGATTTCCCCCTACCATGCTTGAAGCTGGGAGCAAAGGAAGATGAAGGGAAGGAAATAGCAGCTGTAGAAGAATGAGGTTAGGTAATGAATATCAGAAACATGATTACAACTGTCCTGTGAGGACATTAGCAAAGATCTTCAAAGAGTAAGATCTTGAGGTGCATTTGGGCAGAAGACTGAGGAGGATGGTAGTGGGAGCCCAAGAGACATTTCTAGTTTGTGGCTACCTTAGCTCCTCATTACTGATGCTCTGCTCTGCTTAGCAGTGGGTGAACAGTAAGATCTTGGCCAATAGAAATAACCACACTTGAGTTTTAAAGCAGGAAGATACTTATCACTTTTCAGGATCCAGTTCACATCTGGGTATTCAACTCTTAAGATTAATGTTTATAAGGTTGCCTGCCAGGTCTATCTTCATTTCTCCTACATGTCTTGATCAAGGAACAAAGAGTTATATAAGATTGGATTTCATTCTCTTAGTCAAAACAAGTATAGAAAAAAGTCCTTCATTTCCTGTGAACAGATCTGGCTCACTTAGTGTCTTCTCATGTCTTAATCCTAAGCTTACAGTGACCTTAAAGCTTGGCAGTTGTTATTGCATGTATCCTTACCACCAACAACCAGCAGCAACCACAGCATCCACTGCAGAATCAAAGCAAGGAAAAGGTTTCTCTCGCTGGTATTTTAAAAAAAGGAACTAGACTGTTTCAAGATTTTAAGAGCAATTTCTGTACTCAGAGAGATAAGAGTTGAGGAGAACTGGGAGTACTCACTAACAGAGACCCATTGATAAGCGCAGAGAATGAAGTCCTGTTCCCATCCAAAGAGCAGATACCCTGCACAGTACAACTTCTCCCACTTCCACCTCAATCGTGTTCTGACGTCATGTCTAGAACTGAGAAAGTTGCTCAGTCTCCACATCCATTCAATCATACTATTCTTGGAATTAGATTTGTGCCTTCAGGCCTCAACCAATTCAAGATTCAGTTGTATGAAGCATTCATAACACGAGACAGTCCCTGCCCCAAAGAGCTTTCCATATAAATAGCACTTTCTGAAAGCAAAGAGCTCAGAGTGAAGCTTTGCATTTCTGTATCAGCCCGTCCACACGGATGCTAATTACTGCCAGGATAACTCTGGGTTTATGACGTGAAAATCTTGTCTGCTGGGAATCAAGTCTCATATCCAGCAAAGCAGCCATCAGATGATAGTAACTATTTTTAGGCTACTTCTGACCTTTCAAAAAGTAAGGACTCTTCAAAAGATGATTAAAATACTATGTGAATTATGCAGAGAGCTGAATAGTCTGAAGAAAATGAAACTTCATTTAGTCTTGCATAATGCCTTTGGTAACACGGTTAGGTTCCTTTGGCCCACAGCAGTCAGATTTTCCACTGAAGTGTCAGGATGTAAGTTGGGCTGGTTATTGAGTAATAGAGAGGGCTTTCTTATTTGTGCAAACTTCCTAACCTTCAAGAGAACAAAGATTAATCAACAACATTGAAGAGGATGTTGTCATGAGATCCAGTCATGAGATTTGTACGGACTCCTGCAGGGGTTGCAATCCTTAGAACTGTTTTGGAATAAAATCTGAGAGATGGGAGCACATACAGAAAACATTTTCAAAATAAAATCCAACCTAGTTATTAATGATGGAGTAAAGGAGGTTCTACCATTGCAGTAAAGATCTGAAGAGCAGAGTTCCAATGCATGACAAAGATATTGTGAGGTAGAAAGAAAAGCAGAGGCAGCCACCTGGTTCTGAGTTTGGTGTCTAAAGGACCCACCAGCTTTCAAAGCAAGTGCTCCTCATTTTGAAAATGACTTCTGAAATCATTGCCAGTGCACATTTACACTGGCTTCTTGTGCTTCGGGCAGTTTTTGTGTTAGCATGGAAGTGGCATTAAGGGACATCTCTGCACCTTAAAGCAAGATGGGAACCTGAGGGATTCACAGCTGTGTGGCCAAAACAAGCAGCCACATGTAGCTGCTGCTGGTGTGGTTCCAAGAAATCAGGGGCAAGATTTCTGAAACTTCGAGATTGCTGACCTCACCCTGCTCAACACAGATGCTGAGCAAGCCCTTGAAAATTGCCTCACAGGGTATTTGGGAGGACTTGAAAAGAGGTGGGCTGTGTTGCTCACATGCTGTCTTTGCCTGAGGCCACGCTGAGCTGCTTGTGACAGCTAAAGAGAACTTAGCAAAACTTCCTAATCAAAGATGGGCCAGTGAGCTTCTGAAATTCCTTAACTAGGAAAGAAGCCCCCTCTCCCAGCTTGTCACACAAGGCAGCCTGAGATAGGGCAGGGGCAACTTCTCAGATCAGCTTTTTCTGAGCTGCAAAATGCCTTTAACTGTGGCTTACAGTAAAGTGTTTAACTCTAGCTGGAGGTGGTACAGCACCGACAAGTTGAGGAGCTGGGTAAGTACCAAGCCATGCTCACGTTAAAGATGCCCTCTCACCTCCCTACAAAATCACTGCTTATCCTACCAAGCAAAATCCTCAGTCATCTGAGTACTGAAACATCCGAGGCTTTGCTGCCAGACCTCTCAAAACAAGGGACAAAAGGAACAAATAGCCAGTGGGAACCAGAAAAATGAAGCAGCTGAACTTAGAGAGAGGGATTAGCTGTCTAGATAACCTGGGGTGAGAAGGAGAACCGGGGAAAGCTGGAAGCAGTTGGCTTGTACAGCTGATGGAAGAGCAAGTTCCTGATGAGGAACCAATGGAAGCAGTCACAGGACTAAAAGGCTGGGCTGGGTGCAGCAGAGATGGTGCTCCAGCTGGCTTCTGCTGCAGTAAGAGCAGGTAGGTCCAGACCTGCATCTTGTCTGAGAGCAGCACAAGCAGATCAGCCAAAGCCTGAAAGTCCTGGTTTCTCAACTATCCCCAATAAAAATGAACGTGGCACAGGAAAGGATGGCAAAGGCAAGCAAGTGGTCTGTGTGGAATGTTTGCTGCGTTTTCCATGGGCTGTCAGCAGCTCTTCGAGCACTTCAGAGCAGCCATAAAAACAAAAAAACAAGAAAAGAAAAAAAAGAAAAAGAAAAAAAAGGGAGGAAACCAAAAACCACAGGCCAAGCTGAAGGCTGAGCAGCGAGGGCTGAGCACAACAGCCTGCAAAGGGCGCCCCTGAGTAGCTGCGAATCACAAAAAATGAAGTGTGAAGTATCAAGACTTGCCTTTGCAGGATCCAGTGGCTGGGGACACGAAGGTGTGCAGGGAGGAAGGGAAGCAGAACCCAGGCTCTGTGCCAACGCAGATAACCAAGGGGACCAGAGGAAGGAAACCACAAAGCTCTGCAGTAAACACAGGGATTAGGAGAGGGGTAGATGAACCAGTCAGACAAAATAACTGACCCAAAACTCTCTTCTCAAAACTCAGATAAGATTTGTGCTTTAAAAATACACAGTGCTCTCCTCTCCTCCCACTTCCTATATATATATATATATATATAATTTTTTTTTCTTTTTTAACACTTTCTGGTTTTGGCCAGGAATGGGTAAGAAAGTGCCAGGATACTGCTAGAAAATCTGTTCTCACAGTGTTTCTGGCCCAATCAGGAGTAGGAGGGAGCTGGACTCTCAAGAGAGAGTCTGTTTCCATTTAATTTCCAGGCCAATTTTGCAGACTTACAAGGTTAGGGTAAGGTGCCAGACTTCTGGGTGCTGCTGAAAAAAAAACCCCTTGAGCCCTTGGAAACTTTTCTTCTCAGCAGTCAGGAGAAATACTGTAAACACAAAGGGAAGAGACTTGAGGAAACAATGATGTCACAATAGGAAGCATGGTAGTTTAGAGCCTCCCATGCCACCATAACCACCCCTTTTATTCTTTCCAAGGCCAGGGCTCTGTTTGGTAAGAAAATGCTTTAAATAGGCATATATAGCTTAAGTTAAAGACAGCTCCTGAGTTAAACAGTACGAAGCAGAGACTAAATACAAATTATTTCATTAACTGTTTAGTGGTTCTTCCACTTCTGTATTTTACACTTAAAAAACAAACGGAGAAACACTTATCCTTGTGAGTAGGGAGATGTAGGGAACATCTGGTTAAAATGCCAGAAGATGCCAGAGGGTTTGCCTGGCAAGGGGCCCTTGCAGGCTGCTCACTTACTTGCTAGAATTCCCTGGGGTAGCTGGGGGTGTTTTGGAGAGGCCAGAGAGGAAGAATGTTCAGGGGCTGACAACTGAAAGGCAGGAAAAGCCTCCCTGAGAGCGAGCAGAAGCAAAAGCAAAGCCTGGTGGGACCCGCTGGCGTAGGTGTAACTTGTCAGAGGCTCGGCTGCTCCCCTCCTCCCGTGGCAGCAGAGCCTGAATCGGGCTGTTCTGACTCTCAGCTCAGCCGGGCTCTGCTCTGGCTGCTCCTCAGAACAGCCCTGGAAAAAGCCTCAAGAGCCTTGTGGTGACTCTCAGTGTCACTGAGCAATCGGTGCCGAACCTGCCGCTCCTGGAGTCAGCACAGGAATTCGTCTGGCTTTTCTTTAGCACTTCCCTGGGGTTAAATTCTCAGCCCTTTTGAATGTATTTGTTTTCTTTCAGCATACCAAAGAAACCACCCATTTAAAAATATTTGCTTTAAAAAAAACCTCAACCCATCCATTTTCAAAGACAAATAATATTTTCTTGAATTCTGGGAAGAAGGAAGGATCCATACTTTAGATTTTGAAAGAAACAACTTACCTCTAGATGCAGTTCAGACTTTTACTTTCAGATTTTTATTCTAATGAGAGAAAGTTACTTCAGCCCAACTCTTTCTCTGCTGCCAGCACCACTTTCAATCCAGAGGAAGCTACACCTATCCCCACTCTGTTTACAGAACTGGCACATCCAAAGCAGAAGGATTGCAGCAAGATGTCCCATACCAGGCACAGAGCTAGCCAGAGACAGAAAAACAGGATATAAAAGCAGCTGCTTTTCTTAAGGTAAGTGATGGCCACACATCACACATAAAAATCAAATCTTGAGAACTCCAAAATACCTGTCAGCAAAAGCAAATTCAGAATAAGCTCACACTGACCTTATCAAAAGACAGTGGATAGGAATAGTTGTCTCGCTCCTAATATTGTTTCTAGATCCTATTTAAGAAACAAGTATCACACTTCCCACCTCTGACTCCAGCAGATACAGGAATATCTGAATCCTACTGCATGTTTCAGAGACTTTCCAAGGCCTGAGAATTCTTGTTAACAGGAGAAACTTCTTGGTAGGTACAACCAGACCTAACAGACACATTTCCACCTGCTTTCCTCACTTTCCTCCCCACATGCATTTTTTCTCATGTTTCTGTAGGAATTCTGCCCCTTTCTTCCATCCCTCAGTTCAGACAGGCATCCAGGACTTTCTGTGGTCCAGCAGGTCTTACAAAGCCCCTCTGGAGAAATCTCCCTTATGAAAGATTTTGGCCTGTCTGGCAAGGGCATAAATAAATACAAGGAGCTGCTTTGCAGATATCCCTGCAGGGATCCAAACCTGACTGAGCATGGTCCTGTCACGGGCAGCCTTCTCCAGGTGACCTGAGCAGGGGGCTGGGACAGGGTCACATCCAGAGGTCCCTTCCAGCCACATCCATTCTCTGCTTCTCTGGGTGTGAGCCCAGGACTGTGGGTGACACAGGACAGCAGACATGGAGACAATGCATTTTACCCACACTGACATTTTTTCACACTCTCCTGTCCTCATTTGCCTCTGCACAATCCCGTGCTTCTCTTCCCCTGCTCTGATGTCCAGCCACTCCATTCCCTTTCTCCTCTACAGGGTTTGTCATGCAGGTGAACCCACCAGGAGTTTCCACTCAGACATGGAAAGCAAAGAAAAACCAGTTGGAATTTTGAGAGTCAAGACATTTTGGAGATACCCATGGGGAGACTGTCAGGAAAGAAACACTGAAAAGCTAGCAATAGACATGCTGCTTAAAATTCATGTACCTCTCCCAAACCTGGACTTGCTTTCCTGGAAGACATCCCATGTTTATTTTTTAAGAATCTAGGAATGATGTGAAAAAAAACAAAGACAAGAGACAAGGTGCAACCTTGACTGTGAAGCTGCTACAAGGTTTCCAGTTGCCAGCTATGCTACAGCATCTCCCCAAACCTTTCTTGAATCCCACAAATTATAAAAAACCTACGGGCTTTATTAAAAAGTAAAAAATATTATACATATGCCTGATTTATCTACAGAATTATTCTAATTGGAAACAAAGGAAGAGTGAAGGCTAAACATTCATAAATGTTACAGGTAGTGGAAATGTGGGCTGTTAATTTTCAGCACTGCACAGATGGCAGGAAACAAGGGCACCAATGGATAGCCAAAACCCACCATAAATGACATTTAATTTTCTAACTGTAAGCTTAATAAACATATTATAATGTTAAAGTAGTCATAACATGCACGAATGCTAACAGGTGGCCCAGAGCTAGGAGAGGAATCAAGGATGAACCATCTGATGGTATTCATTATATAAGGTGTCATCTACTATCTCAAAAGAAAGCATTTTAAGATCCTCCAAAGATATAGAGCATTTTCTAAAAGGAACTTTTGAACATCAGCATCTTGATTTTGGGATTATTCAAACAGCAGTAGCTCCTTTCATCCACTTACTCCTGGGGAGAAGGGCAACTACACACTATGATATATAAAAATACAAGACCCCTTTGATGTTATATGCTGCCAAATAATTACCAGAATCACAAATCTGGCTTAATGTTAGAATTATTTGGTTGTGTTCAAGCTTTGTGGGTTTTAACATTGGCAGAAACGCTCAGGGCCTTCAACCTCCAAAAGCACAATTTTAAGTCATAACCAGAAATTGTAAATTAACATTGTGAATGTTATTTGGTTACCCCATAAATTCTTTAGCACTGTAATACCTTTTTCAGTACACTGAGCCTTGACCTAATGACCACCTTTAGTGACTCAAGAGTGGGGTTTGTGTTTGTAGGTGCTGAACTTTAAGGATTCCTTGAACAAAAGCCATAAAACAGACACATAATGCATCCAACAAGCCACAGGGGAACTCAACAGAAACACTAATTCTTCAGCCAGCCATGCAGCTGTAGGCTCCAGCAGATATAAGAGAACACCCTAATTATTAAACCGCCCATTCTTCCCAATAACTTTAAATCACAGAGTGAACAACCATCTGGGCTGCTCCAGTAAGGACATTTACCTGTCTAGGAAGGGAAGAGTTAATGGACAGAGCAGATGATGGACTTCCCCTGGCCCTCCTCACACCCCAGGGCTGGCAGGCCCTTCCAGCAGCTGCTGCAGCCTCGCTCAGCTGCCACATCTCCTGTCAGGACACATGTCCCGACACAGGAACCTCTCCTGGCCCTCCCAGCAGCTGTCTCCTGTAAGGGATTCCCAGTTCAGTGCTCCACACAGCACCAGTTTCTCCCTGCCCAAACCCTCCTTGCACACGTTCGTGCTGTTTATGGCTCCGACGTGCCCTGGGCACGCAGGGATGGTCCAGTTCCAGACCACCTCTGCTCAGGTGAGAAACCAGAGTAGTTTTGTTCTGGCATTCAGGCTGGATTCAGATAATCCTGTGAGGGAGCTGAACTGGTCACAGCGAGGAGCTTTCAGAGAGAGCAGCTGTAATTTCATCCCAAACTTCGAAATCAATACAGTAAACACGTGCCCGAGTCAAAGACTCCTGTCTGAAGGATAGCACAGATAGCCATCTTCCTAAGTAGATTTTTACTTCCTTTAGTGGAAGCAAAATAGGGTGGATAAGTGCTGGGACGTGTCTCTGAGTGAATTCGCATTCAGAAGTGGGGCTCTTATCTCTGCCATCTCCTCGCTGCGATAGGAGCGGGGTGAGCAAAGCCAAGGTTAGATCCTGCTCAGCTCACAATAGCAGCATGTGGCGCCTTTCAGAGCATGAATGCCAGTTTTTTACTGCAGGTGCTCTTGTGGTGTGGCCACGGGAGGAAAGCGATAACTGACATCCTTTTCCATTCAATTTACAGTCAAAAGAGTGTTTGTAATTCAGCAGTTGACTGGCTGAAGCTCAGCCCATATGGTAGCTGTTGTTCAGCAAAGGGGGGAAAAAAAGTACAGTACTTAAACCGGAAAGAACAGGGAGTCTGTGCATCAACTCCAGGCTTCAAGGGGGCTCTGGCCCACTTGCATTCATATTTAAATGTGCACGTTCACACTGGGGACAGGGACACCGAGCCACATTTCCTAATATTGCAAATCACTGCTTTACTTCAGGGTCTTGTGTGTTACACACAAAGAGGGGAAAAAAAAACGTGAATGCAGATTTGCATCAGCGTCCCACGAGGAATACTGAACGTTAGAAGCAAAACCAGCTGGAAAATACATAAAGAGCACAACGGACTCCGGTCTGGTTCCTTTTTCAGAATATTTCTCCCCCATTTGCCTTCTGATCGCAGCTCTAAGGGGCCCTGAAGTCACTGTCCGCAGCACGTAATTCTGAACACACAGAAAACAAACTACACTGATCATTTTAAATGTATCTATGAGGTGAAATGCAATTCTGAGTGGAAATGTCTGGAGGAAAAAAAAAGTCACTGTTTCTTTCCTTTCAGTCTTTTTAGACAAAGATCGGCTGTTATCAGTATTTCCTTAAAAACTTTGAAAGACGTTAAAAGTGGCAAATATGTCCCACAGAACAACAAACTGAAAGAATGACATTAAAAAATGGAAGAATGATGGTTTCAGCTTAGTTTTACCTTGGGGAGAGTACTGAAAAGAAATCAATACAGGGTGCTGTGGCACATGCAATTTTGCTGGTTTTTTGACTTACATTCTACAGCCATGGAGATTCTCAAGAAAACAAGGAATAAATGGGAAATGAGAAGGGAGAGAGGGAGAGAAGGAGGGAAGGAGGGAAGGAGGGAAGGAGGGAAGGAAGGAAGGAAGGAAGGAAGGAAGGAAGGAAGGAAGGAAGGAAGGAACCAACCAAAACTGATCTCTTCCACACTTGGATTTCACTACTTCAGTCAAGTTTTTAAAACATTTAAGGTATCACTGGGGACTTGGAGCTGACACAACTCAAAGGGGAGATGTGGCCATTAAAATTATGATTAGCAATTACAAGTGCAGGGCTTGTGAAATTATGCTTTTCCTGTGCAAATGCATCCCAGAGATAGGAGCATCACAGAAATTGTGTTTGCACATCACTGTACACATTGGCAGCTGCTGCCAAGCAGCTTCAATTTCTGTCCATTTGCCCTTTACTATAGGACACAGACCACATTAGCAAGCAAAGAAGGACATGTGCCAGCCTAAAATAAAATAAAAAACAGCAGAAAATAATTTCTGCATCCTTCCAACTAGTTCCCAAACTATCCAGTGTGTGTATTTTGCAATCCTATCTTAAGAACTGTTTTCTCTTCCTCTTGCATGTGAAAAGCCACACAAACATAACAGGAAATTGTCTGAATATACAGGAGAAATAGTGAAAGTGACTGTACACAAACTGCTCTCAGACACACAAATGATGTGAAAACACTGCTCTGATTTGGTTATTTTAATGTTGTTATATGAGGTATTATTAGGCATTAGAAATTAATGCCAATAACACAGAAGACCTGGATTGCTCAAAAGGTAAAAGTCAACACATGGCAGGACTGACAAAGGAAAGAGGCTTTCTCTGCTTCAATCCAGCAATAAACCATGGCAAGAATATTCAGACTCTTTGCAGCTCCCACAACCTTGCACCCCCTGCAACACCCCGGATGCCAACATGAAGGTATTTACTGCAGAAACTGATAGGCACCATTCAGAGGTATTTTCAAAGAACCATTTGCAAGCAAGCAATTCTGCATCCACTCAAAACCCTGCTGTGTTAAAGGAGAAAATTGTCTTTGTTGGTTCATGTAAAATTGGCCTTTTCTATGAATAAAGGCCATTTGCTGTGGCTAAAGTGATGTGTCTGTTTTTTGCGGTGTTTCTACAATTTAAAAGTTGGTCACTGTGGAAAAGTGTTTCACTTTGCTGTTGTGTTTCAGGCTAATTAGTAAAGGTATTTACAGAATTAAAAGAAAACACTGAAGTTCCATCTGAGGTAGATGTACATGTGCATACTATATGGGTCAGCATAGAACAGACATGTTAGTAACAGGAAATGATTATTCAAGGTTATATATTCAAGTTTACCTATAATTATCCAAGTTTACAACCTTTAAAAAGTAGTTTTGAGCAGCTAAAAGTTAGCTACACATCTCACAATATTAATATAAGCATTCTGTTATTCCATACTGTATTTCTGCAGGTTTTACTAGCAAGGTCAGAAGTCAACACCAGTGATTTACAGTCTGTAAAAAGGATGATGTCATTGAAATGTGAAGAAGGTCAGAATCCCCAAAGAGAAATTATCTTAACAACAGAGTGAGATCATTCCATGCACTTATCTGCTCCAAGGGGCAATAATCAAACAGACCTACATGTAAACCCTAAGCTGAGCATTAGATAAAAGCCACAGAGGCAGTGCTTTCCCAAGGTAATACAGCAGAGTGCTGTAGATTTTCTTCTGAGCTTCACTCATGAAAAAGCTTACTCTGCAAGGGTCCCAATCCCATTTTTTTCCCCCTAAAACATTACATAGAAAACGTTTATTCACACATATGTGAGTAAAAGACCTGGTTCCATTTCAAACAAAAGTACTGATATCCACACGAAACTCAATAATGGCGTTCATTAAAAAAGAGTTTGCCTCTGACCTTGCATGTAAGGTTTAAAATATAGCTTTTCCCTGCACTGAAATTCTACAGGCTGCTCAAGATCCCAGTCTGCACCAAGAAGAAAACCCCCACAGGCCCTCAACCAGAAAAAAAGACTTTAGCTTCCCTGATCTACAAGAGCTACAATACTGGCTAACTAATGTTAGCTACCAAGACAAGAAAACTACACAATTTATACTATCTGAGAAAACATCCACATTTTTGTTGTTCTACTTTCTGCAACATCTTCCTGTGGATATGGGGGGTAGAAGTTGCTGTGCTGTGGTAAAAAGAAAATCTCTCTCTAACAGAACGGGGAGTGCTGCTGATCATCTGCAGTAGGAATGAGCAATTCATCAAAAATTAAGTAAGTTTTTAAAAACGATGAATTTGTAACCAAGGTCTCCTCTTTTTTAGAGGTGGTGTCAAGTTGTTAGCTCGCCTCTTTCATCTCAAATAAATATAAATTGCCAAAGTTCAGTGCTTCTGAAGTGAAAAGGATGTCCTATCAGTACATTTAACGAAGAATTGCAATTGTGCTCCCACATGAGAGAAGCAGCTTCCTGGACGTGGGCGTTTCATTTAAACTTTTAAGAGGACATCAAAACACATTTACATGAATATAGATCAGTGCTTCCGCTGGGTGATTTAAATGCATCTTACAGCTGTGGAGAACGATCTTCTCAGTATTCAAAACATCCTTCTTAAAAAGAGGAATTATTAACTTATTTCTTCCTTTTTACACACATCAATAAAATCAGCCCCACCTCTGAACCCCCATATTCTTTTAGCAAGAACCCTCATGCTCCTTCTGTTTGCCCTGCCCCAGAACTCCAATACTGCTGCCTGGCAAACATTCCATGACACACAGGGTTTAAGGTTTAGGGTGAGTGCTCGGTGGCAGACCCGCTTCACACCCAAACCCACCTGAAGCCATCACATATCCCAGCACAGAAATCCTGAGTTTGTAAAATCAGGTCTTTCCACTACTGACTAACATGGGTGTGCTGGAAGAACGACCATCAGGAGGAAACCATCATCTACAAAACCTGCTGACTCCGGGTGCGTCTTCCAGAACACCAGGATAATTTATTTTTATGGTTTTTTTAAACAAACAAAGAAAACCCAAGGCTGTTTCTTTAGCTGGAACGTGAGCGTAGAAAATCGGTTTCGGACTTCTTCCCTGGGCAGTTCGATGTTTGCTCACTTTGCAGCTCATCTGTGTGGGTGAAGGCACTGATGCAGCCCTATCAGCTGATCTCGGGAATGTGATCCATTAGAGAACCATCCTGCCCCGAGGGACCCAGCAGAGGGTAAGTATGGAAGGCTGCATGAATTAATGCTGCACAGACCGGTAATGACTTCTGATTAGATAATGTAATACATCCCTGAGCAATCAGCACGGAAAAAACACCCCACATTCTGCCACCAGCTCCTCCACTGCCACACGATTCACAAACCATGCACTTCACTTCCCCCAGGTATGCATTTCGTTTCTTAAACAAAACCCAGCAAAATATGTAGTGGTCAGAAACACACTTGCAGGGGCAGAATGAAAAGAGAAATACATTTTTTACTGACTTGGTGAGTTCCTGGGATGTTCTCCCCTACTTTTATATCTCAAGAGAAAAGCAGCATGCTCTTTGGGAGCGTCACTGTAAGTCAGTGATGAATATCATCACCAAGAAGTTTGATACAGCAGCATCAGAAAAGGAAATATGGCACAGCAGAGGAAGCCCCCATCCCTGCCTTGAAAATATACCCAGAATTCATAAGATTTGTTAAATCCATGGAGTAATAGAAAATAAACAAGCTCCCCTTACTTTACTGTAGTTCCAAAAAGAAGCTTTTTAGAGTATAACAACATAAAACCAACATAGCAGAGTCATGGAAAATATCTTTTGATTTCAAAATTAACAAATGTTGCAAGATTTCAATTTCTTAAGTATCAGGAAAACATTATTTCTGCTAACCTCTACCGTAACAACTCCATCAACCTTTCCAAAATGATGTTTGTTGTAGCAAAAAGGCCTTTGAACCTACCAAATTTTAATTTTCTCTTCAATAATCTTACCTCTGGTTGCACAACTCTCAAAAGTGAAGTTTGCCCATTTATCCAGTAATCATCTTTCTCTCTTCAGCCCTGATAACTGCTTCATCTACAAGAGCATTTATTGTCAACAAAAGCAGAGTGAAACGCTCATTCAATTACTTTTTTTTGCCCTTTCATTACTTATTCAGGATGATTAAATCTGATCTGGAATAATTTCAAATTGATTTTTACATCTGAAATATCAAACACAACAACTTGCCATTTCTCTCCCTTTTGCTGGAGTGCTGAATAATTATGTCATGCAAGACTTAAACATTTAATCTTTCTCTCTGTGAGAAGAAGAATGGTCAATTCACAGGAGCAGGCGAGGGGAGGAGAGCTCCAGTTCAGTTTGCAGATCCCATCTGGGATCCCTTGCCCAGACCCACAGAGACTCAGCCTGAGAACTTCAAGGAAGTGATGGCTTGTGGCTTCTCCAGCAAAAGCACAGCACACACACCCCTGGTTTGCTCTGCATCAAACTGGGGACTAAGGGAGGGCTGTACCACGAGGAAATCTTTATAAAGTGAAATCCAAGGTCTAAAAATGAAAATAGAGCAAACTTTTCCTTAAACATTTATGCTGATAAAAAGCAGGGGTAACTCACACATTGAGCAAAGAGGGAATAGTCAAGAGTGGCATTTCCCCCCACAACAGCTCAATATTTTAGCAGATTTACTGTCAGCCTCCAGCCCTTCTGCTTTGGATCATGCAGACTCAGATCAAGAATTAGGTCTGGGGAAAAAGGCATCTGTTCAGGGATTATTAGCAACTCTTTGTTTTATAAAGTGACCAATATTTCCAAAGGATGCAACATCTTTTCTTTTTCAGTAAGGATTTTGCAAGAAGCTTATCTGCAATGAAAAAAACACACCACCACTTTATAAAAAGTATTACAAAAGTCATTTTTACAGTTACAGTAAGAGACCACAACACAGACATTAAGAGTCTGTCCCTCAAAACCGCAGGTCTTTCATTTACTTACTGGTTTGGGATTTTTTGTTTGTTGTTTTTAAAGTAAAATACTATATTTGGGGGTTCTTGTATGTATTTGTTTTTTCTGCCATCATGGTGAAGCTGCAAACATTTTCATGTTTTTCTCTAATTTGGTGCCAACATCAAGCTGGAAACTTTTTTTTTTCTTTTAACGAAAACCAAGATTCTGATGAAATACAAGACCTGTGGTTTTTAGGAAAAACAAAGTATCACAAGATTTGTCATAAAAACACAGGGTTGGCAACAGTACCAATCTTATGTACAGTAGCCTGCTATTTTTAGGTGCACTCACAAGTCTGCAGACATATTTCTGCTCTCCAGTAACAAACCTAGGAAGAAAAAAGGCTCAGCAACAATTATCACAGATACCTGTCACTTTTTAAGTCAAGAACAAAATGACAGTGGCACAAAACCCAGATCCTCATCTGGCAGAAATCAAACAGGATTCAAGTGCAGTCACATAAACAACAAATTACACAAAATGAGATCCTGGTCCTAGAACTCTCTAAGTCCTAAAAACTGAAGGTTCAGCTGTATTACAAAAGGCACTTCCATGTAATGGGCTGCAAAGGGAGGGATATAAATTCCTTTGTATGTCCAGAGGGTCTCTCTGCCACACCAAGGCCAGAGCCACCAGCCCATGGCTGCACTAAGGGGTGTCTCTGACACTGCACAGATGATTTTCACACTCTTCAGTGACTCTGTCAACTGCTCAGTAACTTCCTTCACTGAGCAGCTCCTTTGTTCCTTACAAGCTGGGGTTTAAGATCCACCTCCAGCTCTTCTGGCCCCTGTTTTCCTGTGGCTGCCTGCTCACAGGACCCTCTCTGGGTTAGCACAACCCCACAGCACGGACAGGGGAACGTGGCTCTTTCTTTGATTGTCCAAGAGTGATTCACACATAATATGACAATGACATTGCTCAAGTCCAAACTCCTAACATCAGTACTAAATGTGTTTACACACAAAAGAAGGGAACCTTGCAGACATTTTTAGAAGATGCAGTTGGTTTGACTTTTTTTTAGTTACCTATGAAGAAATGCATAGCCTAATTCCTTCTGACCAGAGAAATGTGTTGCCTGCAAGCTCCAGAGCGAAAGCAGAGCTCAATTTGTCAGCCACCAACTCTTTGTCGACACAGTTAAGTAACTGTGACACTGTGATGTTAATCACAGTTTTAGTATTTTCTCTTTGGCTTGGAAGAAATGATGCTGATAAGCTCAAGTACAAGTGACAGCCATCAGAGAGCAGGATGGGTTACCGTACTTGCATTTTCTACAGCCCAAACTCTTGTCAGTCCAGGATAGCAGAGGCTTCTTCATGTGCTTTGGGGTGCTCAACCAAGAATCACAAGAACAAAATAACAATTAAGGAATTTCCCTTACAGTATTCTCTTGAGAAAGAGTAAGCTCTGTAATTTCATGAAGTTGGGCCTCCCACCTTCATGCAGCCTCTGAACTGCATCCCCAGTGGATCTCAGAACACCAACCCTGACAAATATACTTCCATTCAGTTCTTCAGGCTCTACCTGTCCCAGCAACAAGATTCAACAGAAGCTATGATTCACTGGGAGGTCCTGGCAGAAAGGGATTGAAAAGGTTATTTAGAGCTGCTTTCTGTAGTCAGTGAACTGGTACCCAGCAGGGAATTGCTGCTGCTGGGAATGCACAGCTCCCTTCCACCATGCTCCCTGAAATGATGAGCCTGCCACAGGCTTTTTATTGAAATTACAGGACAGCAAAGGAGACAGAGGCTTGTTTCTTCACGCTGTCCTTTGCAGAAGCAAGGCGACACAGAAGGGATGCTCTGACTGGTAATACACTCTGCCTGTCAAGGCAGCCTATCTTCCACGGAGCACACTTGCACACTATCTATTATTGAACACTTCTAGAGCACAAAGCAATCTCATTATGCAATGAAAACAGTTCCTATAAAGGCATCTATGCAAGTGTGATGGGTTTTTTTCCACAACATTTTTACATTTCTCTTCCAGCCTTCCCCTTTCACACCAGCTGCAGTTGAACTACTCGCTGGCCTTGATGCTTACAATGTTGGATGTGATAGGAACAGACTAGACATTGTTTTAACACAGGAAGGTTAATTTAAAATAACCTTCCTAAGCTGTTCATACTACAAGACAGCAACATTACAAGGAGAAGACATGGATTCATAAATAGGATCAGCTTTCAATCCTCACAGCAGTGGCAGCAGCACTTGTCATGAACATTCTGTGCCGAGTCTCCAGGGGAAGCGCAGCTTCAGCTGCCGCTTACACAGCTCCTTCTGTCACTCACTCACAGGAGCAATGCCAGGTTTTCCTACTGAAGAGCCCTGCTCTTGATCTCCTAAAGGTAAATGCTACCACGACAAGAGATGAAAGGCAGAAAATGCTCCATAGCACGCCTGCTACTGTATTTCAGCACCCAGATGGTTTCTGATGTATCTGTATCCCCCAGCAAATGAACCGGCCTTTGAAATCAGGTTGATTGTTATAAAATCATCATTTAAAGGAGCCTTAGAAAGATTTAAGAAAAAACCCCAGGACTTAAAGTCTCACACATGTATTAGAGGCAACCAAAAATCACTGCTTAAAGGCTGTACTGGTCCTGCCATAAAAATTTTTTGAGGGATTTTTGTCATCTCAGTCTCTACTCCCACATGACCGACCTTGACTTTGCATCCTCCCCTTTGAACAAAGCAGGAATAATATCTCAGAGTACTCTGGAGATAAGCCTAGCCAAAAAGTTACACTGCCTTCAGATGCAGCAAAGGATTAGGATTCCTGAAGCTGTCATGGACTTTGTCAAGGCCTTTTTAAGCATAACTAAATCTGCCTCTTCCTCATAATCAACCTTCTTACAGGTCCACAAAGACAGCATTTAGGCAGCCTTGCATGATGGCCACTCCAAACTATTTTCTTGAATCCTACAATGAAAAGACCACTGACTGTTCTCTTTTCCAAGTGCCATAAAAACATCATACTGAGTTGGGAAGGCTAGGGATCATTTTGTACTACCCCTCTGAAAAGCCTGTTGCTTACTCCACAGCCACCTTTTTAGGTTAACACTGTGGGCTTTTTCTTCTGTTTTAAGCAAGTTATAATCCAGAATTACTGTTTTCATGACAATATGGCAAAGGAGATAATGAAACATAAAACTGCCATGGAATCATCACTAAAGCCCAGAAGTTTCTTAAGGCTTGTCTCTAACTCTGAGACCTCTGCCATAGCAAAAAAAAAAAAAGACAAAAGATTCCAGGGTAGCAGTTCACACTGGCATAAATCATTCAGAATGATACAACAGTGATTTATTCATTACCTTACTTATTACAATGTTAAAGAACCATATGAAAAATTCTGGAAAGTGCTCTCCACAGATGGGAAAAAGCCAGCACTGAAGTGGTGATGATGATCAATCTGCCTCCCATTTGTAATTCCACCTGAGAAAATGCAGATTTTAGCTGTGCTCTGTGGCCACATCACAAAAAAAATATTGTAACAGTACAGAATTCCCCTCCTCCCCAGGGGGTAGCAAACCTGTGTGAGCAGGTAGGAAATGCAGGGCTTCTGATCAGTTTTGTTTTTGCTGCCTGGGCAAGTTATTATTTATTGTTACCCTTTTACACCAGCAGCTTCCCTGGGGGGAAAAAAATGCACCCAGATATCTCACTGGAGAACAGTGAGAGATGTCACTTTGTAAGGGTGAAGGACAAGGCTTTTACAAGGCCATGAAAAATGCTAACAGGAAAACACTACTGAATTTTGCATAACTTTTTTTTTTTCATTGTTCAAATTCCAGAATCAGCAAGTCTTTACAAAGACAAGCAGTTTCAGTAAAAAGAAGTAAGATGATAATAAAAATATTTCTCTAAAGAATCACTGGGGTGTTACACAGTTGGATCTCTGGTAAAATAGGAAATGAAGGAGCAGAGATGAGGGGAAGAAAGGATAAATTAACAATAAATAAATAAATAAATAAAGCTCCTGTAGGAAAACAGCATCTGTTGAAATAGAAAATCTCTGTCAAACAGCCCAAACCACACTATTTCATGGTATCTATTTTTTCCTCCTGTTAGTCATGGTTTGCAGGAGTTTTATAACCATGGAATGATACAGATGTAAAAAAAACAATGCCCCCCCACCTTTTCAGTTTATTAATAGATGCTATAAAAATAAATATTAATTTTTATCTTATCTAGATTTGAGTAGATCCAAAGTAGCATGAAGCAAATCAAAAAGCACACACTCACAACAGAGGATATGACTAAGCCACATCAAGTAGGTAAGAGACCAAACTTCAGACACGCTGCTAAATCAAATTGGTATTTACATGTAAATATTTTATCTTGCACATAAACTATTTGTCTCAACACCAGTAAGATCAGCGAGGCCTACACAGACAACTCACGTTAGCACTGTAAGTATTTTCCTTCTCAGGGCTGCACTGAAGCAGCACATCACAGATACTGCAAATCTGAGGAGGAAAACTGCAAACTGGTGAAGAATAGCACAATAAGAGAAGTACATACTTTTTATCATTATGCCAGCATATCTATGTATGGTTTAAAATAAGAGATTCTGCTCCAAGGACCAACTCCAAAACCTTTTATGAATACCAAAGGACTATGTGCCAACATCATAACAGGTACTAAAAAGCCTTTATCCCTGTTTTCCTGACTGCCCCTATCCTATACATGATGCAACAAAGAAAACTACACTCTCTTGCCTAGTTTCAACTCTTGGGTTTTCACAGGCAGTCTGGTATGAACAAGAACCAAAATGAATCAGAAGCAATGTGAGAATTCAAACTACGCATTAAAAAAAACGGTGCTGACAAAATAATCCAGCTCATTCACATCCTCTCCTCCACATGGTCTTCTGTTCCTGCTTCCAAAGGACACTAGGAAGAAGCACAGAAAAGTTTACACAGCATTCTGAACCAAACTGAAGTTAGGAAGGAGAAATAGAATAGAATAGTTAGAAGCAGCAAAACTATCAGACACCTTGCCTAAAGAATTTAGGTTGATGTGATCAGGGCCAGGAGAAAAGTCACTTGAGTTCCCAACTTGAGTTCTGCTGCCAAGTCACACTGTGGGAGGTTTTAAGCAGACCTGCAAGCTTCTAGTCCCATCTGTAAATGGCACTTGTCTGGCACTAGGTTTAAAAATGAAAAAACGTTTCAGACAGATATATTTGAGGCACCCCTCTCTAATCGAGAGCCCTGTTTTACCTCCAGAGTTTTCAAGTACAAGGTACTTTACTTCCTGCGTAAAGGAGGGAAGAAAATTGATGTCCAGTTTTTCATTTATATTGGAGATACCCACTCCCCTCACCCAGTGTGTGGAAACGGAACTTTTTAATAAGATGTGTTCTAAGGAGGGGAAAAAAAGACAATTTTTGCTTGGTTTTTTGCAGTGCTCTGTCTTCCACACACGCTATTTTTGCCCTCTGAATTAAAGAAGATATATTACTGCTTTAGATAACTGCTTACATGAGGAATGGAGTAAAACAAATAGTTTAGAAATTCCTAGTAGGCTTACATTTATTTGCATATAGGTAACTATGGAAAGTATGGGTAAGAAACAAATACATTATAGAAATTAATTAAAAAAACAGTCAAAAGCATTAAAGAGCTAAATTGAGTGCATGGTTTATTTGCAACAAGCTAGCTAACCAGCTCTTACTGCAATTACATGTGACAAATCAGAAAGAAACAAACCAAATTAGGAGTCCCTAATCCTTGTGACAGGACATTCAATAGGGCATTAAATTTTAAAAATTGAGACAAATTGCAATGAATCCACCTTTATTTCATTTCAATAAATAAACTATTTTCTCTGTACAAAAGTTGGAAAGGCTTAAGTTTATTAAAACATAAGCCACAGACAAAGCATGTAAGAAAAGTGGTATCAAAGAACAAAGTCCAGATGAAATTTTGCATCTGCTGCATATAAAATGCTCCACCTGCACTCAGCTGAGTCAGAAGGGATAGGAGGCAGACACAGCTACTTATTTCTGCTGAGAGTTCTTTGCTTCTCAGCATGCTCCACAATTTTTTCTTCCACATACAGCCCCTTTCTCTTTCTCACTGCATTCATGTACTTGCGGGCCTGGTTCTCCGAGTCTGCCTTCTCCCCAAAGTGCAAATATTCCTCCTCAGTCGTTGGCACCCAGAACGGGTCACTTGAAATGATCTACAAAAAGAAACAAACAACAACAACAAAAGAGTGAAGTGGTACAAAAGTTTATCAGCGTGTTTCAAGTAATCAACTGCTGGAGTAGAGAACCAAAAGTAGAGCAGATCAAGTTGTCTGGAAGGCCTGCAATCAGCTGTTGAAGCAGAAAACAAGAGTTAAGACACACTCTGCAGCTCTTGCCCTAAGAAGCCCACAATAACTTTTAAAATTCAGCTGCAATTATCTGCGTAGGTTTTTTTTAAAAGCAATTTTAAATTGCTTTTAAAAAATTGCAGCATACAGCGCCAAATAATGTTCAGAAAATTCTCAATTTTCAAGAAGGAACTCCTTATTAAGAATATCATTTCACTACAATTTTATTAGAGTTTATCAGAAGTGAAGTTTTATGCTCATTTCTGTGCCCTATGTTTTCCAATCCCAATCCGGAGTTGGACAGATGGTTTAAAAATCACTGTTTCTGGTTCTAACACATTTAGCAGAGCTGTTCTTGCAGCTTTTTAGCCCTCCTCTAGAACAGATTTTAGACCAAACACGATCAGAGAATAACTGGACATGCCTTTATTCCCAGTTCATCCTATATAGCCCACACTTCTGGGACAACAGAGGGTATTACAAAGAACCCTAAATACGAACATTAGATAGGGATGAAATTGACCATATTGTGTTACACGGGTTCTATTGCAAATTTCAAAAATACTTATTTTACTTGGTTGCAGATTTCCTCACAAGATGCAGTTACAGGTCATATATTTTATACAGTATTCATTTCTTAAACAAAATCCTGATGGAAAAAGCAGTACAGACAAGTATTAGTTACTGCAAGAATCATGATACTTGTAACAACTGAGCATATTACTCTGTAATAATTTCTGAAGTATTAGCACTAGCAGTCATAACTGACAAGGAGAGAACAAATTTCCCTAAATTGCCAATTTTAACTTGCTGTTATAAACTTCTACCATTGCAAACTTTTTTTTCTGACAAACCCTTTCAACTGCCATATGGTAATTCAACCTAAGCAAAATTTCCTAAAGCTCAGGTTACACAAAGTAGCAAGAAGAGGAATTAAAAAATCATGACTGAAGATGGACAATTTTCCCCAGAAACATCCACAATTGTGGAGTCCTAATTTAATACCTCATTTTAAATAACTCCTAACACAACCACACAAATTACACTTTATGGGGAGTTAGGAAAATGACCATGGCAGTTCAGTTTGTACTGGGCAACACTGTAGGCTCAATCTTGCAAAAATGGGATGTAAAGCTAAACCCACAACAACCGTTCTAGTTTGCTACAGTTAAGCACATGCACAGTCTTGTTAAATTAAGTGGGTATTACTCGTGCTGAAAGTGACAGCCAATCTCAGCTATTTACATGGGAAATGACTATGCACAGGGTTGGCTGGCTGAAAACCAAAAGCAAGTAGAGCTCAGAAATAAACAGGCTGAAACTCAGCTCTCCAAATTTTTCTGTGTTTATTTTTACCATAAACGTAAGGACTGTCTAACCACAGAAGAATCTGCCTGAAGAAGAGTCATACCCACTCTGATGCCTTGCACAGGGCCTTATAACCAATGCACAGAAACTTAGAGGTGATTCCTTGACAGCTTACATCAATAAAAAAAAGAATGGTCCCCACTCTATGAGAGTTTGAAAGTTTTACTGTTATTTTATGCACTAGAAGTACAGCAAAAGGGCAGTGAAGATTTCATGTTGACTTGATGAAGTTGCAATGATGCTCGTCCTGAACATCTTAATGATGTAAAGCTGCCAGGGACTTCCCCCTTCATGATCTGCCTAAAGAGCTGGACAAACAGAAATTTCCAAGGCCAAGAACACATGAAGAAGAAAAGGTGATTCATGCTCATTGCTTCAGACTGTGCTGCTGAGGGAGGTTACACAGCTACAAACTGGTAAGTTAAAGACTGTTACTATGCCCTTTGATGACATTTTTTTTTACACTGGCAAGAAATTATGCCCAGAGAGAAGCAGTGAGACAGCAGTTCTTGAAGAATGAATATAGCAGAGGAGTCCAAAAGTACACAAAACTGAACTTAGAGATCTAATCTACCTGTAAATATTTAGATGGATGTTTAAGAAAATAGTGATGGATGTTTAAGAAAATCCCCAGGTTTGACAGACTGGCTCTTTCAGTAATTCATGAAAGACTTGCTCTGCTGAAGTTTTGTTCTGGATATTTCTTCCACTGACAAGAATTCTTTATGCTTTAACAGGTCTCAGGGAAGCCAGCATAACAGCAGGTTTAAAAGTATGTGCTATTTAGTGTTTATTAGCCAGCAAAGGTAACCCTATTGCAGCACAGGGTTACAGAACCCTGAGTGAACCTTGTACTGCTACATGATGCAGAGCAGCGCTGTAAAGAGGTTAATTAGGTTTCAAAGAACTACCTGAGGAGCTAGCTTGGCTTCTCAACCTGTTTAAATAATTCAGCCACTACACACTGCTTCTAGAGGAAGCTCTGGTGGCATCAGGAAATTTCTGTTAGAGGACCACACCTACCTAAATGGTGCAGATACACAACAAAGGATGAATTAATCAGCACACGTGTTACCACCATTGTAAAACACAATGCCTAAGTGATGATGGAAATGTTCCTATCAAAGGAACATTGAAATTAAGGAACATTTTAAATTAATCTTCATTCATTTACTTTCTAGAAGTCTTAGGTGATACAATTTGTTTAAAGTATGACTATAAGCACACCCATGGCATTCCATTATGCTTAAAAGAAAAATAAAAACCCCAGTCAAATACATGAAGTGTGTCCCATCGCTCACTGCAGAGCTATGAGCCCACTCCAGGTATAAATAAAACACTGTTTATAATGTAGTCAGCTGGGATTAGGCATTTCGAAAGAAGTGAATAGATTACTTCAAATATTGTAAGTGAAAGGTATTCTTTAGAACAAGAAGCCATTCTAAAGTGAGATATTTCGTTAAATGTAACAACTATTCAAACCAACACACCCAAACAATGAAGTCCCATAAGACTCGTTTAGTAAGAGCATGCAGAGTAGCACAGGCAAAACAGATGTCACTCTATTTTAGCCTAACAACTACACATTAATTATTCAAGCTATAAATGCTTGTATCTTTATGGGAGACGTAATCTGAATACTTGTAATAATAATTGATAAAAATAGAAATACTATGAGCATACTCTGTTAATACTGATAGATGATAAAGTGTGTACTAATCCTGCAAATGACTATGTAAGCTAATCAAGCTTTTCAGGAAGACATGAGTTAGAGCAGACCACTTGCAATTCAAGAGGACTTGGAATTTTAAGCCTTAATTTGAGGATGATTTATTATTTGCATTTCAGTGTCACCCAGATGGCTCCAACAGTGATTCTGGTCACATTGTCTAGTGAATTGCACAAAATGATGGCTGCCTAAGGCAGCCCTATTATGCAAAACAAGGTTGAGAGAAGCATCAAAAGCAAACAGAAGGGATCTGCCTGGTTCACCCAAAAGGTCAGGCAGATTTGGGAACACAGCCATGTTCCTAGTAGCATTTCCCCTACTGGTCCTTACTGTCTGACGAAGACAGAAAATTTCTTTTGAGCCAAGTATCATCAATGTGGAAAATGCTGGACCACGAATAGAAAGAGCAGTCTTACACTGTCTGATGGAGATTTTAAGACCAGCAAGCAACATCATGGACTTTGTGAACTGCTTAATAAGAAATGCCAAGAAACACTAAATTCAGTGTGACTGGGTACTACCACCAGCAGCCATCAGCACGCCAGGAAAAACATTATGCCAGAAGTTCTTTTTTCTTTTGAAAACAAAAAAATTAAAAACATCCAAAGAACTATTACGCACAAAGATGATACGGACTCCAGTGGACCAGAATCCTTTCCACCTTTGAAAACTTGATGGCAGAAAGGCATTCCAAGAGCATTTACAGTTCCAGTGGTGTCCAGCACCTCGTAATGACAATGACATAGACACAGACTGCGCAGCTTAAAAATGCACAGCAGATACGCACGGCTGAGATGTCTGAACTGGCCCTGAGAAACAAAAAGTTCCAGGGTAAACTTACCATTTAGGGTTAAATAGCAGAACCTTGCAGAGGTGTATGTGAGTAGTTACCTGCTGTTTTTCAAGAAAACCATAGGTAATATGCTGGGTAATGCTGCACAAGTGGTTCTGCACCGAGCACAACCAAATTTAAGGCCACTTGGGCACTGGCAGTGTGCTTCCAGAACAGAATACCCTACATGAATGTACTGGGTGTGGAGATACCCTGCAAGTAAAAGGAGCATCGAAAAGCATCCCATAATTCAGAGCTTCCATTCACAATATATCACAGGGAGTGCCAAACCCTTAAAATGCCTGGTTAGAGACAAGAACTCATCTTCCAAGAAATATTGTAATAAAGAACACTTACACAGTTAGTTATAAAATAAACTCATACAAGTTTATTTTGGCTCAAGAGCATCATCCTTGCTTGTGTCTCAAACAGTGACAGCTAAGCTTTAGCCTTGACTTCAGCAAGTAGCTGCAAAGAGGAATCTGGTAACTGGAAATAAAAAAAGGAGATGTGTGGCTCTACTGCTGCATTCTTTCCTATTACTTAAGAAACATGTATTGAGAAAGAGAATTAAAGCCACACCCCTACCACTTTTATTTACTGTTTCAATTAGCTTCAGATTCAGATGTCCTTGCCAAAACAATGAGCTTTTCATATTTGAAAGGTTCCAGGTTACTCCTGGAATTCATTTATGTGCCTAAACTGTCACTGGTGCAATAATGTATGTAAAGTTACAGTTCAAGCCTAGAATAGATTCTCTCTCATTACCTCAGCCTGCTTCCTGTTTAATGCAAGCCTAACAATCTCATCCAGCAACTTCTATATTAAGCCCCATCTTCCGAGCTGTAAAATGACTTACAATTCGAAAGGCATGAATTAAAATTCAGAATATAAAACTTCCACATTCAGAAGCCTCATATTCCTAGCAATTATTACACTCCTTCTCTTACCTTTCTCCAGAGCCCTGAGGCACGTTCTAGGCACTATTCTACTTAGAAGGGATAATGAAAAAGAATTCTGATTAAATGTGTTTACAGTTCACTCATGCCTTCTCAAGAACAAAAGTGTGTTTAATAGCCAATCTTCATGCAATTTCAAAGATGTGATTTAACAGGAATACTATACATTTCACAACTTTACAACTAGTAGATGTCTTTGACTATTCCTGCTGAAAATTCAATCAGCATCTGAATAGAGCCACATGCATTATTTTTTTACTTATAACACAGATTTCCCAAATGGGATGAGCATTCCATTATTCTAAGGATTGTGCAATCACAAATACCTTCTTGTTCAAAACCCTCATGATTAAGATAAAATAACATGACTGAGTAAAAGATCTAACTGCGAAGAATTGAGAACAAAGGAAACAGGCTAAAACAAAAACATACACTAACTGAAGGTGTATTATTAACTGAAGGTTTAAAAAAATACAACTAGCTCATCATTATCCCAAAGTTAAATATTTTAAACTAACGATTTAATAAGCAAGTTTATACTGAAATCTAAGAAATTACTGCCAAGTAAACCCAACACACCTAACATTTGCCTAACTTTTAAAATTAGTTTGTTTAGCTGGGACTAAACTGAAAGCTCCCACTAATGGTTACTTGGGTGCTGTCCTTCGCAGGCAGGAATAAATTGCATGAGCATGCCAGAAGAAATTAATAAAAAAGGAGTATCTGACAAGATAGACCTCAATACATGTATTGCTCTATCCCCTGGGGTCGGAGCAATCTGAACTACACAAACACATTCATTAACTGAATAGAAAAGAAAAGGCAATATCATTTCCACAGAGACCAAAATGGCTTCATTTAAATGTGGGCTCTATCACTGACCTTCCTGTGTTTACAGTCTACAAATCACGGTAATGAAATATAATGAAAGAGTGAACTCAAACCTCAATTGTTTAAACATACTCTATGCTTGTGATTTCCACGAGATTAAGTGTTTGGAAGTTTAAAAATCCCCCAAACTTTCTATCTCACTTTGTGCAAAATGGGGTTAACAACAGATTGGAAGGAATTTGTGTAGACAAATACATGTCCCAGGTACTTAGCTAATGAGCTGAGAAAACACCAGCAGCACAGAGTTCATTCAGAATGCCGTGGAAGGGTTTGCAGAGTGTGCAATTAAAGCAGCAGCCACACACTCGGTAACACAGGAAATGCACAACAAAACCAAGTAGCTACTGCACTTTCTTCCACTTTTTAACACTAAGGAAAAAATAGTTTAAGATTACACAAAGTTCACACCATATTATCCTACACAATGATGCATTAAATAATGGAATTTCAAATAAAATGCTGCTGTTTTATCATGTAGGTACATACACCATAATTCATCAGTAAAGTGACAATGTCGAAGTCACACCCAACACCTGATGCAACTCTGTGCAGAATTCAAAGAGAAGAAACAGGAGCTGAGACACAAACCATTCCTCAGGGCTTCTCTGTCATACCAACACTAGAGATTCTGAAAACTGTATTTATTTAGCAATTCTGTTGATGGTGTGAGAGTAACATGCACTCATTCTGCCATCACTGCATAGAGCTAACATTACTAGTAGCTTAGTAAAAGGCTTATTTTATCACAAAAATATGTGAGCATGGCTTTCATGGAGACAAAAAAACCCAACCCTCCCCCACTGACAGACTCCCCAGGTGGAAAGGTGACTGGCTTACACAGTAATTTTTCCCACTACCAATACATTTAACATACAAGCTGCAATTATAATCTCTCCTGGGGGTCAATTTTATGAAATCCTGCCAGTTGTTCAAATCTCCCTGTCCTATGCATATCTGTAATTATGTGTGAACATTTTCTCACGTGAAATTTGTAACATCTGAGAGTGAACATACATGCCAAGGGCTGGGGACAGAGGGGGAGGTTTGAGAGCCACAGGGCTCACGTTTTTGCCTAGTGCTGGAGCACAGGAGCTACAAATCCTAAAGAAACTGGCACACAACGATGGTTAGCTGGAATTGATGTCCTATTCCTTTAGGGCACTGATGTCAGAGGCCGTGCAGACAAAAGACCAGTTAAGCCACAAAACCTCAGCAGCTGCACTTCAGAGGAGAACATCCAAAACTGACAAGATTTCTGTACACAGCACTGCCAGCACCCAGTGGTTTGAGGTACCTGATTTGTAACTGGCTCTAACCAAGATCCCCATACCCAAAAGATGCAGTTTATCAATTTTTCTGCGTGTACACCATCTGTAGAAGGTTGTCCTTTTTTTTTTTTTCTTTTTGCATTCTGTGCAGCTCTGTTTTCCCTTTTGTGGTTCTAAGTGAAGCTGGACTTAGCTACAAGAAGATTAAATGAATCAATATTGAGGGAGGAGAGCTAAGTGCTTGGTGCCTGCACTTACTAACACCAGTAAGGTACCACTGCCAAGCAAGACATAATGTACTTTTCCAAGTGCACTGTTTCAAGTGCTCTTTCAAATACTCTTCCCAGCTCTTCTGTTAGCACGTGGCCAGTTTGCAGATGTCCTCCTTTTCCATTACCATCCACATAGAATTCCTGAGGCAGTTACCACAATTACTAACAAAGAAATACTGTTAGTGGAGTATTTTATAGATACTACCTAGGAGGACAACTTAGCTGTGGATGAAGAACCCACACCACGTGAAAAACCAGCAGATGCTTTAGAGAAACACTGGTAAGCTGCCCATAGCTGGCAACTGCAGGGAGTGTCACTGACCTCAAAAATCTACAGTTGGTTGTACTCAGGGACTTGACATTTGAGGTGACAAAATAAATCAGAAGATCAAGCAAACAAACAAATATTTTTTCATCCATTTACAAAAGTTTCTATTGTTTTCTAACACCAAATAAAGGAACACCTGACCAAAACAAACAAACAAACAAACGAACATACCCAACCAAACCCAGAAAAACCTATACTTTGAAGTTATTTTAAAAATATAAGGTGAAAAATTTATACCCACTGGCTTTTCCCCTTGAAGCCATTTTTAGCTTTTTCAGTGGAGTCTTCTGAGGAGCCCAGCAATGCAGGTGTGTTTGTCTTGAACAAGGAGCTCTGATTTACAGCCTTTTCTTTTTCTCCCTGGAGATCTACTCTCCACATCATAGGAACAAACTACACTGCACTGTCAGCTGGTGACACTCCTTATCAGCTTTCCCACTTGCTATTTCCTTTACACCTTCACATCCAACTCTTTATTCTTTAGGTGACAAAAATGACCAAAGGGAATTATTTTGAGGACACCTCTGCTCACTGTCAACAGACTTAATTTGAAAGAAGGAAATCTATTCCATCTGCCTTTTAAGCATGAAAACTTATGTTGGCAAGGAATATGGGAGGACAAGTGCCTGCTAGACCATAAGAGGTTAACTTTCATGTGCATTAGATTTACTGATACATTTATTTTCTGTTAGTGGTAGGTTGGGGCTGTTTTGTGGTTTTGGTTTTTTTCCCATTCCCCAAACAAGTTTACCAGAGAACTCATGAAAAAGGGCATATAAATTCAGGAAAACACATTTATAAAGAATCAGTTTCATTTATAAAAGACTTACTTTCTGTTGAAATAAAAAAGCATCCCTTCTAAACAAAATATAAATACATTTCTGAACAGCATACCTACAGTAAGAAATAATATAAGGCTACTTTCTTCCTCATTTCAAAAAGGAATTAATCAAATGTCTTGACCAAAACTTAACCTTTTTTGCTTATTATTCCAGTCTGCCACATCTACAGGAAATAGATCACCAAAACAGATGGAGTGAATAGATATTTTTACCTCCCAGTGGCTGAACACCAGCTGTGGACTGGCCAGGCCACTGGTTCTCTTCCTGATTTCATCAGCAAAGCCAAAGCTTTCTGCTACTGGCAGGACTGCCTTAATAATAAACACGTCTGTCCCCTCTTTCATCTCCTCTTGTAGCACTCTGCCTTCCCTTTTGGACAGCACAGCGTACACACGACCTGCAGAGACACAATTCCCATCAGCTCACCAACATATTCATATCCTGCACCACAAAGAGAAACACAGCAGCATTTGTGCAGCAAGTTTCAGCTTAAAGTAACACACCTAACTTTTTTGGCTAAAAATCTTTGTTGTAAGCCAATCAATTAAGTGAACACACTAAATTCAAGCAAACAACACATTCTGCCACGCAATGTGCAGAGCCATCTGAGTAACATTTAATCCATTATTAGAGCTGTATGAATCCATCTAGGTCCATTTCACACAATCAAATGACTGCATACACTGTTTTAAAAAGGCATTTTGGCAGATTACATGCCTAGCTTGCCTTTTTTCTTACAACCAAATATTTGAGAATAATTACTAAGAAATATTATTGTGTTTTAGGAATTGTATCTTAGCTACTGTTAGAAATTTGCTTGGATCACCATATCCCTACATGGCATTTGTCCCAGATGGTCCAGTGCTCTTCTAATCACAAAATCCTAGTTTATCTGAAATACTAGATATTTATCATGTTTAATGAGTTCAATTGGTTTGTTAATAAATTCAGTCTTAAGCTAGTCATGGATAATTTCAATTTTCTTTCCAAGTTAGTATTCAATCTATTGAAATATAGTGTATATGTCATGAAAGTAGCTGTGAAAATGACCACGTTTGACTTCAGGGTAGACATCATGTTTTTAGAAGTATTTTACAGACAAAACTAACAAGTACATTTGTGTTGATCAAGGTAATAAGCACACAAGAAACCACTTAAAAACATTGTGTTCCACTGTCCTTGTTCCTCTCCTCTGCTTCAGTTCAGTTTATTTTCCTTGTCAGAAAAGTCTGATGGACAAAGCTTTATATTCTGAAAACACACAAGACCTCACTTTCCCAGAAGCTAACATCTCAGAAAAAAGCAGATCAATATGGAGATATGTTAAACTTCACAGAGTATCAATGTATGGAATGCCAAAGGAAAGAATAAAGACACAAAAGTCAGTGGTTTGACACATGTCAGCTGCCAAGCCTGATGGCATACAAGGCCTGCTTTTCACTTCTCCTAATGAGGATGCAATTTATTAGCTTAAGTTTCCACAATAAAAATTAAACCCATGAATTTGTAATGAACTAAGTGCATGTCCATGGCTATTACAACACAATTCACAATCATTAGACTGGACTAATTTGCTTGCATGTCTGAGTCCCACATTACACTCATTATATATATATACACATATATATGCATTAGAAAGCCATGTGTCCATTCGGGTTTATGGCACAATTAGTGAGCCAATGCATGTTTATTACTTCACTGTAAACAGTCATGCTTTTTTGGTAGTGAGTATTTTGGAAAACAGCAATTTATATGGTGTTTTTGAGGTTTAAAAAATGGTATCTAGCTTATAGGTAGATGAAGAGACTCAGAAGTACTGTGTCAATGTGCTTCTGGAACAGTACAAAGTCCAGTTTTGACAGCTATTAGTAACCCTGCACATTAGAGAAGAGTTTGAAATGCCTAAGTTCCATGTCAGAGCAGGTGATGTTTGGGGTAATGTGCCAATAAGTTTATGGCAGCACACCCTGAGCCAGGCCTGCTACAGGGTACCTCCAGCAAAGAACAGGATCATGCATCTGCACAAACCAGCTGCTCACTCAAAGGCATTTTCTTTTCATTACACACAATTGTGATTTTTGGTCTTTGGACTGCTGTCATTATGTTTGTGTGCACAGCAGCTGAGATATTTTTACAGTTACCAAATAATTATTGTACGTGGGATATACTGCAATTTCTGTCATGATTAGTACAGTCAAAGTAAAACTGCTGATAGTTTAAAGGCACTGGAAGTTGGTTTTAAAGAAAATCTTGGTGCATTGGATCAGATTCAGCGTGCAAGCAACTTCCATGGAAAACTCCAAGAACAAACACAGTGAAGTGGTGTCATAAGTAGGTCATAAAAACAAATTTAAGTAGGTGTAAGTGGTAAGGTAATATAAATGACACCATTTGGCATGCACTGGGTTGAGCAACTTGCATACCAGAAGGATACAGATGCTACTTAAAAACACAAAATTACCAACTGGACTGCAACAATAATTTCATTTTCCTTTTTCTGATTTTATTTCTGTACTATTGTATTAAAATACCTTGACATGGCATTTGCTAAGATCCTGCACTCCCTTTACAAACAGGACAGGTTTCCCATCTCTTCATGGAACTAATGCTTAATTATGAGGCACAGTATTGATATTCATGGTTACTGAAGCTGGTCTTACAAAAACTTCATAAAAAGGCAACATTTTGTATCTTGCACATCAAAAAGGTGTAGCATTGCTATTTATGCCTATGGTTCAGGCAAGCAAGAAGAATGCTAAATTCTCATTCAGAATAGTATAAATACTACTGGAGAACTAGATAAGATTCCTGATAAAACCTTTAATGAAGCTGTACCTTCTGATTCAGTCTCATCTACAAAACCTCACCTAGGAAATCAGAAAGCAAATTCTTGGCAAAGGTTTATTGTCCCATTCTTACCTAAAACTTCTGCAGTAGCCATGATTTCACACGTGTACATTGCTGCCATGAGTCTCTGTGGTTTTGCTTGCAAAGCATAACGACAGGCTTCCTTCATGGTGGCAATCAGCTGTCCCGAGAAAGGGCCATAACAATCTGCAAGTAATAATTCTCCTTTGTGTTTAATCGTTTTCTCAGGTGAGTCTGCACCACTTTGGTTCCTGTCCTGGTGTTCATTTGCACTGGGACCTTCAGCAGTGCAACTGCTTGCTAGAGTATTATCTTCATTTTGCTCATGCTCTGTGGCATCAATTTCCCCTGAATCCTGACTGCTATTTGTCAGTGCATCTCCAGCTTTATTTATTTCCCATTTTTCCACTGTAAAACAAACGCCCATGAGAGGCTCTTCACACATGGGACCTGAAAGCGTAGCCAGCTGAAATCCACTCACTATGCTGTTGTCAAAGTCTCTGTATTTACCTACTTCTTTCACAGAGTTCCCAAGGCACTGCCACACAGATCTCTTATAGCCCCCGAAATTATGTAACAAAATATTAGGCCCACATTTCCGTGGTCCAAACGACCAGATCTGATCAACAGCATTTCTCCACTTCCTCCCCTGAAGACTTTTCTCCAACTTTTGTTTGAATTCTTTGATTCTATCAAGAGTCTTCTGATTGATCTCATGTGTTTTTTTATCTTCATTCAGAGATGTGTTGAGCTGCTCCATAGTTCGAATTAAGTCACTGTTTTCTTCCAGAAGTCGAGTGACCTCCTCGGGAAGCGGCATTGCTCTTACACTGAGAGTAGCTTGCTTATTTGGAGTATTAATTGTAACAAGCCCATCTGAATCAACCTGAATTCCTTCAGGAATTTTATTTTGGTCCTCTTTTGTTTGGTGTATGACAGCAACTTTCTGCTGTTTTCCTATTTCTTCATTCACCATATCGACTTTGGGAGGCCTTGTTATCGTCTCTCGGAAGGGTATAATAGGAGCAGATACACTAATCTGTACCTTTGCAAACCTGCAAAATAATGTTTAAGAATTAGTTTAAAATCTCGAAACTAGTTTTAAACTTGGGGGTGGGAGGTAGGGCAACAGCCTTAACATGGAACAGATGTTCATCAAGAAATATGATTGCAACATAGATTACAAGGTAATGCATTTCAAACTCCAATTCTATGTACTTCAAAAAAGCACTGCCTTTTATGTCTTCAGAAATATCTGGAGAGGAACTCAAGAAAATAAAAGCAAAAGCATTGTTATGCCTCTGCATAAATCACTGATTCACCCACATCTTGGAAACTGTGCTCCGCCCTCAAACGAAACAGCACTACAAAAAAACTGAGAATAAAGATGATCAAAGGAACGCAAGCACAAGAAGCCTTCAGATGTTCCAAGGGTGCAACAGAGATCTACAAAATCAAGTGGGGCATGTGAAAGGCTGACCAGGATTAACTGACAACCAAACCACAAAGGGCCCTGGACTGAAAATGACAAGAGGCCTGACAAAGCAACACAGTTACTCCAATTTTACTCCTCCTATTCCTGCTGTTGGCCACGCTGCTCAGACACGGTACTGAGATGGACACTTGGAGTGAGCCAGCACATCTGCCCACAGAGGGAGATGCCCTGAGAAGATGAAGCACTGGGAAAGCAGAACGGAGCTTTGTCCTTCTGGACTGATAATCACTGTTATAAAAGCTTCATGCTACAAAGTGATGCTTTAAAGTCAGGTGAAACATTTTAGGTATGTCAAATGATGTGAATGATGGCAAGAAAAAAGGAAGAATTATTCATTATCTGACAGGCTCAAGGATCACAGCTGTGTATTCTTCTTAACCGCCCATGAGTTCTGAGCAGGTTCATTAAATGACTACAGAAGGACTAACCAAAATTTCCTATGTTCTGGTAAATTTTGGCAGTGATAAAAAAAGTTGAGGAAGAAAAGCAAAGACAGTTGTAAGCTGTATTTCCATGGGAATCAAACCCAGGAGAGATTTATCCTTTTTGCAGTTCTTTCAAGGATTTGCATTCTACCAAAAAACAAACACAACCTCCCCCCAACTCCACCATTACCTTAATTCTCTTTGTTTCTCATTCTGAAAAGGGTAACTTAATCCCCTCATGGTTAGTATTTGCAATGCTCCTGGGACAGAAATGTCTAAAAATGTCTATTGTACAACACAGAAAATAAAATGTTCAAAGCTACAAGGTCTAATTTCTTACTCCCTTCAAAAAGAACTAATTGGGAAGAAAAAAATACAAATTTGGTGAAATCAGGCAGAACATCCACATTTAATCGTTTAGATGAACATAGATCACTGATCTTTGAGTTGTTTCCATGCCTCTCCACATCTCTGACAATAAGTATCACTTGAACATAATTTTCTAAGTACACAGTGGGAAAGCTAAAATTAAATATGTGCCTTTGAAAAAGTCTGATAAAAATCCTGACAATGCAATGTAGCTTGAATGCAGCAGAACCTCCTCAGTTGCTGTAAGTAGTCCAAAAACATCAATCTGCAAAACCCAGTTATTGTAATTGTGGTAGATGCCAACATCAGGATCCTGCCCCCCTACTTCAAGTGTGACTCAACTGTCTTGAATAACCTTTCCCAATATTTTTGGGGAAAAAACTTGTGGGTCACATGTTAAGGTTATTATATGCTGTCTTGATCCCTAATTCACAATTTACTATTCCAAATTATGTGCACTTAGAGGTTAAACATTTATACAAAAACACAGGGAGCTAATTAAAACTAACATTTCAGAGCACAACTTTTCCTCTTCATACTTTATAGGTAACTGGTGCCAGTTTACCACTGTCAGAATTTACACAGAATTCAGGAGGAATGGAGCAAGACAGGGATCCCATTCTGGACTTTTTCCTCTACAAAATGGGGAGAGAAGGAAGGGACAATTCTTGTCCCATGAGCTGGCGTGTGAGGGATGGCAACTAAAAGATGCCAAATCCTGAGAGATCTAGAAGGAGCATGAGCTCCTTAGTGAACACACCTGCTCCCAACTCCTTTTGGGAGCTGGCACCCAGCTGAGAAATCAAGAACCACAATCAAGCAGGACAATGATGGGAGCCCTGTTTGTCTGTGTCTCCAGGTTTTTCTGCTCATGATGCCACAGAGTGGTTTTGTGCTTTGGTACTTTGGAACACTGACAACAGTTTCTCCAGGAATACAAGCAAGGGATACAAAATGGTCACTTTTGACCAGCTATCAGTCTCTTAACAAAAGCCAAATTAGATGTCAACTCATAAAAAACCCCAAAATTATGCACACAAAATGAAAGGTTAGGCATGTAAACGTACATAAATGTATGTAAGTAAGTCCTCCTAGCTGCTCACTATAATCCTATTTCCTTGTCATGGAGTATTACTTTATCTTTGGTTTTTTTTCCAGATTTGAACCATTGCCATTAATAAAGAGACATTTACACAATCCTGCTCTGCAAACTGCAGCTAAAGACAGGCACAACCAGTTTTGCCTAAACACATTACATTTGAGCAAAATGTATCAATAAATAATACTATGTTTTTAGAAGCAGTAAAAAGATGTTGCACTAAGTTGTAATGAGGATAACCATTAAAACATACATCCAGTTTTACAAGTGATCCAGTCTAATTTTCATATGAAATTACTGTTCTGTGATATCAACTGAAATGAGTATGGCTACAGCAAGACAAACATTCAACCATTCATCAGGTTTGCTCTTTGGTTTAGAAAGAAAATGACAGTAAATGCATGTGGCAGAAGTACCAGAAATGTTTTAGTAAATGAAGTTACAGGAAGGGATTGTTTCAGACATCTGTTCTTCTACCATTTGAAGAAACTTTAGAAGATACTAAATATATGCATGTGTGCTTGCAAAAAATACTGCTCATGAATGAGAACAGGTTGACATTTGAAAAAAATAATCAATGAGAAAAGGCACAGGATAGAGCGTGCACATACAGTTTTGGTCTTGGTGCCTTAGAATTTTTCAGAGCTCATTTATCGGATATGATTCCCCTCAGTTTTTATTTTGTACAAATGCCACATTACATTCTTAACTGGACTCCTGAACCTACTGCAATTTCTGATTTCTAGAAAGTACCCCAAGTGTGTGTTAGATGTTTAGAAGTGGCTTCTGCCCCACTGCAGATAATTTTATAGCTACAAAAAGGTACATTTACGACCCAGTGGTAAAAACTGTTTGTGGATAAAGCTCTATTTTACCAGAATATAAATCAAAGATATCCATCTGACAGAGAAATACAGCAGACACCTACTGAACTAAAAATATTTCTTCCTCCTTGCCCCTCTAACCTTTCTTTCAGGTCATCCAAGCAACGCTGAAGATGAACTTCTCCTGCTGTCACCAGCACATGTTCTCCTGTCTCCTGGATTAAAACTTGCACACATGGATCAGCTTGGTTTAAAAGCTTCATCCCTTTGACCAGCTGAGGCATATCACCTGGCAAAACAGGGTATAATTAACAAAGGAACACTGGAAAAGAAATACTCGAAATAGGGTAGGACTTAAACTGAGAAATAGTAACACTCATTTTTATGGAAGCCTAAACACAAATAGGTATTTTAGGAATACAGAAAAACTTTCAGTGGGCAATTTTCTGCTTATGAGTCACCCAGAGCAGCGTGGGGTTTCAGAGCAGCAACTGAAAACATAAGCTGTACTCAGAATTTGCCACCAACAATTCATGTACTGATGACAACATTCACATCATCCAGTTATAACCACGGTACACACCACACTCCAGTGGATTGCACATCTTCTGTTTACACAGCTTCACAACAGGTTTAGTGGAACGAGTCAGCTATTGACTATGACTATGCCATGTTGCTTCCTATACACAATTAACTTCAGATACAGCTCACGAACAGCTCACAACCAATTAAACCCCTGAATTTCATCGAAATGAAGTGATTAAAAAATTCAGGACTTCACTCCTCATTTTCACGAATTATCAAATTATAACCTTTCTTATATATTACAACTTTTTAAAGTCACCTTTCAGTAAATAATTGCATTTCCTTGCAATCTTTCATAACTAAGTGTAGCAACTTCTAAATTGCTAATACTTAAAATGCTCCAAATACATAAATAATAGCATAAACTTTACTAAAATAAAAGTAAAAAGTATTCCATATGGATTACTTAGAAGGTATAACAGCAAGTAAAGCACAGGAAGGATTTTAAAGTAGCTGGAAGCCACTAGAAAGCTTTAAAGCAATTAAAATCTGAAAAGGGGAAAAATCAGGAATGTGAGAGCTTTTCAGTGAAACAAATCACAGCTGTCCCTAAAATGAAGGTGTTTGAAAAGAGCTGTCTTAAAGTTAATGGAGAATGAACAAGCACAGCTGAGTCAAATTTGGCTAGATTACATCAAAGCTATGCACAAACACCTCATGTCAGCAGCCTTTCATAATGAACACAATTTAAAGAAATTAATTATGAATTCTTTTTTTATTTTACATACGCACTAGAGAATACCCCAGGGCTTTCCAGGAATGTATATTCATATTCACAAGGAAGAGTGACATTAAACTTGTCATTCACTTGGATACTATTAAAAGAAATATGATATTGTTTATTTACTGCTGAGCTTGTAAGGGTGTAATAGAAAAGTACCCTTGAAAAACAAATACAAAAATAAATGAAAGGTGGAAAAAATGCAGTGTGAGTTCACATGGCCAACACAGTAGAACAGAGAATTTCAACTTTGTCTCTGCATTTAAGCTCACACAGTGATGAATACTTTTTTTTTCTTTTAGAGCCTATGGTAACCATACAGGAAGATTTTGACAGGAATGTGAAGACGTGCAGTAATTTTGTAAAATGTACATAGGGAGATAATTTATATTTCTATGAGTCATTTTTCCACATAAGCAGATGCAGTTTTGAAGCAGGTCTGATGTGGCAGCCCAATGCACACGTGTGACAATGTGTGAGGGCCACCTCAAGACTACACACAGCTCTCTGGGCAACTGCAACGCCCACATTCTGCTTGTCTTCCACTTATTGCAAGCAACAGTGGATTTTCAGGAAACTTCTGCAAGCATAATCACCTTTCAGGCTTCTTTACCTCTAACAAATTCATATCATAAACTCAGAAGTTACCAAAAAGGATAAACTAAGTAATGGTATAAGAATGATAAAGCTTCATTTCTCAAGGAACAAAAATTTCCCCCAAATTGGTCAGTAGTTCTAGAATTACATTCCTTTAACATTTTGAACTTAATATTACACTCAGCAGAACCAGTAATTTCCAGTACTTTCAAAACTGCTTTAACAAATGTAGGAGGTACAATGTACAATTATCTGTTACTCAAACACATGAAACAAACAGCTGCCAAGCTGTCCAACAGCTCTCTAAAAAACCATGTAATCTTAGTGTTAAGAGTATTTTGCAACTGAACATAAAGCCAGTTATTTTGGTTCTACCAACAAATGGAAACTGGGCTGAAATTCAAACAAAGCCAGAGACATGCCACTCTCAGGTTTGGGAGGAGTGGGGTGGGGGCATCAAGGAGAAGCAGTACTGCAGATCTGCACCACAAGCTTAATGACACCCACACGAGAATGGCAGCAGACATGGAGAGCCCACAGATGTGCTCACCTTCACAGTGAAGGAACACTGAACTGTTAGCACCATGCAGTGTCTGACTTGTGCAACAGCTGTCACAAAAGGGCACAGCAAGTTCTGCTGTGTCTCCTCAGCTACTGAGACACGAGCGAGGCAGCTGGAACAGCTCACACACAGCCCTGCAGGCAACTATACGTTTATTTTATATTGGGCAAGTCTCTGATTCAGTGGCTAGATCATAAACTAGCCAAATCACTGAGGGCTGGAAGCTGCCCTGCAGCCACACTGAGTTGGTGTCACCATCCCCTTTCCCCTTCCAGCTTACTTGGATGTTTGGGTTCAACAGCCACTCGCACAATCGGGGTGGCTTCGAAGTTGAGAGGTGTAAATGGTGGACAAGCAGGTGATGTTGACAGTGTTGCAGATTTCAGCACAAAATCTTGCAGGCCTCCTATTCCTAACAGAAATTGGAGAGAAAAAAAAAGACAAAACAACAAAAAAGAAAATCACTAACTGCCATATTAAATGAGAATAAAAACGTGATCATCGAGTTAATAAAAGCTGAAATCATTCTCATTACAAAAGTAAGATTCAAAAAATCCTCACTGTTCACATAAAGTATCTGTTAAGATACTTGTGCATAAACTGGGTTCTTAAGTCTCTGGTGTGACATTTGATATTGTCTCACAGTTCCCATTGCATTCCCTCAGTATTTTAAAATGCAAGTTTATAGCTCTGAAGAACAGAAAGAACATGAGGACTTTTTTCCCTTCTAATAAGCCAAGCCTTTGTACAGCTCAGACTTAATTCTGGTGGTTTAAATTTAGAAAAATTTAGATTGCAAGAGGCCTGCAATGGTCACCTAGTCCAACCTCCAGGCAAAAGCAGAGTGAACTTCACAGTTAGATCAAGTTGCTCAGGACCTTCTCCACTCAAGGTTTAAAAACTTTTCACAATGGAGACTGAACAGCCTCTATTGGCAACCTCCTCCAGTGCTTCATTATTATTATTATTGTTAAGAATGCTCTTTTTTTTCTTCCCACCCCCTCATGCCCATTTGGGATTCACTTTTTTCCCAACTTGATTCTTGTAAAAATGAATTCATCCTGTTACAAGCTATTAATCCTCATTCTACATACTTTATAATGCTGACAAGTTGAAGAAAAGTGAGCTTAAATTGTAGTGATAAGAAAAAAATATAGAAAAAATATTACCTATAAATCTGCAGAATAGCTGCTGTAAATGCATACTGAGTTTTGGCTGGCTGGCACATTTAAGAGGATTTGAAATTATTGCCTTCAAATTCCTAACCAACTGCACATCATTCATAATTTAGTCAAAGCTATTAAAACATGACTAGAAGTGTTTGAATAATAAAGACAAAAAATAAAGTTGATATCAATTTATACAATCACTTTTCCTGATGCTCCTTCAATCATAAGCAATGAGCCTTGCAGCTCTAATGGAGTATTAATTAAATCAGCATGTAACTTTTAATACTATGAGAAAACTGAAACCTTCAGCTCATAATCTATACCTGCTTAAAAATTAAATTCACTTTGTAGACTGAAGTATATTTGTGCTCCTTCCTCCTCATTCTCTCCTACATGCCCAAGCAGTTCTTCACCCCAACTCCCCATGGTCACCCTAATACTTTTCCAGGGTTTTTTTCTGGCTTAGCTTTCTTCATTTGAGGCCAGAAACAAAGAGGGTCAGCTTCCACCCTATGAGATCATGCAGGAGTTTGAGCTCTGGAGAGGCAGTCTGCTGCAGAGTTTCATCTGCAGAATCATGCTGCTTCTCCAGCCCTGGAGGCTGGATGCCTGGCCAGCAGGGTAATCCAAAACCCAAAATGTCATTATATAAGAAAACCTGCCTCAAAGTAACTGGAAGCAGAACAACATTCAATGGCTTTAAATGCAGGATTGCAGATGCTACAAAGAAAATAAATCTGTATAAACTCTGTGTTGCACCTGACCTATGACCAGTATGCATTTCCTCTCTTTCACTTATTCAACATGTGGTTTGAATGAAAAACAAATGCTAGATCATCACCACCAGGGACTGAGAAAAGGGATGGGTCCATTTTATTCTGATCTTCTCCAGCTGGTAAAATGAAAATGATTTAGAATGGGAGGTGAACAGCTTCTTTGCACAGTGTAATGTGAACCAGAGAAATAAAGTTACCAAATCTTACTTCAGATAGATTCACTCTTTTCTAAACACGTTCCTGTACCCTTACTGTCATAAAGAAAAAATGAAGCTTTTGCTCTTTTGTTTCACATTTGAAGGTAAAACTACATGAAATACAAGTGTCTGGCACCAATAATACACTAAAATTAAAAAACTCTGACAGTTTTCATGAAAATCTGTTAGGCTTACAACCTGAGTGTTTTAATTGCTGAAGTGTGTGAGCTAGCACAGAGCCATGTCCAGCCATGTTGAATCTATTTAATTTACAAATTCTTAGCAACAAATGTTGGAAAAAATCTATAAATATTCTTGGATACTCTTTTTGCATAATATGATTACTAAGTAACTGCTAACGTGTTTTCTGAAAAATATTAGAGGAAGATGTAACACAACTAATTCCAAAGTACCACATGACAATGGAAGAATTCTACTAATTATGATGATACATAAATCTTAAATTTAGTTATTGTGCAGTCCACTGAAATCTGCATATACCACTTGAGATCACAGATCTCAAACGTGTATCAATATGTTACTTGAAAGGTCTTAGAAAAGTCACTCCAAACTTAAGCCTTAGTAAAAGCCTGTGAGATAATGGGAAGTAAAACCTTCAGAGGTTGGTGGTTTGTGCTTTTAAAAGTAGACCAAATAATGGGTTAGGGAGAATTATTACACGGGTGGTGAAATATGAGATTTACAAAGGTTCTTTTGTTGAGTCCCTTCTCTGACTGGCCCTAGAAGATAAGAATACTAAATCAAGTGTATACCAACCTGTATCACCAGATATTAACATATGATAGAAGCTAAATGGTAAAAAGAGATAAGAACATCATGACTGAAATTTTCAGAAGGAGTGGGAGTTTTAAGACAAGTCTCAATTTACTCTTCACTTCTATGTCTTGCTGGCAACCACTACACCTCACACAATAATTTTGCTGCCTTTAAAGATAAAGTATGCTTTTCCAGCTCAATTCAGCTACAAAGATCTGAACACATAACAGATCAACTTCAAGGTATATGTAATTAGTTTCCCTTGATGTAGAAAGATTTAGGTATTTAACGTTCTTTCAAGTTGCAAAAAAATGAAGCAGACACCACCACGCTAAAATTTTTCAATCAGATAAGGGAATAATTTAGTTTGCAGTGTGAAAAATCAAACAAAGAAGAATGAAGGCTGTTTAAATTTTAACTTCTGCCACATTGTTACTAGCCTCAGCACATTAGTTCAGTCGATCTTTATCTCCTCTCACTGATGATATCACCACTTAAGAATCCCGGGCTGCAGAATGGAGACATGTCAAGCTTTGGACTAACACGGTAAGGAACTAAGTACAGCACAAAGCTAAAGTTAATCTTCCCAGTAAGGCTCTGTCTCCACTGAAATCTATCATTTCTTATCAATGATACCTCTTTAGAAAGATTAAGACCTTACAATATGTAAAGGTTTAAATGCTCCATGCACTTCACTATGTATCAGTGAAGACACACCACTCATGTGAATTATGGAGGTGTGATGCAAACTTTTGTAAATCTACCCAATCTGAAATCTCAAAGTGAGCATGTGCCTTTTGTTTCAGCGGGACTGTACAAACACAGTGACACCTCCATAATTTTCTTTGACCTGTACTACAAACGCTTCTATTACTCCCCGTCAGAGACATTTTAAAATAAATATCTTTAAAAGGTGATTAAAAAAAATATGTATGAGAAAAATTCACAAATCCACCTTAAAAGTATGATTGGCTCTAGAGGTTTCCAGTTTATTCTTAAAGTAAACAGGCTAAAGGCCGACTAAAACAAACAGAAGAACAAATGGTATTTGCCAAATAATATTAAAATAATAAAAAAATTAAGGAAGATGCCTTCATATCAATCATCATTCTTCCTCAAATCTATGCAAATCATTCTCCTCTTCCCAATATTTAGCATAAGACTACAAAAGATTATACCATTTGCACTCTGTTACCTATTAAGGTGATTAATATTGGTTCACTGTAGCCAGATAAACTTTAAGCATCAGCCTCCAGCCTTTCATTACTGTGCCTAATTTAAAAAATAAAAAAAAAAAAAAAAAGAAAAGAGGGATTTTGAAGAGTGGCTTTTGGTAGGATTGAACTCAGTTACAATAGTATGCCTTTTATATTTGAGGAATCTTAAAATGTTTTACCAACCACCGGGATTAAATGATGGTTAACTGCAGGGACAAGTAGCTGCTATGGTTTAAGAACACCTTGTATTACACATTTATTGCCTCAGATTTTAAGCATGTTTCTCTTGCATCTCATGGGCACTGCAGAGAGACATCTGAGGGCAGAACTTGACCTTTCTATATTAGAAACTGTTTCTAGAAGGGAAGGGAATGTAAATCAAGACACAGACCACATTCTAGTTGAGATTTCATCAACTTTTTCCATAATACACACCACATGTTAGCACAGATTGCTGGTGAGCCTCCTCGTCTCTAATTGTGCACTTCCCCCTCAATTCTTACTTGCTTCTGAGGCAAGTGAAATTGCTTGTATGGACAACAGAATATTGTAAGGTATGTGCATGGTTTCAGCTGCTCTCAGTGCTTTCCAATCATTTCACAGAAAAGTTAATTGAACATTTTCTTTTTCCTTTTTCCCAATGTGTTTTTCTTTTGAGCTGGATCTCTAAAAATCACCAGTATCCAACAGCCTGTAGAACTATTTGACCCAGTTTCTACCTGAGTTTCAAAAACACAAGTCCTACCTGAGTATGCACTAGAGATTAACATGAATTCAGTTTCTCAATACAAAGGTGTTCAGTTGCAATTTTATTGTAAAATGTTACTTTTAGGTTCCCAGCAGTTGGAAGGGAAATTGGGCCTAACTTTCTGATCAGCTGAAAGCAAACTCAGCCATATTATCAATAATGCTACGACAAGACTCCCCAGGGGGCACAACTGTGGTAAAACACTGAATGCAATAAGCAGCTTTTGACACAAGGAGCAACTCCGTGCTTTACTACTGAATCTTCGAGCAGGTAAAGATGAAAAAGAGCTGGAGCACCCCACTGAGTTCTTTCAGGAAAAAACCAGCAGCTCAAAGAACAAAGCTGTCTGCTTGCAGAGCTGCAAGGAGAGCAACAACACGGTCTGACGGCGTGTTCCACCAAAATATCCTATTACTAGATTATAGTTTCTAGAAGGATTGCACACACATACAATGAGTAAACAAGCATCATTTATCTTCTGCTAAGTGTCTTTGGGAAAAAATACCATATATTTCATCAGGCCCTTAGACTGCATGATAACACACATTTCCTAAGTGTTGATGGAGCTGACAATTCTAATTATGAACATTCCTATACTTTCTCAGACCAGACTACGAACAATTTCAAGGAAACTGTAAAAAAATCCCTTCACGTGAAACAGTAACATCTTTAAACTGCTACAGTGAATGGCTTGAGATCTACCTGCAATCAGTCTGTGTGAAAAAGCTGACATCAAAGCTGAGTCAGAAATTTGCTTGCTAAAATACAAATTTATGTTAAAGTAAATGGACTTAAACCAAAATCAGTTAATATTCCAAATCTGGCTTCTGGATTTACAAACTGTTGTAGTCAAGATGAAATATCGATTTCCTTAAGCTGCTTAATGACACCAATAACTACACAAGATGAAAGTATTACAAATAATCATGTTTTTCTTACACTAGGCAATTATTTCATTTATCATGCCATACTAATTTTTGGAGCTCAAGACTAAAGAACATGATCCTAATTTTTCAACATTTATGTTTAAGTGTCATTTTAGCACAGAAACCTAGGAATTTCATACTTAGATTTGTAACAGGCCCCTGTCCATCTTAATGTATTATGAAATCAATGCACCTGTAGCTCCACATTAAAAAAAAAAAAAAAGGAAAAACATCTTTACNTACTTAGATTTGTAACAGGCCCCTGTCCATCTTAATGTATTATGAAATCAATGCACCTGTAGCTCCACATTAAAAAAAAAAAAAAAAAATAAACCTTTACTCCTATTAAAGCTACTTGAATCTTTTAACTGTGAAGCATTCTTGATAAAGGCACTGAACAGCACCTTTTGTGGTTTTATAAAATGGTTAGGAGCTGTCCTCAGCAGTATGCATGTAATATATTTTGCCTGAGCCCACACATTAAAATTCCTTTCCACACAGCAGCTCAACTCCACATCACTTGAAAGCAGCAATACTGAGCAACAGTAAAAATGTGGACAGATCTTTGTACAATGTGACCACACTGGCACTGGCACTCACTTCAGTTATAGCCTGTATGTCAAATTAATGCTTCCATTACTGCATGTGGAAAGCATTTAGCACCATACAAAACTCCCTAAGGGTTTCTGAAACACAAACCAAATTTTAGATTTATAATTACTTTAAATAAATTATTTTAATTTGACCCGACAGCAAAACATCTGAATTTACTTAATTTTTTTTAAAAACTACTACCAGAACTTCAGCGCCAATTCAGAAAGGTTGTTGTCCCAAACGAATCGAGTTCAGGAACAGTTGTTTCAACATATTTACTTTGATAATCTGTAAGTCTTTTGAAATGCTGATTTGTTGTTCTTGAGGGTTTTTATTTAGTAGTAGTAAATGTGCTTTTATAAATAAACTAACAAAACTGCATATTGCACTGGAAAACATCTTTTTGTGAAGATGAGAAGTGTTTCAGGTGTGGCTGTAGAGGCCTCCCTGCACTGTTCACACATGCTGGCCATCTACTGCTGGTTCCTACTGGTAAAATGAGAAAACAATTAAACAAAAAAAAACCCCAACCCCCCCTCAAAAAAACCCAGTAACAACAACAAAACAAAACCCTCATCCATCAACAAAATTCAAGAAAACATTGAAGTGTTTGGTAAAATACTTTAGACTTAGGCTTGATATGAATACCTAAGTTTGCAAAAGGAACATATATACCATAAGATCTAAATTTCTTCCCTCAAGGTAGCAGAAGAAAAAGACAAATCTCCAGCAGTCATCTAGCAAATACACATTCGGATTTAGATTTGCTATTTTGGATTTTAAAAAGGAGAGAAATTTATTTAAAACCAACTTCTCTGGCTAGTTACATTAGAAAAAAGTAGAGCAATTGTTATGCAACACTTTTGCAGGGCCACCACCAAAACATGAGCTGTGCACACACACTCAATTCTGGAAATCTATTAAAACAGGATTGCATGTTACAGGATCATGAATAGATTAGGTATCAGAAGTATTAATCAAAACAATCACTTGTCACTTTATTTCAATGGGTTTTTAAAAATATTTCACCTACATTGAAAGGTACAGATGTTCAGAAGGCAGAGGAGGGGGAGGCAGCAGCCTGAGGCTGGGAAGGGAAGCATGGAACCAGTTGTGCTCTATCAGATTGAGCATGAAAACTGTTCAACATTAAAAGAAAGGAGATGGAGGCAAAGCCTTTCTACTTGAACATGTGGCAAAGTTCAATATTTATTTCTAAGTAGACAATGGAAGGCATAAACCCCCATACAATATTTTAGTATTTTTATGAGAGTACTGGAGGCAAGATGCAAATGAGCAAAGATCTACAGTTGATTAGGGTTTTCAGCACCATAGAACACTTAATTCTTCTAATTTCTTGACCAAATGCTTCCCACAACAGATAAAAATAACTAATCTCAGCTAATAGACCAATAATATCAAATGATTTCTTCACAAATCAGACTAGTTATAGCATAGCCTAAAAACCAGCCAAAGAGAAAATGCCATTTTAGGCTTTATTCAGTTTTAGTAATGTCTCCTGAAAATGGGCAGACTTCATGTATATACTGTTTTCTTAAACTGAAGATTGTAAAATATAACCAACATCTGTTACTTCCCAGAATCAGCTATAGGTGGTGTTAAAATTAATGAGGCCTTCAGGCTCTGATCTTGCAAAGAATTAATTTTAATCTGTAGAAGTCTTGGAGGTTTTGTCATGTTTGCCTAGAAGAAGCTACATGAACACATTCCTACAAATTCTGCATTACATATCCCAGGTACACAGGGAATTTTAGAATCTGCCACTAGAAGTGTCAATTACAAAAGACAATGGCAATTAGTTTAAAAGCTCATTAAATTTTGTCCATCCATGCGCTGATTTAGGTTGAACTGTAGAATCCCATTGGACTTGATTTATATTTCATTACTTAAAAAAAGAACATAAGGCCTTTAATATCCAATACATCAGGCAAATGCAAATACAGACGAATCAGTTGTGAGGATATTTCAGATATCACGGGCAGAAGCAGCACACTGATTACCAAATGTGCACAACACCCTGTGGGAAATGCCTGAGCCATTGACCATTTATCCTGTTAACTTGTAAGACATGCAAGTAACTAATTAAAATTCAATTTTCCAAGACCTGACCCAATGCCTAATGCTCTCTTTTAAAGGCAACCTCCCCACCCCCCAACACGTCTGTCTATAAGTGATTTATGCTGGCTGATTTTGCTGCCTTGGGAAATATGGCCTAGAGTCTTCCAAAGCACCATGAATAATGGACCCCTTCAGTCTGCATTATGCAGAAATTGATGTTTACTTTAAATACAATAATTTTCAAGAGGGATAAAGAACATAAAATTTCACTTCAAGCTAAAAGAAACCTTTAAGTAGCTCATTTGTAGTTACACAAGCAATAATATTTTGGGAAATAATTAATCAGAAGGATTCTAACCAAATAAAGCACCTTTCAAATGTCTCAGATTAGGACTATTTGACATAATGGGTGTAAAGCAGATGGCAGGAGAGGGAACAGGGATGTCTTAAATACACTTGTTATATCAGCAGCCTAGGAAGTTACTGATAATGAGTTATTTATCACATGCTCCAGTTAATTAGCTAAATTAATTAAGAAATAAACAGAAAATGCACTCAAATTAAAAAAAAAAACAATTAAAGAAGTTGCCGCCACATGAAAATCTATTACGGGGCCATTAATACTGACCTCAAATTGAAAATAATTCTTATTTTTTCACAAAATTATATTTAAATAATGGCTTTTAAAAGTCAGCTTCCCTTTAAGTAATTCTGCCAGTCTGCCTCTGTGTAAACTAAGCATACCAAAATCAAGTATATTTAAAACGTAAAAAAACCCTAAAAGTTAGGAATGCTACTTATCCTCCTTATCCCCCCAAACTATTTTCCCCAAAGGAAAGAAGACTGTAATTTTCACCCTAATTTCTGATTACTTCAGTTAATGTATCATCGAGAGTTATTACTGTAATTTGCAGTCTGCATAATTTTGACTTCCTAAAATATTGCAACATATTAACTCCCATTAGCTCCAGGACAAGAAAAAAATAGGAAAAAAATACACAGATCATTCCTAAGGTAGAAGAATTCTTAAGACTAGTGCACAGGACCACATAATTAAACTGGGCTTTAAAACATTCCTCTATTTCAAAACGAAGAAATGAAATAGAACTAATCTTGATTTTGAATCTGTTGTTGCAAAAAATACCCCAAAACCCAACAAAACAACGAGTTAAGATTTAATTTTATTGACATCACATGAGTCTATATGCACTGAGAACATCCCCAACACCGCTCTCTTCATTTGCTACAAACGGGCATGAGCCTCACACTGACAGAAAGTACCAGGGAGGGAGCTTGGAGCTTTAACATCTCCACATCTGGAAAACCCCTAGTGTTTAATTCACTTTTCTACAGGAATAACACCAGTCAATGCCTGCTTCATTTGCATTAGAGGATAAAAGCAAAAGAGACCCCACCCCAAAAGGCAGTCCGCGAACACCATGTCAAATACAGCTGGGCTGGTCTACAGCCAGCTGCCCCCCAAAAAGAACAAGCCTGTGCCCACTTCTGGCTCCCCAGCACTGGCATTTGTCAGACTCTGGGTGAGACAATTCAGGATGCTAAATAAACAGTGTAAAACTAATCCAATAAAAAGCAATTTTCCCTCTCACCCAATTTTCACTCTCTCAACTATCAACGCATTAAGAGGCTGCTTCTGACATTTTGTCCAAGAACGGGCAATTCCCCATATTAATCCTAGTGAAACCCCAATGGCATGATGACACCAAACAGAAGACCAGGTTTAACACCCAGCATCTCCTAAAACTAGTTAAGAGACCTTTTCCCCCTTTCCCATCCATGCAGAGGGGGCAGCTAACACCTCCAGGTTGTGAAAAAAGTTAATTTGTCTCCATGCCCCACCTCTGTGCCCTCCCAAAGGAGGTCAGGCTGGCTGGCACCGTGCTGCCTAAGCAGCAGAGCCCACAGATGAGGTATCGAGTGTCACCCACAGGCAACAGCAGTGGCTCGGCTGCTGCTCCAAGACAAAGCAAAACCTTAAAACACAGAAAAAAAAGCCAGCTGCTTTTCTGAACAGAAGTAACGTGGCCATTTGCCACTGCTCTAAACGTCTGCATCAGCTTTAAACGCTTTGGAGGAGTTCCAGATAGATAAACCTTTTTTACTAAAAATGAGAGGCATTTCTGCTAAAAATGCCTGAGCACTGAAATGACTCTTTTTGGTCGAGAGGCAAGGCTTTCAACACAATATGTCATACTTCCTGATGGGATTGTGGACACAAAAGAATCTGGTAAAAATGGAGTATGTTTTTCGTCCCATTTCCAAAGTAAACGCAACTCCTGTAATCACACAGGCTCCCCTCAACAACTTTTAAACACGTTGTCAACTTCCACTAAGTTCACCAGCGAGAGAGAGGGGAAGGTTCAGGTGTAATTAAGTCTCCACAAGTTATGTAAAATCAATGGCTAAGTACTGAAGGGAGACCAAAATTGGTGAGCTCACTGAAGAAAGGGCAGGCAAAACACGATCATTATATATTCCGCCTGGAAGCACCTGCCTGGCAACCAGCACGCGCATCCCGGCCGGCCAACTGGGACACAACTGCGGGAGAGGGGAGCTGAGGACTTTAAGGACATCAGTCCACAGGAATCCAGGCTTTGTTAGTAACACTGCTCAGAGGACTTTCTTTTTGAACATCACGAAACAATTAGTCTTTTGTGCAAAAGCACCGAAAAATACAACCATCAGGATCCCAGACATTTTATATCCCATTCTGAGAGCTTCTCAATCACGTGTGCTTTCCACTACCTAGGCCTTATCAGCTCCAGCAGGCTAAAGAGTGGGAAATGGGTCTAAATATCTTTGTGTAAGTGCATTAACTGGTGGAACAAGAACTGCCAGCAGGTTGCATTTTCATTTACAGTAACGGGTTCACAGCCATGCAACTCACACCGGTTGGAGACTCAATACTTCAATATTGCATAAAGCATGATTTGTACAAATCTTCACATATGACACTTGGAAAACATCAAGTCTTTGGATGAGTATTTGTTGCTCAATATTATGTTTCACAAATCCAATTAGTCACTGAAACAGACTTTTATCAAAGCTGGCATTCCACTGAAGCTTAAAATGTCAGTAACAGATAGACTGACATTATGCCCCATACGTTAACTTAACTGTAAAACTTACACATTCAGAGTGGAGTTTGTCTTGGCACAGTCTGCCTACATTCAAGACAATAATAATGCACTTAAACCAACATCAAGTGTCTTAGAAAAACTTCCCGACTTCAAACTTATTGGGATGACAGAAATTACCTCTCTTCTGCCTGGAAAAACTTTGGCTCACATCACAGCTGGGGTCCTTACACTCACTGCAGTTTTCCTGCTGCAATCTCTCTGTTTTCACACAGACAGGACCAGAAGCAAAGATTGCAATACAAAATTCTCAGTACCAAATCAGATTAATTATCTACCAGAACATGCACACTCAAAGGAAGGTTACCAAATGTAAAACGCCACAAAAAGCATTAGCTACAGTCCATAACAGTCACAACAGAGGAGCAGCCTTGGAAAATGGAGCTTTTCATTTTTAAAAATCACTCTTGAATTTTGCCCCTATGCATAACAGACCTCACTGGAGGGAGTTAGGTAGTAGGGAGCAAGAAAGTTTAGAAACCTCTTTTAGTCTTAATTAGATGCAAAAAGGTATCTAAATTTGGTTCCAGGCCTTAATGACAAAATTTCAAAATACAATCAAGTAAGGTGAGCAGGTGTTCTGCATCTTAAGACATAAACTCAACATTAACAGCCCCTCGAACATTATTTCTTGTCTATCTATGACTGGAATTAATTCTTTATAAATAACATTCTTACCCATTCAGATTCTGAAACGTGTAAACTAGAAGTACTAGCTAGGGTTGCTATTTTCAAATCATACCGTTTTGACAATGAAATTACAAGAATTTTTACTAGCTAAACACAAATGGAGTTGAAACTCACACTGTTTGGTTTGCGAACTGCAAATGCTTCTAGTAAATATCAACTTTTTCAATTATTTACTAAATAAAAAAGCACTACAAACAACCTGAACTTTGAGCCTAAACTACCCAGTGCTGCCCCTTTAACACTGTTGTTTAGCAGTGCTCCACAGTTTGACATCAGTTGATACTCCTAAATATAGCTCTGCCTTAAGTCCCCCCCACAGTTCACCACCCAGACAAAGCCAGCTCCATGACTCACAGCCTGACACAGGCCAAACAACCCTCACAACACTCCTGAAATTTAATCTGAGACATGAAACATCAAAATTTCAGGAAAATATTTAGAAAATAAGTCACTAAAACACTGCCTTTATTAACAGTCTCTTGACTTTTTAACCTTCCCGTTTGCTGCACAGGACTGTAATTCTCTGTGAATCATGTTCTTTCAGTGGGGTTATGTGCAAAAATGATTCCAAATTGGTCTTCCCCGTGCCCTCAGTGCAACCCCTCACTGCTTTTTCTGAACTCCTTGAAGCAGCTTTGGTAACAACAGACAATGGAAGCAAAGGAGGAACATTCAGAGGAATAAATGAAGGCTTCTGTGGCTAGTTCAAAAGTAGAAGTAGAGGCATTTCACAGCCACAGATGGTATTCACCGTAAGGATGCTGAGTATTACAGGCACCAGGTCTCCTACACAATAAGGGGAACACTTCTCCACATGCAGGTGTGAAAGCAGGTATCCTGCTCCTCTCCCCCTTCCACAGAGGCCTGGCTAACATTAGGAAGTGCTCCAGCAGGAATTTAGAACACACTCAAGTAAATTGTCCTCACAGATTAGTGGTTTTGCATAAACAGTGCCAGTTAAAAGAAGAGCTTTTGCGTTTGCTTAGGCTGTGGCTAACTAAAATATTCTCATATAGTCTTACTTTATTGACATGGGATAACTAAGGTAATACGAATTAAAAGTAGAGGTAGAATAACAGAAATACAGAGAGATAGGTGGAATAGAAAGGGAAAACAAGAGGTTAACACTAAGATTTGGGTTGGGGAGCTTAGGGGGAAAAGGGTCAATTTCAGAGCCACCTTAACACTCCAAAGACAGCTGAGGGAGGTCCAGCCTAATTTCTGCAGCCCGGCTATTACTCTGAGCAGAAGGCAATTAGTGTAGCCATGAAAGTTAAAGAAACATTCAGGGAGAAGCTCTTTTTCATATAAAACAGTAGCTGTTCTCAGGACAAAGAAAGTGTCAAAAAAAAAAAGGAGCTGAACAAGATGTTTTCATGGCAGTGGCTTTACTTAACACTACACTGCCTCCGAAACCTGCAAATTTCCAAGTTGAGCTAATAAGTAAGAACCATGCTGATTGCAGATTTTTGGCTCTCAAGACTACTCTGTGAGATTAATTTAATTTAGAGTCAAAACATTTGTAGATTTTCTGCATGAAGAAATGCACATTAAAAACCATAATCCAAAGTTTTCACTACACTGACAGTGCTGTGAATCCGTATGAAACCTTCACCCGAAGCTAAAATAGCAGCACTTTTTGTATTGTATGAAAAACAGTGCCCTCTGGCTTCACATTAAATGGGAGTAAGAAAAGAGTTTAAAGATAAAACAAGTTAACTGGTTCCTATAGCCTAAAGAAACATGGACAATTACACGACAATTCTTTAACTACCCTAATTTTTCAAGGAATCATCATCATAACTCAGATGCTCTGAATATTGAGATATTTGATATTCAACTTAAAATATAATCCGTATCAGACAGTTGTATATATTCATATATTACAAGAAACTCGGTGAAAAACAGAAAACCACTAAATTTGTTCTTTAGAACTGTTTTGCTTACAGGATACTTGTTTAAAGACGGGAAAAAGCCTTATTCAATCAAAGCCACACAAAGGTGTTTCAATTTTGCAGAACCTTAGAGAGGAGTTTACACAGAAACAGAGAAGATTAGATATTCAGGACAATTGTAAATTTTTTATTGCTAAAAAACATATATACAGAGAACAACTTCCTGAGGTACTAAAGCTGAAACAGGAAAGATTTAAAAGAGAACATTCAGAAGTGAAGAACAATGCAAAAGTAGTGACAAACTAAATTTAACCGACAAAGCCTACCCTGCCTAGAAAAACCACGCTTATCCATCACTTACTCGCTGCCTCCATCAGGGCACAGAGAGGATGACATTTTGAGACAACTAAACTAATGTGTAGATCCAAGTTTCTCCTCCCCTGCCCCAAGTGTTACACATGGTATACTTCAGCACTGAGAAACATCAGGAATGAAAATATTTTCTATCATTAATACGATTATTTGTGTTATTTAGGTTGTGTTGGGGAAAGCACAGTGCCCTGTTTGAGACTGCAAAAGGATAAAGAAGCAGAACTGTATTTGAGGTCTGGCAAGAGAGAAGTTGTGTTAGGAACAGAAGTGCACACACATGTGAAATATATCTCCATGATACAGAAAACAATGATTATCCACATGGATAACTTTATGATTTAATGTCATTTTTACACTCTTCAGTGTCTTTGCAATTGCACACTTGAGTAAAAGTCCAACCTAAATGACACCTATGAGGCAGCATTCCAGTTCTAATTTTATTTAGTTACCTGCCCCCAAGTATACTATAACTTGATACTCTGACAACTGCCTACATTTCACACCTTCTAGTACATGAACTGACTACCTTTGCAATGAAGCTGCAACTTAATTCATCTGATAGAAATTGAACTTTATCTGAGAAAAACAGCTAAAGGAATAGCCAGATGATTAAAAGTACACACACCTTTTCAAAGGTGTCAGTATTTGATTCATATACACCATCACAGTAGCAAGAGATGCATTTTCCACAAATAACACTGCAAAACCTAATATCCTTTTAGAATAGAACTTCTTTTCCGCATTGGTAATCGGACACATTCCTAAACAGATTTGATTTATGGTGTCTTTTCCATGTCTGAATTACTATACATGAATTTACAGCAGAAAGGTATATATTTTCAAACTCATTTGTGCTTAAAGTGATTATTTTGCACCTCTTTCTGAAACGACACTGAACGTTCTCAGTTTGAATTTTAAAAAACCCCTGGTCACATCAAATAAAGGAAATGTTCCTTTACAACAGGTTTCTGAAAGTTTGAGTTCTACAGCAACAACTTCTGCAAAGGCAATTCTCTAGCATGTTGAATTCAGAAGGAAGAAAAGCCTAATGCCATTTTGTACAGGGGGATAAAAGGTTCAATTACATAGTCTAAACACAGAGCCTTGTTAAATCAGATAATTTACACCTCTGATGAAAACTGAACCTCAAACACTTAACTCCTCAAACGAGGCCTGTTTGCTGAATCTCCTGGACATTTACTCCATTGCCCTGATGTCCCGAGTTCATCCCTGGACTGTTGTTTCCCACTTCCTCAATACAGCATTTCACAGCTGCACTAACAGGCAGGATTTTCTTAGAAATGGAATGCTAATAACCTTGAGTACAAACCTGAAGTCACTGAGGTTCCTCTGTTATAGATCCTTGTTTAGTAATGAACACTAAAGTCTCTAGAGATTTTTCACCAATCAAGGCAAGTTAGACGGTTTCCCTTAAAACCACATCAGAGGAAAGGAGGGAGCAAACAGCTACACTACAGACACCTACTAAAAATGCTGACATTCTAGTTTTAAAGAGGATACTGGCTTTAAAAAAAATACAACACACCAAAGAAAAAAAAGCATGCTCCAAGTAATTTTATAAGCAGACTGAAGAGGGAGGGTATAGCATTCAGGCTCTTCAAATGAAAACATGAGGTCATTTCCCCAAATCATCACTGAGGCATCTCAGTATGCTGGAAAAAAATCCCAAATGCAACATTACAGACGTGAGCTCAGCAAATAATCTCAAAACTTCACCTTAAGAGTTCTCTTACCATTTGACACTGATGATATTAACTACTTTAACTTCTTCTATTCACACAGTATTGGAAAAGAGGTTCATCAGCTAAGGAATAAATCTGGCTATTTCTGTAGATAACTGTTCTCCCTTTATTTACACATGCACTTTCATATAGGGAGAGACTAAAAATAGTACATTGATGCTGACTTAAAGACACTAAGTGTGAAATACTGGGGGAAATCCCTGTCTTTTCATTTTAAAGAGACTTGCAAAATTACACCCATCCAACAACTCACAGAAGAATTGGAGATTTTGGAGATAAGCCAGGTAGTATCTGAGACCTGAACCCACAGTTAGCTACTGAAAGGCTGATTAACACCTGCCCAGGGGCAATGACTACAGAAGTCAATTGTCCACTCTGACACAAGAGGAGTCAGGCCCCTCTAACGCTGGCCCTGAATTCTGAGCAATGAATAGCAGAGTGTGGCAATAGGCACTGGACAAACGTGAAGTCTCATGGCCAAGAATCACTTCTTTTTGCAATAAACACTGGGGTGATGAACAGACAACTGCCTGCACCTCAGACCCTCTGGCCACTCTATTTCTAGATGTTTATATGAAGTAGCTGCAGAGCATGTGCCTGCTGCTGTGCTCTGAGCTCCTTCAAGCAGCAGTGGTATGAAATTGTCTCGATTCTTGTTAGTCCCACTGCTGCCCACAGGCACACAAGTAGCAACAACCAACACCGACAAGTCTGGGCAGTTTTCCTGCTGGTATTATTTGGGAAACCTCAAGCATCAGCAAGTAGCTGTCTGCAGACAAACCCCACAGAATCAGAAGCGCTTGCCTCGCATTTAGGAGATTATACAGAAATCTAATTTCCATTCAAACAAAAGCTCAGTTTTTACAGATTATAAAAACTAAGAGTTGCTATAAAACTGACATAGAATGTTTCATTGCATTCTCTCCTTTCCTCAAAAACTTAATCATTTGCATTTTTTTGACATTATAATCCAGCAGGGGTCAAGAGCAAATTTACAGGCATTTTTGGGTATATGAATGTATTATGACTTTAGCTTAAATAGTCTTATACAGTTCAAATTTATAAATATGATTAAAAAACCCTTTGTATTTCAGTGGCAAGACTAAACACATTTTTAAAATCTCATAATCAACTCCTGAAAATTAGAGCAGAGAACATTCCAGAAGCACTGGAGAATTTAGAAGTGTTTTTCTTCAGAAAGAATTACTACACTTATGATTTCCTTTTATAGTCTTAATAAGCTACAGTCAGAAAAACAGAAAAAATACAGCTACTCACAAAGCAATTTAAATTCTCAAAAAAAAAAAAAACCAAAAACAAAACCCCAACCAAAAAGACCCACCAAAAAAACACAAAACAAAAAAGGCTTTATAAGGAAACTCTTAACTATTTAAAGTATCCTTCCAAAAAACAAATTTAGCTGAGTTATTAAAGACACATGTCAGTGCTATAACTCTGACCTAAGACATGGCATATTTTTTTCCTCTCTAGTGATATCCTGATATTGATTTGAAAACAAGGTAATGAATCACTTATTTCTTTTGCAATAAAGTTTGCCAAGTCAAAGCTCCCGAAATAGATCACATGAAATGGTAAGGCAAACAGGGCAAAGGAAACTCAGCAGATGATCAGCAAAATAAACTTCTAATTTCATTTGGTGCTAGTTCATTAGCTGTGCACCATGTCATGTTACATTGCCCTCCAAGCATTACTAATTTCTCAGCCTGCCTTGTTAGAAGCACGCACAGCAAAGAGCAGGAACTGCAAAGGAACTGAATCCACTACGGCAAAAATAGAGTTAAAGAAAATGGTTTCAGTTTCCAGCTCTGAAAGAGGCCAAACAACAGATTAACTAATATGTCTTTAGCTCAAAGAAACAACTTGAACATACTCAATTTTTTCAACAATTTAACTATTAATAAAACACCACCTGGGTAGGAAAATAATATAAATACTATGGTGTCAGGTAAATGCAACAGTCCACGGAGATTAAATGTCATTCAACAACAAAATCCATTCAATTATATACCTTTTCCTCAATAGTGCTGGATTACTACAAACTAGTTAAAAAGGCAAGGTTATTTTATAGGCGTTATGAGATGGCAGTTAGAGATAAAAACTGTAAGCATTCCAAAACTGAAGACAAAGGTTTGAGTTTTCTTTGTTTCATTCAGTACTTTGGGCTAATTTCAGTAACGTTCTGGAGGAAGACTGCCCTCCTGTGTTCACCAACAGCAGGCTGGGATGAGACAGCCCATGCAGCTGGAATCACTTCAAGCTGGCGATTTTATTTATTTTATTTTTTTTTTTTCCAAATAATCACATTACTGATTCAGAGAGAGAAATTAGCCCACCAAATGTTTGCACAGAAATACAAGGCTGGTGAACAGCAGGCCTGTTCCTAGGGCTCTCACAGAAGGTGGTAATGCCTGCTAGTTGGCATCAGGCCTAGAAAGCCATTCTGGGCCTTTAAAATGGCACTGCTGCTCGCAGCTGCTCTTTGCTCTTAACAGAGGCTGCTTATTAAAAGCTCCTAAATTGTTCAATGAAGTCCTAAAGGAATAAAATGCTTGTCAGACACCTTGTAATGAGGTTAGCTGTACTCCTTCACACCAGCTCTTCATGCTACCGCAGCTCTGTGGCACCTATCTTCAGAAAGGTACCAAAAAATCCAGAGCTATGAATCCATCATCACCCACATTTCCTATGCCACATTGTTCCCATGTCAAGAATCCTGTAAGTGCTTTATAAATAATTAAAACATGAAAGAACACTGTATGGGAAAACAAGCATTTTGGAAATGGAAACACCAAGGTACACAACAGTGGGTCAAACATAGGAAGTCTGACAGTGAGCTGGCAACACGAGGGACCTCCAGATTCCTGCTTTTAACAATGTAAGTTAAAAAACCAAATGCTCCTAATTTGGTGGAACACTTGATATTCACATAGGAAACAGCATTTGGAAACATTCAGGAAATCATCTAGCCTCCTACGAGCCCTGCACTAAAGCACTACAAATCTAGTGGCAAGGGAAAAGCTTTGCTTTTGACAGTATTCAACAAGACACAAAAAGCACTTCAATAGTCGTATAGGCAGCTCTAAGGAAAATCTAGGTTTTGTACACTAGCAAACACAAGTCCATTGTTATGGTACTTGTGGATAAAAAGCAGCACACAGATCAATAACTTAAGATGCACGTCATTCTGAACTCGTGTGTGGGCATGCACAACGTGCCTTGGAGATAAATTTTATTCCAATTAACAAAAATGTATCACTGAATGATCCTTCAATTATTCATTCAGGAAAAACATGAGACTGAGCCAATCTGTAAAAAATCCCACATGATTATTCACTTACACAACTACCTAAACCAGTGTTTTCAAAAATGTGTGTTGGTTTTTACATCAGCACTTGCTCACATTACTTAGAAATGGTAATCAATATCCAGTATGGGAATTCTAAGCCCTTCATCTGTGCATGACACAATCACAAAAAACCACTACCTCTTTTCCCTTATTTTTTAAATACTTTTTTACACTACCTCCAACAACCCTTTTTTTGCAGGGAACAAGAAAGGCATTTTGTCTTCAATTATAGGACAGCAACAAGAAAAATTTTTAAAAAGTGAGGGAGAAAAAAATGAAGCTATTATTCAGAGCATGTGGAGGGCATGCACTTGTTAAATCTTTACTTATGAGCCCAGATTACTTTTTCCTCACATATTGCCTCATGATTTTTCCTTTGTCACTTTGGGGATCACTCAGTTCTTTTTATAGTCTTCAACCACAAGAACTTCACAACAATTGCTACAAAGTGATGCTTTTCCTGTAATTGTACTTTTTCTTTGACTGGTTCAAGTAAACAAATAAAGTAAATAAATAAATAAATAAATGTATTCATGTACATAAAGGGAGAGAGATTCTTGCATGGGAATAAGCAAATCATCCCCTCTTCCTCTTGCATTCCCCATAATACAGACTTATTAATAGTTCAAAGCACTTACTGGTGTGAGATACAGTTTTAATTCAGACTAAATACTCTTAACTTAGAAACATAATTGAAATAATTTAAAACTTGCATATAATGCCCCTCCTTTGTGGGGCTTTCAACACTGTTTCTATTTAAGTTATTGTTTTGCCTCCTGGTAAACAAGCAACATTTTTTTCTTTCATGGAAAGACCAAAAAAATGCTGCTTCCCCACAACTTTCATTAACAATAAAAACATGAAAAAGAAGAATCGTTTGTGGTAGCGTTAATTTTTCTATTTGTGTACCTGCATTATCAGTCTCTACAGCTTGATAAACAACATCTAACACTACTCAGCAAACAAAAGAACTTACATAAAACATCCAGACTAAATTAATTAATATATTCCAACTGGACCACTTCTAATTTTCCTTTTTAGAAGAGAAACCAAGCACTAGTAAGAGGAGCTATGATAACCAAACTAGAGACCAGTGGATTTCACACTACAGCCAGGGTTCACCTCCTGTCAAATCCAACACTTCTGGAGATGTTTGCACGGCAGCAGGAACCTCCAGTGCCACTGATATTCCCAAGGGGAGTGTCCCAGCAAGAACCTAAGCTTCTACAACTAAAGAAGCTAAAACCTCTGGATAGCCAGATGACTGCCTACATCAAGCTCCTTTTTCTGTTATATTTTTGCCGTAGGAAAGAAGGACAAGCCTTTAAGGAGCATGGGACAGTTAGAGTAGCTTGCTATTTGCATAGATGATATTATGGAAACAAAGGCCAGTGTTAATTCTAGTGTCACTGAGAACGTACATCACTCAAGCAGTCTTTGGAATATAATATTTGAGTACCATTTCTCTCCTAAAAGTTCCAGAAGGACAGTATTGTCCAAACAGCACGTATTGTGTCTAAGGTCTATAATACAGGACTTCTCTTTCCAATGGGTATTCAGGCAGCTTCCAAAAGGGAAGCACAAAATGTGCCTGAGATGTCTTAGAATCAAAAACCAATTGATTTTGACATAGGGATTTGGGTGGCACACATAATTGTCACACTTAATGTCTGCAAATGCAGAGCACATCTATATTTGGAATTTAAGCATGGTTCTGGCATACCTAGCTAGAATTCACAAAGCAGAACACTTTCTGTTAAGATAATAAGGCCTCAGCCCAAGTGACGCTGGCACAGAAGCTGACATGGCCCTGAAGTCAGGACAGGGTGACCCAGAGACAGCCAGCACTGCAATCAGGACACGCAAGGTGGACCCTTGGCAAGACCAGGATCTCACTCCCAGAACTGTCAGAGCTGATGCCCACAGGGAGGTTCAAATTCAGCAGCTGTGCACCTTGGAAAGGCATGTGATGTGACAGAGGACAAACAAGCCCTTCCTGAAACAGTGCTCCAAGATACACGATTTATTTTTGGACGAGTACTTCAACATTTTTCCAAATTAAACCTGCAGATACCTTCCTGGCCCATTCCAGTGACTATCATGTTCTTCATTCAGCAGTTTCAACTCAATGCAAGAGCCATCTGGAACCCAAGGGCACGTGCCTCCTCTAGTATAACCTTATCTGCTGCTCCAGTAACTAGATTCCCCTCCTGCAAGGTCTCTGCTCATTCAAAGGAGTACAAAGCACAGCCTTGCAGTGCCAGTTAACAAGTAAAATATCCTGTCTGCTGGCACAGGACATCTCACAGAGGTGCTGGTGGGGAAAAAGGTGACAAATAGGTGAAAAACAAGAGAATACTCTCTTCTCAGAGGGCACTTTGCTCATATACTCCTTTTTAGTTCTCAGAGAAATCAACAGTCCTTCTAAATTACAGATTCTAAAACTGGGTGTTTTTGTCCAAGACAAGGATTTTATTCTTTTCATAGACTATTCTGACAAAAAATTTTTAGAAGATTTATTACAAAGACTTTATTACACTTGGTCCCCAAGAACTTTTTGTTTTCAATCATATTTCACCTCCTACTCAAGGCCTACAAAAACACACAGTAGTCACAAGTTTGCAAAGAAAAATCCTGAATTACAAACAGCTCTATGGAAGGGGCTCTACTTTGTATTTGCCATATTACTTGAAAATGGCATACTGCTTAAAGCTTTTTGACAAATACTTTTGGCTAAACAGTGGAGCTGCAAACTTGCAACACAAATTAACCAATGCAAAATATTTAGTCTCTCCTAACTTCCAGGAACTCAAAATAATACCAGAAAATAACTTCCCAAAGCTTTCCAGAATGGCTACACATATTAGGCAAGGACAGAGTATCTCTTTCCAGCTCGATGTTGTGGAATTCTGTTTGTCACAGCTTTGCAGTTCAAACACGCTAAGCTTCACTGCCCTTTCTGCTTAGGATATTTTGCAATCTCAGATTTCCATCAATTAAAAGGAGAGTAGTATTTTAAGGAAATATTAATTGAACAGAAGGAACAAGGGATTAAATCTTTCCATCTTCAGTAAAACAACCTCTGTATCAAGCCTTGTCTTTGATCATTAAACCTTTGCATAAGCCAGCATAAAGGATAAAAAGGCCACTTACTCGGAACAAGCAGAGCCTTCCTTTCAAGAAACAATGATTAAATAATAGCAAAAAAACCCCAAAGCCTGATGAAAAAATCTGAACAAATCGATATCATGAGTCTTAAAGTGGAAATAGGCAGTCATGGTTAACTGTGTATTCCTTATGGCAATAACTTAATTATACAGAGTGAAACCATAGAGCTTTCAGAAAAGCTTCCTTAATTTACTATATAATCCACAAGCAATTTCCTTATATGGCTGGAGAGAAATCACTGCTGTGTGCTCTAAAGCTGGAAGACAAATGGCCTTACAAACAGAAATCACTGTTACTAACTGGAATAATAAAAGTCTTGCATCACCATTGTTACACATCCCTTTCATATAAATGCATTGCATTTTCTTCTGAGTGTGGTAAATCATCGTCAAATCATTAAATTGTTTATTGAATTTATGTAAATTAACAGTGCAGCCTTACAGGGAAATGGGAGAAACAAAGGAAAGGCATTTAGGATTTTTAGTCTAAAAAAAGAAACATTAAAATTACATTAGATGTAAAAACCCAACATACAGGCTTGAGCTTGTATGTTTCAGATAAAAATGAAAACTTGCTCTGGGTCATCACTTTACAGTGATGTGATGATAAAAGGTGAAATACCAAACATAGTCTGGCTAAGACTGAATTCTGATCTTAAAATTCTAATGAATTCTTCTAAATATGACCATTTAGAACTCGTATTACTGAAGCAAACTGCTTTTCTTTATGAAAATGTTAGACCCCACTGAAGAGCAGCCTTCACCACCTGACTACCAACAACTTCTGGTAGAATCTGATGGTTACAAAAAGGTTTCTTAAAATTTGGTCCAACTCCTAACACTAAAGACATAACAAAATCATCGCAATACATTTTTTCTCTGCAGGAGGCAGCTTCAGGAGTATTTACTGTTTGCAAATCATGAAGACCTTACCCTCTCACTTTTATTGCAGAGTGTTTTGGGATGGGTTTCCTTATTTTTTTCCAAACTCTTCATCATTTTTTGAAGTAAACAGACCATATACTTCATATATTTTCACATACTCACTCATACACACACTCAGGCACACTCACTCACCATTTTTATACTGCAAATGGTCAATTACAATCAGACTACAGTAAGGTGTAACTCAGAACTTTAAAATATTAAGCTTCCAAATAAAACTAATTCATCAGCTGCTTATGTTCTGAATGCTCAGCCCATGATAAAGGAGACAAAGCACAGTTAGCTGCCTAAATTGAAAAATTTCAACCCTTACAGAGTACAACTAATTTTCATTCACTATATATACACCATAAATTTCTAAAAATCAGGCACTACACATGAAAATACTATTGCATTTTGCTGTAGTTCAAGCATTTTCATTAACACAATAAAAAAAAAGAACCAAGTCATTTTTAGAGTCTACACTTTCTAAATTCTTAACACTACTTTTGTTATTTAAAAAAAGAGGCAAATAAAGGACAGAACCAGGGAAGAATGCTACTCATTCTAGAGCAAAGCAGCTCAGAATCTGGCACAAAAGAGCATAACTCAATGATTAGATTGACTTTTACAACTTTGTCCATGGAGAAAGTGACAAAGTTGCCACAGCCATAAAAAAAAGTAATTTTTAGCAGCAGAGTTCAAACAGACCCATAAATAAAACTACACTCATCCACATCACTAGAAAAGTCACATTAAAGAACTTCCACTGTTGGGAAAATATTATAAATAATCCTTGCAATCTATGAAATACGAGAATTTACTGCTGCCTTTGGCAATTCCGGGCAGCAATGCCTACCTGGCAATAATCCAACCTGGAGATAACAGGCTAATGGAACCCCCAGTTTTCTCCTCTTCAAAGTGCACAGAAATCCCAGTTTAATTAGACTGCCTTCCTTTCTTGCACATACAACAGACGTAAAAATATTCAAGGATTTAAGTTTTCTTATGCATTAATCACATCACACCAATTTCAGTGTATTTTGGATGACATAAGGATTCAGGCTGTAGGAAATTAAATCCTAGTTCTTACCCAGAACATTTCCTGCAGGTACTTCCTCAAGATCTTCAAGCTCTCTTCCCATGAGTAAGTAGAGGCTCTCCAATGTACAGCAGGTCATGTGAGGGACTGCTGGCAGATCATCTGTGGCAGAGCACTGGGATGACAGCTACACAGGGCACAAAACCAGCATCTGGATATTGGTCATTTAGCTCGGATAAAAACTTCTTCCACAAAACCTCCTTGCAATCCAAAGCTAAAAAATACAACCTAGAGCATTTTCATCTCAAATCTTAGATGTTAAAAACCAACAGACGCTCCCAAAAATCCAGACTTGAGGCAAACAAGTGAATGCTACCAAGATGATAAAAAAATAATGCTTTCTTTGGAAAATTTTAGGTGTGTACTACTTCTACCTCACCTTTCATTATCACCAAAAAACCGAATGTTTTAAAGTAAATTCAAAAGTAATTAACGTCTTTGATCAGAATCTCAAAACATTTAACACCAGTTTTTCCAATACTATTGTGCACCTTCTGTTCCCTAGAAGAATTGCTTTTTCCTTCACATTTTTTTTTAAAAACAAAATATACACATACTGGATTTATGGTTAGCTAATACAACACTGCACTTAAAGCTATTTTGGAAATGTTAAGGTTTATAATGAGTTTACAGACATAATCAGCTATTAGCACAATTACCTAAATTAGTTTGATACTTTTTGGAATTCTTCACTTGAATTTTTTTCATCTTTTTTGAGTGAGACACGTGTAAGAAGTTAAAGTCATCAGTGTCTCAAAAAAATCCCAAGTTATTGCAACAGTTCACAGTCACCTCTTACCTTGTGCAGAGACTCAGCAGGATCATATTTTGGTCCTAAAACAAAGATTTTTTGCCCTCTTTTCACCATGCCACTGAACACTCTGGCAAAAGCAATGAAATACTCCTTGTTGTCTGCTTCCTGTTTCACTGCCTTTGAGGTCATGTTGTCTCCTTGACCAGTGAGCTGCTGCTCTTCACCTAACCAGTCAGAAAAAATACATTAAGCATAAAAACACTTTTTGCCTCACAATCTGAAGGAAAAAAAGTCAATTATATTGCCACATATGGTGAATCACAGAATCATCCCAGTTAAAACAGACTTATAAGATCCTGAAGTCCAACCCAGCACTGCCAAGTCCACCACAAACCCATGTTCTTCAGTGTCACATATTCTGAATATCCCCAGGGACAGCGACTCAATGACTTCCCAAGGCACACTCTTCTAATGTTTTACACTTTTGGTCAAGAAATTTTTCCTCTAAACCTTCCCTGGCACAACCTGAGGACATTTCCTCTTGTCCTACCACTTGTTACTTGGAAGGAAAGACCAACCCCCACAACTGTTACCCATGATCCTGTTGCTCATACACTGCTTTTTACCAATTTATTGGCTGTTTGGCGTTGGAAGTCACAGTTTTTAGCAGAGCATCTCCTTCAAGCATCATCTCCCTTCAAATAAAGCACCGACATCAAGCACATTCTCAGGGTAAGGAACACGAATCCATGGCACTGTTTCACCGTTTCTGAACTATGAGCTCTCTTACAAACCCCTCCTCACTCTTTGTTCAGTTCCACCTATTGAACTTTGGACTGATGATGACCCACGATGTGGATTTGTACACAGCCCCGTGGCAACACCAAGACACTGCTATCAAACATCCTCCACAAAAACACCTATCAAGGTACCACACACCTTTCGTATCACCAGTGTTCTCAGTCTCTTCAGATGAATTTTCACTTGGGGGCTTTTCTGGCAGCTCCTTCCCTTGACTTGCTGCCAATTTTTCTGCATGCCTTCGTTTCGCAAGTTCGCGCCGATGAGCGATTTCTTCCTGAGTTAATGGCCTACATTGTATTTTAAAACATCAGTATTTGGTAATGTCACTTATTTTAAAATAAATTAAAAGCAGTAATTAGAATACTCTATTTGACATAAGTAGAAACTCATGCAGAATGCCTTTTGTCCCCCAATACTGTAATTTTAAGTCAGCTAAAATTAGCAAACTCTTCCTCTACCGTATTCAGGCTTTCAGTTTTTTTCCAAATACATAGAGATCAAATACTGTCATTTTTAATTACTTGTGGTATCTTTCTTATTTCAAGGTAACCTTTACAGCAAGTGCTCAAATGCAGGGAAAAGTCTTTGCCTGTCTTTGCCTTTACCTTTCATAAAGTACTTAAGCCCATTAAGGTAGAAGACTTAAAACAGATGACAACAACAAAAAATAATTTTAATAGTCTGATGCATCCATCTACTCATTGGTACACCCTGCCTTAATGCAAAGTGCTTCAAAGTATGATTTAGAGCAATAAATAATAAAAGATAAAGAATATTATCAACATTATAAGGCAATATAAAGAGACTTGTTTGCCAATGCAAGCATTTTAAACAGCAAAGTGATGTTCATTACACACATATGAAATCTAACAGCACTGCCCAAAACTGTCCATTTGATTTTTAAATCTGGCCCTAAATGAAAATATATTACATGATGTTGTCTTCTAATTTAATGATTCCAAAGATAGAAAATAAATTCAGATACTAGTCATCTTCTCTCTTCAGTTATTACTCATTTCTATTAATTTCCCATGTAAACAAGGGGAACCTAATCATTACAGATATTTTAAAGAATAATCTATTCTGTTTACTAATTTCAGTATCAACAAACTCTCAAGTAATGTGCTGTTATGTGCCTACATTAAAAAATAATCTTTAGTGCTGTAATTTAAAAGCAGAAGAAATAACTAAGTTATGTAGACGTAATTTTTTAATGGAACCAGAATGCTTTCAACGTTGGGGGTTTTTGTCTGTTTTTTTGTTTTTTCTGCATTGGGAGCAACGGACATATAAATTGCTTTAATTCTAACTCAAGAGAAGGAACAGAAGTCTTTCTACCATAAAACATGGACTGGACAAACTAATCACCAAATCTTAGACCTTGACTTCAGCTGAAGAAGGTGAACATAATCCCACAGCAAAACCTCACCTACACGATTTGTCCTGCATTTGCTCACATGATGGAGACAGAAACAACAGCCCTTAGTGTTCAGATGGTTTATTTCAATAAACTGCATCAAGCACACAGCATTAAAATAAAAAGTGCCCCATTAGTAGCTCTAGCTTGTTTAGTAGCCTTGGACAAGTCACTTCCCCTCTTCAGCCTCCACACTTACAAACACAGGTCAAGATTTCCTGAATAGCAACAGTAATGAATGATAAGAGGAAGAAAACCACAGGAAGCACTACAGTGGTAGAGTCATTTTTGTTTACAGAGCAGCCACATAAATATGATCTCTACTAAAAAAAAGCACAGCAAGATTGACTCACTTTGCCATATCAACTATTACACACTTCAAAATACGGAAAAACCCTTTTAATCACAGGTCAAAGGTTTTATGTGCAGTCAGTAGAGTTACTGGACACCTACTCTGCTCTTAACTGGATTAATTAGGGGCAGGAAGCCCTGAACAGATTACATGGCTGAGAACAACTCACTGCCAGCAAGATTTTTATTTATATCGTAATCAGGATGATTTTCCTCAAGAAAATCACCTTCTTGCACCTTCTGCAAGAGACTTAATTTAAGAAATGAGACACTTCATGAATCAAAATTCTTCATAGAACATGAAGAAATCGCTTGGAACAGTTATCATGCTTATCTTGAACCCAAATGTTCAATTTGAAAGAGTAAGAAAACTATACATAAGTTAAAAATCTCTCTCAAAATTACCTAAGAGAGGCCCCCAGGATAAAATGTCAGAATTTGAAGCACAGACTTCTAGAACTCAGAATCTGGGACAGACACATGGCATGATATAGAAAAGGAGAATGGGAGACAAAACTACCACTTCAAATTTCTTAGTAACTTAGGTTTTTTTTTAAAAAAAGGAAAAAACTGTCTCTTAAAACAATCATGACAGAATTAAGAAAGTGTATCTCTGAAATTTCAAATACTGTGGTATTTCTGTTTGGCTTCTTTATTTTACTGCTAAAGACAGCAAGGCTTAACAATACAAAATGCAAAACAGATGGTAGAGAAGAAAACTTTTTTATGATTTTTTTTTTCCTGAAGGCAGCTGTTCAAAGTTATTTAAAGGTTTGGAATGTTACAAAAATTTCTAGAGGAGATAGATTGATAGGGAAAGTACAGATCAGACAGCCAAGGGTGTCATAAATATAGTCTATATATGATGGCATAGTATACATACAGGGACTGTGTATGCATTCCAACACATCTGATTGTCCAAAAATACTTTTCATTTTTGTAAATAATCTTGAGAGTAAAAGAACGAAGTTTCTTTGCTTTTTTCCACTTTACATGGTATTTTCCAAAGTATCAGCATATTTAGGTGTCAAGTAGCCCTAACCACAAATATTACAGGTACCTTAAGATTCTGAACGCACTGGTCTAAGTTGCAATATATAAAAATACACTTAATAATATTCTCATTTTGGTAAAAAAGCAGATTGAGTGTAGGTGGGACTTTAACTAGCAGGTACAACCTAGACTTCCATCCTGGTTTCTGTCACCATCAATTTCTATAAAATTAGTCACTCCCGGTAGTATCATTAGAAACTACAAAAAGATAATGTTGTCAAATAAATCCTTTTACAGAGTTGTAACACAATCAAGCAGAACACAGAACAAGATTAATGCACATAAGGCACTGGATCTGAAACAAAACCAGTTTCAAATTATACCCCGATTTATTTAATTTCTCCAGTTGGCAAAACCAATCAGAAGCAAAATCAAATTTGAACAAAAGCTGCCCACACCAAAAGAAAGGTTGTTTCTTCTTCTTCCCCCCTTCCCCTTTTTTGCTCCATTAGAAAGGATCAACTGCCTCATAATATTGGCAGAAAAAAAAAATGGCAACATGCAGCCACACAAAAACCAGCAAATAAAAATTCTGTAGCAGAAAGAGATTCCCTGCCTCCAGAGAAATGCTACAGCATCCACACACAGGAACCTGGCACAAGTGATGGAGCTGGCATAGCAGGGTGACCACATCATTACCAACTCATCTCAAACATGTGGTAAACAAATGCTATGGAAATAATAATGTGGGAAAGAGTATAATATACACACTATTGACATTTAATAGATTGCTGATTAAAGGCATTAGATTTCAGGTTATGTAAGCAAGCTCCTGCTGACTACTTCTGTGATTCCCACGTTCCCCCAGGATAACACATTTAGCTCAAACTGAATGACAACTCAACTTCCTTGTGCAATCAATCCTCTGAACATGATAGCTTTTCTGCTCTCTCACATTATCAAACACAGACTCCAACCCAATGCAGTTCAAAACTTCAGAGTGAATAATCAGAACTAAACCCCCAAAGACAAATTTGCATTTGATTATTGAAGTGTTATGTTTATGTTTTTAACCTCCAGACCATTTTAAAAACAAAACACCAACTGATTTCCAAAAAACCAACAGCACTGCCAACAAGTGTCTGTGATGCATCTCTCATGCCATGAACAGTGGTTTTCAAGTTCTGAGAACGCTTTCTGTCCACACAGCTTTTACCAGTTTAAACTGCATGAGCCCATGGACACATGTTGGACTTCACAAGATGTGGAGGGGTTAACTTCTGGTAACATCTTTAAATCCACGTAATTTATAGAGAATTCTGTTCGTGACTCTGCTCTTCAGAATGAAGTTCTAGTGAGATCACTGGCTGCTGCTCTGCTCACCTGGCACTCAAAGAGCTCTGTCAACAACATCCCTCAGGACAGCTGGGTCAAGTGCAGTTTGTTTGCTACATTTCAGCACAGTGTATGTCCAGTGGGCTTCCTAATCCTTTAGAAGCTCATTAATTTCTGGATTAAACTACTTGATGTCCATGGAACAGTTTCCATTCACAAACTAATGTACATCTACCAAGATCATTTATTATCAGTTCTACTGCAATGAGACTGCTATGCAATTCACAGTAGAAGTAAATGTGTAAACACAAAAGGAGCAACTGAAAATTATCCAAATCAGAACTTACATGAACTTTCACACAACAGTCTTACTCTTTCAACAGGGAATACTCAACAACTGTTTGTATTACATTATACAGCAGTTATCATTCATTCTGAGACACACAATGAAATAACGTATCAATCCCAAGCTGTCACACTCTGCCAGCAAAAACACTCCAGACTGATAGAGCGACCTCTGATTTATCTCACATGCTAACTGTTCAAAAAAGAAAAAAGAAACTTGAAGCAAAACTCTTCCACAATGCTACAAGCTTTACTCACTTAAGCTCACCATTACACAAACTATAGTATGCCCAGAGATTCAAATTTCAACCATTACTGTGTATTTCTTTCTCGGATCAGTTGCCAAGGTCTCAGCCAGATTCAAATGTATGCTGTTACTGAAATCTATTTCATGATAACCATAATAAGGGTTTTAGTTTTTGAAAAGCATTTATTAGCCTATTAATTATGCAACCAGATGCCAAATTCAGATGCTAACCTGTAAATCTGATAGCCTATTCAGATGATACATGCCCTACTCATTTCTACTGCACCAACTGCAATTTAGAACAAACTGCTAAAGAAAACAAAAGATGATGGGCTCAGATCACACTGAAGTCGCTGCAAGTTGTATTACTTTAAACATACAAATTAATTTACTTGCAAGAAGACATTAATTTCTTACAGAGCTTGGAGCTTTATACAGGTTCTCATTTTGATCAATGTCATTTCAGCTGAAGAACTGGCAAAAAACACAGGATTTTTTTTTCCAATACTTTTTATAAAACATTAGAAAGAAAACAAATGAAGCACACTACAATCTGTTTGTTTAAGACATGCTAACAAGCTGTAGCACAAAACAAAGAAACAACTATCATGGTAATTTCATGCAGAATTGTATGGGGAAGTGTCTGTTTCAGGGTGACACCTAAAAAAAAAAAAAAAGTCCTGATTTCAAGCTGACTGAGGAGAAAGGAGAATCTTTCACATTATCTGGAAGAAAATAGTAGAGGTATTATAGGCTTTATATCCCCCAGGGCAGTAATGGAATATAAGTTTAGTGCACTAGCTTATCTGTTCAATCGACTTTTCTTTATTACCACTGGAAAGTAGAAATGGAATTTCTTCAGTGCACTTTATTTATTTACATTATTCAGGATTATAAGATGGACTTGAGGTAACATAAAAGGTTTGCTTCCTATGCTCACATGGCATTACATCACTGTGAGATTTACACAAAAAGCTTTACTAAGTTAGTAGATGATTTCATCATAACAAACACATGATACTCAGTTTACATTTTCTTAACATTTTACATTAAATACCCCTAGCAATTAGTTGGAAGCAGTTGCAATTAACTACTAAATATTTCTCTTTTACACTGGGTTACATACAGACAGAATTCTGAACCTCAGGAAAAGCAAACTGGTACATTTATATACCCTGTAACCTAAATGCCAAGTTTGGCTTTTATTTATATACCTACACTCAAGCGTTCTGTCTTAGACTAGGGTTCAATGTCACACACCAGCAGAAATGAGAGACAGAAACAGCATATGCTGAATGAACACCAAATATTGCACACAGCAATACTTTAGAATAAATAACCACAGGCATCATCAAATAACCATTACATAAAGCAAGTGGAGGAGGGGCCCTAATCTGTTTGTCTTCTCTGCCTAACCAGCAATTTACATTTTTGCCTGACTTGGTGGGAATTAGCAAATAAGTTCAGAAGCTCAGACAGAAGAAACTGGAAGACAAAACGTTTGCACAATTCTCATTTCTTCACAAAACCTGGTAAAAACGAATGACATACTGGTACCATACAAAAAGTCAATTGTCAAATCTTTCTAAGGAAAGATAAATATAAGATGACAACCTGCTTTAACTTGACAATGAGCCATTTTCCCATGTATTCTGCTATTTAAACAGTAAAAGCAAAATCATACCAGTTTTAGTATAGAATCTGTTCATTTTAAAGTGACCTTCAAGGAGATATTAGTTGCCAACAGCAGTCTCAAAGGAGATTGTTTTAATTAAAAATCCATCCTTTGTTATCATTTACTGTACACCCTGGACTTAGAAGAGCTTTCTGCTTTTCCCAACTTATGCTTAATAAGTATTACAAGCAGATGGCAGAAATAAGGCAAACTATAAAAAATGACAAAGTCAGTTTGAATCTTCTAACAAAGTTACAAAACGGTAACCTTACCCAACACTACCTCACAAAAAGAAAAAAGGAGAGACTAGCATGGATCTACACTTTTTCTCCTGGTAGTAGAAGACAAGCCTTGCAAAAAAATATCTGGAGAAAACTCTTAGATTTTTTTTCATGTTTTAACACACTCATAATCAGTCCTTCCACTCCCAAGGACGGGATCCCACTCCCAAGGGATGCAAACAACCTTAGATCAGTCCAGCAGTCAAACATCAAGATACACAAGAGCACAGTTATGGCTCCTCAAAATTAACATGTAAGTGAAACATACAACATGGATTAATGCTCTTTAATAGGAAAACATGAAACAATTGGTAGTAGACACAGTGTAGATATTCTTTGTTTCTCCCCATGTTCAGACATTCTTAAGGAGCACCCTCATGGAATGCCAGTTTAAGTATTGACCTCACATGCTCCACTCAACCATCACTCAATTCTGTTAAGCACAATCTTCACTGGGTAACTGTAAATAGCACACAATGACCAACACAATTAAAAATATGCTCAAGAACCACAGGTACACAATGGTGTGCTTCTAAAACACTTGGATTTTGTTTCATGGAGATTGCTTTCCTTCATTAGAACTAACCTCCTTTTCCAATTTCTTCAAGAACTGCTTACCTGTAGAATCTTAACAAAGCCAGTATTGAGAAATACACAATTAGCTCTATTGCTGTTTTTCAAATAATGGAAGCCAACTGTCACCTCAAAATGAAATCTTTAATATTACCTAATCAGCAAAATCCCACAGGACTAATAATGACTGATTACCTCAAAGAAAAACATACATGTGATTTCATTTTAATATTAGCTAATTAGTAACTAATTGAATAATTTAATACGAAGGCCAACAAGAAATATTTTTCACACGAACTACAGAGCAAGACACTACAATTTTCAATGTACTGAACAAACAGGGAGAAAGGAAAGAAACTAAAATCTTGAAAATTTCTGTGTCTGGCATATGTAAAAACCACCTTTGCCCCTATTTCACATCCTCATCAACTCAAAGACTCCTGATTCTCGCAACAAATAAAAAACCAGGTCACTATCAGTGATAGAACAGCCAAAAAGTGATGGCCTGAGTGTCGTTGTCTCTGATAACTGGAGCCCATCCCCAGGAAAGGAGACAAAGCAGGAATGGCGCTGCTGTGCCACACCTGAGAGAGAGCTCGTGATTCAGAGACACTTCAGGACAGCACTGAAAGCAAAACTGCACCATCTAGTGTCTGCTCAGCCCATGCACACAGGGCATCCTTTCCCTCAATTCAAACAGTGCAAAGAGGATTTCTGGTGCAAGATTTGTAGATAACCTGGGCAAGAAAAAAACTGATACAAATCTAACAAGTGGGAGAAAAACCTAAGGTAGTAGTAAAGCTTTCTAATATTATTACAGTACCAGAACCAATTTTTGTACAAAGATTAAACATAGTCTAATTTAGCAGGAAAATTATTATTTCCTCTATTACTTTGCTGTACAGTGACAATCCCCCCAAAAACCATGAAATGGCCAGTTAACACAGAAGCTGCCTACTGAAAATGCTCCAGAGGCTTGCAGGGATGAAAGGTTAAGATGAACCTCATTCTTGTAAACTCATCAGAAAAGTACATTTCTTCTGCAGGAAAAGCAGGTGGCTTCAGGTTAAAGCAGTACACTTAAGTCTGCCAGGAACACGAGCTCTAGAAGGAGCTACTCCTCAAAGAAAATAAGATGGCTATTGAACAACAAAAGGCTGTAACAAAAAATCTTCCAAACCTCCCAGAAGAAAATCTTTTGAAGTGCATTAAGGCCCTTCAGATCACTGCAAAAAGTCAGTCAAGACTTGGACTACTTTAATCAACCCATTTTATTCCGCTGTTGCAATGGACAGGATGATCACTGAGCTGTTCTGCCCAGTTTGATGGGAAGTGTTCCTTGGTACCAACAAAGCTGCTACAATCATGCCAGTGCAACCTCAGTGAGAAACCAAGGAAGAGTTACAAGTCCATCACTTCCACCAGACACCCTGAAACTGCTTACACTGCATGCATTAGGATGATACTTCTGGACAACAGTATCTCCAACAGATTTGTTGTATCTTCTAAAACTACTGTGATTAAACAATGACCTCCTGAACTCATTCAGAAAATCTTTACTTGCAGAAAAGACTACTGAATTTCAAAAATTCATTAATTATTTTCTCAGGTCTAAACCAATTTATCCACACCTTCAAGATAATTTTTTTTGCCAGAAGTAACTAACATAGATCAGAAAGTAAAATGTTACATTTTCTTACCTTGGTTTATTTTGTGGCAATGCCTTTGCATCAACAGGAAACATTTTGGAAACAAAGACAATAACTGGGGCTGTTCCATCACTACTGCATTTCATAAAAGCTGAAAAAAACCCATAAAACGAAGTTATTTTCACTTTTTTTTTTTTCCCCAGAAGTATGGGAAAAGCTATGACTTTACATTAATTTTGTAGGCATTACTGTTTATTTCCTGTTTCAATGGATAATATGCTAAGGACAAATCAATAAGAAAAAGTAGAAAATTTCTCCAAATTCACTCATTTGATAACACTGCCTCTATCTTCAAGTGTGCTTTGCAATTAAACGAACAAAACTGCAAAAATAGAGCTCTTGATAAAAAACCTACATATACTCCAAATAAACGAGTTTACAGGCTGATTTGGATCACAGTGGAAACCAGAGAGCAGCACAGGATTAAGACTGAACACTATTTTTTCAGTACCACAAAGTATTCTCCTTCCTTTCAAACTAAAAGAGGAAGACCTGCAAATGCCCAAGATGTTGACAAAATCCTAACAACTTCATTGCAAGAACAGATATTCCTCAGAAGATGAAAGATTCACACAAAACTCATGCAATACTTCGGAAATTCCCATAAACTATTTTTGTCATCCAACTTGAAACACATAAAATTCAAACTACACAATACCATTCAAAACTTCTAACATGGAAACTGAATCATCTTCTACACTTCTCCCTTTCATCTGAAATATGAAAAGACTACAGATCAAAGGCAAACAGAAGCACAAGACTCGTACTAAAAATTAGCAAGATACTAAATGTGGAAGTCCACTACTTGTTCATAACCAAGAGCAGTAAGATGTAAGTTTACAGAGGCAAATTTCTTCCAATTAACTTACACTAATACAGTGTTGAATACTGTCTGGAGAATACCATGTCTTTAAAAGTTCAATAAAGGATGAAAAGCCAGTTTTGTTACCCCTGGGAAACCATTCCTAACAGCCTGTCAATTTGACATTCACATCTCNAAGTAACTAACATAGATCAGAAAGTAAAATGTTACATTTTCTTACCTTGGTTTATTTTGTGGCAATGCCTTTGCATCAACAGGAAACATTTTGGAAACAAAGACAATAACTGGGGCTGTTCCATCACTACTGCATTTCATAAAAGCTGAAAAAAACCCATAAAACGAAGTTATTTTCACTTTTTTTTTTCCCCCAGAAGTATGGGAAAAGCTATGACTTTACATCAATTTTGTAGGCATTACTGTTTATTTCCTGTTTCAATGGATAATATGCTAAGGACAAATCAACAAGAAAAAGTAGAAAATTTCTCTAGCCTACTCATTTGATAACACTGCCTCTATCTTCAAGTGTGCTTTGCAATTAAATGAACAAAACTGCAAAAATAGAGCTCTTGATAAAAAACCTACATATACTCCAAATAAACGAGTTTACAGGCTGATTTGGATCACAGTGGAAACCAGAGAGCAGCACAGGATTAAGACTGAACACTATTTTTTCAGTACCACAAAGTATTCTCCTTCCTTTCAAACTAAAAGAGGAAGACCTGCAAATGCCCAAGATGTTGACAAAATCCTAACAACTTCATTGCAAGAACAGATATTCCTCAAAAGATGAAAGATTCACACAAAACTCATGCAATACTTCGGAAATTCCCATAAACTATTTTTGTCATCCAACTTGAAACACATAAAATTCAAACTACACAATACCATTCAAAACTTCTAACATGGAAACTGAATCATCTTCTACACTTCTCCCTTTCATCTGAAATATGAAAAGACTACAGATCAAAGGCAAACAGAAGCACAAGACTCGTACTAAAAATTAGCAAGATACTAAATGTGGAAGTCCACTACTTGTTCATAACCAAGAGCAGTAAGATGTAAGTTTACAGAGGCAAATTTCTTCCAATTAACTTACACTAATACAGTGTTGAATACTGTCTGGAGAATACCATGTCTTTAAATGTTCAATAAAGGATGAAAAGCCAGTTTTGTTACCCCTGGGAAACCATTCCTAACAGCCTGTCAATTTGACATTCACATCTCATTTTTAATTGACATTTGATATCTCATCCTCTTAGATTTCTTGAAGTTCTCCTCAAAACATTGTGCTACAATTAATAATTAATTACTAAAAGCTAATCAATACACTTGCAAAAATTAAATCCAAATTCAAACCACTACTGGCTAAAAATTAATGGTTTTAATACACAAGTGAGCAAAATACTCAATTCTCAATTATGTAACAACTTCTACTGTTTAGAACTAAAAATGAGTATTAACCTTGCATCCTTGTAAAACACCCAGTTTCAGAGTCCTGGACTTTATATCACCTGCAGTTTAAGTTGTCTAAAACCCATGAATATATGGGATTGAAGAGAAATGCATGGCCATAAAACTATGACATGTCAACGACAAACACCAATAAAGCTACTGCAAATGGAATATTTATAAATTTACATACAGTTTAGTATACATTTTACAATCCAGAGACAGGACAGAAACAACCTTCTTGTTAATGGGAGAACACCTACTCACCACTTTTCAGTTCCCGAGTTTCTGGTGGCAAAGAATCAAACGTTCTCACTCCAACACACATCAGCTTTTCCACTCTCTCTGCCGTGATGTCCAGAGGACTGGGAATTTTATTACACACCATGGCTAAACACATTGTTAAGGATACATATTTGTACTTCCTTACTGAATGCAAACAACAGGAAGACAAATGCTTTCAATGATTCTTTAATTCAGCCCTGTGCATCAACTGCCAGCAGCAGCAGATCCAAAACCCAGCTCTGCTGTCTCAGGGCATTCAGGTCCCTCTCAGGTGACAACAATTTTCTGCTATTTATCAGGGGTAGAGTTAAGGAGGGGTGGCCCACCCTAATTGCAGCTGGGAAACTAAGAACAGCACGACTAGGGCAAGACCTACAGAAGTAATTAATATTTATGCATCAATAATTTGTGCACATCTACCGTAATACAAGATGTATCATATCATAAACAGTGGGCACAGCTGACAAACAGCGAAGGCTGACTTTGGATTAAGAAATTTTATGCCTGAAATACAACACCAGATATCTACAGATACACCCATGATACTATTCTGAACAGGAGGTTGGTTTCATCTTCAAGAAAACCACTTAAATTTGAATATAAACTACCTAATGAAGGTGTATTGTCAAATAACCTCCAGTTTCAGAACTTAGTTTCCTAAAAATAAGATGTGTGTAAAAGGACAAAGTTGGCAGAAATGTAAAAACAATGGTAGATATGTAACTTGTAATGTTACAAGCAAGAAAATAGGTCCAGCTAGCTTAGGCACTGACATAAAAAAAGAAGAAAATCATACCAAATCACACATTGAAATATGTGAGCACACTTTGAAGTCTGAGAACTGCCAACAGAACAAAAATTAGTATCTTTTTTAAGGATACAGAGGATTGCATCAGATATTGGTAGCCACTGGCTACAAATGGCATTTAGATGGACTTTTGGGTCTGCATGCCGGGACTCCCGGGCACCAATTCTCAGCCCCAAAGAGGTGACTATCTTTTCTATTTTTTCTTTCTCTCTGTAAGGAACATAATAAATAAATTAAAAATCCACAGTAGCAATATATAACCAGTATCTATAATTCTTGAGTATTTAAAAAAATCACCAGAGCACATGGAAAGAGATGCCGCAAAAACTTTAGAGATGTTCTCACCTTTTCATAACAGCCTCATACAGACTCCAAATGTTGTCCAGCACCAGTTGCACAAACAAAGGTTTCTTTCCTTTTGACTGGTAGAAGATAAAAACAGCTCATTACCAGCAATTCCTCGCTTTTTCAACAGGCTGAAGACTGCACTTTTCATAAGGAGCATGTAAAACCTTTATTTAAAATCAAGAACTCTGCCTTGTAAGAATAGTATAAGGGACAAAACAAACATGAAATTTAGAAGTGGAGGACAAAGGTTTCAGTTCCAGAAAAAGAACCTGATAAATATGGCACATGACTACCTTGAGCCTCCTTATCATCCTTTTTATAGCCATTAATCATCACCTATGTAAACAGCAAAAAAATCATGATTACATAAAAATAGGGAAACTTTCTCCTCCCTTTTAGTGGTGGAAATACTTAATGCTAGAGGGACAGAGACCCAGTCCCTACTCTTGTTTCTACACTGTTAATCTTCCTTTCATCTTGTGTGTTTCACCCTATGCTGAAACCTTGAAGCCACAATGTCCCTTATTTAGTGAGCTCTGTTAGATGGAATTTCCTCCATTAAGCATTTGAGTGGTCAATTCTGGAATGTTCTATGCTCCAAGGGGTGCTGCAAGGCTATCCTGGTGACTTTATACCTCCAGTAACACTGAGTCAACAGGACCTGAGGTCAAGTTTCAGAACACAGTATGAAGAATAGAATTAGAAAAAAAAAAAAAGAACTCCAAAATAAAAATCAGGTTATATTTTTTCTCCATACCTGATCACCTTTCATTATCTTCTTTGCTTTTGTATTTAGATAATAATCTCCCCATAAAGTCTTCAGAAGTACTGCAGGTTTGATTCCAATTTTCTGGCTGTACAGTTTGGCAAAATGTTCAATTCTGAAAGCAAAGAAAATGTATCTTGATAAAAGTGTCATGTTTTTTACAGCAACAGCTTACATGAAAATCACACAAAAATCTCAAATCCTTGTTTTACTCCCGCTTTTCCAATTGTCTTCCCTTTAGCTCACACTGCTTAACATTTACACCTGCAAAAATATTTAGTCATGAAAGATCAAAAACATCAACAGCATTTGAATGGCTTTGTTTTGTTTCAAGTCAGCTTCAAGGCTTTACTTGAAATAAACATTTGTCTACTATCCCCTCATCAAAAACTCAAAAGCATAATACACACCATATAAATACTTAAGTGATGACTCTGAAATTTATTCTTTGAAAGACTTCCCAAGCCACACTTAACAATGGTCTGGCACCAGGATAGCAGATGTTAAAAACCATTAAAAGCATTCTTTTGAGCAACACTTGAGCCATCAGATGGTGGTAATTATTTTTAATTAACCATTTATGAAACTTCTTGTTGTTTGAATCATTACTTTAATAATGAGTAAACCCAAGAAAATTATATAAAACCGTAATGCCATAAGTGTGCTGTAAAGCCAATTGTGTTGTTCAGCAGCCCTCATGAGTTAACAAAAGCAGCCTGCTTAGGCCCAGAGAGGGAGTCCTGAACATTTTATAGTTTCCTTGCTGAAAATGCTCAATGAGCAGTAATAAAAAAAAATTTCACATACTTGCTCCCTGTGCATGCAGAAAAAAAAATACACAGTTACAATCTCAACAATCCTATTTACAGAACAGTGCAACTTGATAATCTTTTCTTTGACATTTGGAATTGTTAAGTCTTTACACAGCTAAAAAAAAAGGACCTGTCCATGTCAGCAACACATAAGCTGTGAGTTCTGAACTAAGCCCAAAGAGATTTCTTCTCCAGAAACTACCTAAACTCTCAATTCAGGGAGAACTTTCAAGATTCTCATGCCAGCAGCTCCTGCACATATATTAATGGCATTTTTCAACACTTGAGGATTAGAAGAAAACCATATGTACTTACCACATTGGATGAGGCTGGCACTGCCTAGTAAGTTATTTTTTTCTGCTAATACCTTCAGGAAAAGAACCCACAACCATGAAACAGCAGTCAAGACTTTCCATGATTAAGAAAATGCTCCACTGATCTGTATTTCACCATACAGTACTGTGGCTGAGAGTCCAGAAGAACCTCTTGAAAGTAATTAAGAAAAGTGTTCTTTTTTTCCCCCTCCATTATATGATTTGTTAGAGCCAGGGTCTGACAGTTCATGAGAAAAAACAAAACAGTCTTGAAAGATCATTAAACTAAAATAGCCCATTCTGTTTTCCCTTTCCTCTGAAGTTACCACAGCTGTTTGTGTTAGACAACTAACTATGCATGGCACCTTATTTAAGAGTCTGACTTTGATTTAAAAATCCTGGAGATGATTTTCTTTAAGGGCTCTGCAGTACTCAAAACATTCCCTGTCACCACGGAGCCTGTCCCTCTAATTACAATTTCAGGATGAAGACAACGCCTCCACCTCGTGGCCAGCGACCAGAACACGGGCACTAAGCACACGCCTGCTGCCCTCCGAAATAAAACTGTACCCTGAACGAGCTCCTGCCCTGCTGCAGCTTCTGGCCTCGTCTGCTACAGTCTATCCAAGGGCAGCAAGCAATAAAACACTGTTTGCCAGGCTAGGCTGGCCCCTAGCTCAGGGCTCAGTGGGCTCAGAAACTCCATCTGTAGTAGAACAGGGATCCCTGTCACACAGGTGATTAAGTTATACACAGCTGCATATCACAGAAAAATCTAAGAAACAGCTTTAGAAACATGAAGCAACTGAAATACCTTAGGATTAACAGCAGTAATCAATTTTAAAAAAAAGTCAGTCATCAAATCCCAAACTTACCCAAAACCCCAGCCATCAATTGCACTGGCAAACACCACATTTCCATGTTCTGGTGAAAAATAGAGGTGTGAATCATCAGTATCTTCCAATCCAGTACTCCAGTCATAAATTTGATCTCCTGGTGCTGTGTCTGAAACACTTTCTGTTTCTTTTTCAGCTCTTTCTTCTAACACTTTGGAGGTAAAAAGTGTTCCAGTGACTGCATTGATCTAGAGAAGGATATGCAAAAACACCCTCAGATTCATTCACTCTTTAACAACTCTTGCAATTAAAATGCAACTTCCTCACCCTCGAAAACATAAAACAGAAGTTTTTTTAACAAGATAGCCTGTCTGCGATTCATCTGGCAGTTTAAAGCACACCTAATCCTACACATTTGAAGACCACAGGTGTTTATGAGACTGACATTTTGACATAAACACCATGCAGTTTCCAGGTCAAAGTCAGCCACACCAGGACTGAGTCAGATACAGTATCACACGTAACACACTTTGTCTCTCCCAAGGAATGGTGAAACAGGAACTTGTTCAGGAACAAAACAAACAGGAACAAAACAAACAACAGAGGGCAAAGAGAAACCAGGCAGATAAGTGCTCCCAAGTGAGCGCAGGGCAGGGAAAAAAAGTTTGAGGCCAACTTAAACTACAATGTAAAAGATGAATCAACTTTAATCCTACACAAATCCATCAATATCAGGAGTAGTCTAACATTTGTCTGCCTCCAATAACTTTGAACAATTTAACAGAAGAACAAAAGATTCAGCATATTATTTCTAAATATGAAGATCTTTCATGATGACCTGTCAATAGGCATTTTCTACTCTTCATCACAGGCATTCTGAATTAACCCCAAAACCAATCAGGCATAAGATGCATCTCGATGTTAAAAATCAGACTGGATGTTACACAGTGCCACAAAATCTGCAGTGAGAAATGACACTGCAGCACAAATACCTGTTCTAAGATATTCTTAAGGTGCAGGTATGCTTCCTGAGGGGTGAGCTTCAGCTCCACAATCAAGCGGTCGATTTTGTTAATCACCAGGACCGGGCGGATGTTTTCCAGCCAAGCCTGCCGCAGGACTGCTTGAGTCTGGGAAGGAAAGAGTTTTAAAAAAACCCATTACAGAAAGCCTGACAGCACCAAAAAGATAGAACATCCATAAAAATTAAAATATAATTCTAAAATTTAATAAACATACAGTAAAGGACAGGTTGACACTCAAACCAGAAATTTGACTCCCACGGTATACAGTGTTAGTGATTGAAGACTTCTGCAGACTGGTGGGATTTCATGGCAAAACCACCCATAATAACAAAAACCAAACTATTTAGAAAAGTAAGCCATGAAAAAAAGCAACCTCAGTGTTATTTTCTATATTCTTTTCCAAACCCTGAAAGCCCACGTAAACATATGAAATTATTTCCCTTAAGACTTTTCTCTACCAAAACATTCCATTCCCTGAAAAACGGCATACTCAACCCTGCATCTCTACACCCACTCACCAGCACTGTTCACTTTTTCAGCACAACTATGATTTTCCCTACTCACTCTCATACCTCAACTGCATTGCCATTTACTAAAGGTTTTGTAAAACTTCTTAAACAGCTCATCTTTTATTTCTATATAACCCACTTCAGACTTTGCTTACTCCCCTCTTTCTCTACTTAATACACTTTATTTCACCTGTGGACAGACTCCTTCAACAGCATCCACCACTATGATGCAACCATCACAGAGTCGGACAGCAGTAGATACTTCTGAAGAAAAATCCACGTGCCCTGGGGAGTCTATTAAATTAATCAGATACTCCTGATCACCTAGGATCAAACAATAAATTAATATTTCAGAACAGTTTTCAAAAATATTTCTTCCAGTCACTCAGTTATACTGCTTCAGCTATTATTTTATAATGTCCTGCCACTAACTACACTATAAAAACCCTTACAGCACAGTGTAACAGATCAACAAAGCAGTAAGACTGTACTAGAACTTGGGGTTTTTTGAAAGAAGGCCTTGCCTTTAAGTGACATTAATTCAAGACTTAAGATCAAAATATACATTATTTATACCTAAAATAAAAGATGAGGCAACTACTTTCATGGCCTCCAGTCAGAGACATGATTGAAGATGTTTTTCCTGACCCTGAGATGGAATTCAATTACCCTGGCTGACTGTTACTTGCCCAAGTCTCTGCAGAATCATGGCCTAACACTGAGAAACACAAAAGTAAAAATTGCACACAAAGATCACAACAGCAACAACGAAGAGACAGGGAAAATTAACAGAAATACACATTAAAATGTATACATGCCAGCATCAACAACCTACCTTTCACAAAGTGCAGTGAAATTGCACTCGACTTCATTGTTATTCCTCGGATCTGTTCATCTTCCCTACTGTCCAGATACCTCAGCTGAGTACAGAAACACAAGAAGAGATGGTAAGTCTGTAGAAATATCTTCACAATTTACTAATCAGCTGTCAGAGTATGACGGTGAGAAAGCAAGGTTTAGCAAGACTACAAATGGAACTTCCTTAATGATCAAGAATTCACAATCCCAGCATGCACACAGCAGAATTCTGTCACAAGTGACACTGTAACTCTACCTTTCCTGCCAAGCGGCTGGAGATTATTCCATTGCTAGATATAAGGCAATCAGCTAGAGTAGTTTTGCCTGAAAAGAAAAATAAATTACATAGATTAAACGAATACAAAAGATGGCAGAATATGCAACATACAGTATTCTAAGATATCAATGCGAATAAAGGCTGTAAAACACCACAAAAGTACAAATTAACTTAAAAATACAAACAAATCCAATTATTCAGCTTCACCCGTTAGGTGCACACAAATTTAATTCTGAAGAGTGGATGCGAACTTACCTGTCATGACCAGAAAAGCAGTTGAAATAACAAACAGTGTATCAGAACCTCAATATAACAAGCAAAATACGTGTTCTTTAAAAAGTGCTTATTATTTCCACCTACATAACTAATTTGTTCTATTAAGCAAACATAGAAAAATATCATTCTGCCTCTCAAACACATTAAATCCATGCCAACATTCACCACCATAGAAGTAGGAAACATTCCATTTCAACTACTTCGAATTATTACAGTGTGATGCTCTTTTATATAAAAGACAAGCTGCATCAGGCCAAGCAAAAGGTGCATAAGCAGATCCACTTTCCTGAATCAAGTTCGAGACAGTTTAAAGCTAAATCCACAAAAACCCTACTGCTTTAGAACAGCGACCAAAGCATCTCACCACCACTCAGACACACGCGAGTCTCCTCGCGAGGAGGAGACGCCAACACCCGCCTTACCGTGATCCACGTGGGCCAATATACAGATATTCCTGATGCCCGACGCCTTCTTCTGCAGGCCAACCATCTTTTCCACGCTGGTGAGCACCATGGCTGCCTAACTCTGCGAAAGGAGCAAAGTGTTTTACTGAGGAGCCAACCTGAGTAAACGCTTTGGTTTCTAATGACGCCAACTGCGCCGAGAGCGGCTCATCGGGGGAACCTCCCGCGACACGTGGAGCGCCTCACGAACCCTCCGCCGGCACCGGGACACCCGAGAGCACAAACCACGGGCTTCGGAACGCGGCTCAGGAGCCCGGGTGAGCTGGGAGCGAACACGGAGCCGCCCGCAGCGGCACAAACCTCACGGCTCACCCCCGGCCCCGGGTCCCCCTCCCCCCCCCGCCGCTCCGAGCGGGCACGGCCGCGCTGCCCCAGGAGGGGCACAGCCCTGCCCGCCCGCTCGGTGAGGGCCGAGCCGGGGCCAGCCCCGCCGCGCAGGCCCTCCCGGCGAGGGGCACACGCACCTGCNATTCTCAGAGGCCTTTTCCAAGCTCATTGATAATGTCAGCAGCACCCCGGGCCACTGGAGAGTATGACTCAAGTATGAGCACATTCTCAGTAAATGTAAAGTAGTGTATTTACATTTAAATCAGGTAAGGGTAAAAGAAGGTCTTAAACGGACTAAAATTGAACAGAATGGAGACAGTCTTTGAAAGCCACCCAGACTAAATCAGAATCAAGCTTTTCCAGAAAGCAGAGCCGACTCCCGTGGAAGGACTGCACCAAAGGAACCTTTGGAAGAGTTCTGGCAACCTTGTCAGAAACCTGTGCAAGCCCTGCAGCCTTTGAAAGAGATTTAATGTATCTGCCCTTCTGCCATTACACCCACTAGCACTCACCACCTTGCTTTACATTCCTTGATCCCATAGAGAGAGCAACAGTTCATCACTGTACTGTAGCCTCTTTGACCCGGGGAGGCTGGCACAAGAGGGTACAGCAGGCAATTTTTAATGGAAAATTACTATTACAGGTCTATAAAGAATATTATCAATGCCATTGGTAAAAAAACCCAAAAAACCAAATCATGTTTCCCAAAGTAATAAGGGATTTAATCCTTTGAAAACTTACATATATATTCAGAGGTTGAAGTCACAACTCTTGATATTTTCAATTTCTTCTCTGAAATTAAAAAAAAAAAAATCACAAAAATAATCATCCTACAACTCAAAGATTCAGTTAATAAAAAAAAAATCTACCACCAGCATACAAGAATAGTCATCATAAGATCACAGAGGTGTGCTCAATATTTTTTGGAAGTATAGGGCATACCCTATGGTTGCAAAGTGCACCAAGACCCACAAGTTTCATATCAAGGTCTGCNCAGAGCTGGGGAAGGGTCTGGAGCACAAGTGTTACAAGGAGCCGCTGAGGGAACTGCGGGTGTTCAGCCTGGAGAAAAGGAGGCTCGGGGTGACCTTATCGCCCTTATCACTTGCTGCAGGAGATCATAGCCAGGTGGCTATGTCTTCTCCCGGACAACCAGTGACAGAACGAGGAGACACAGTCTCAAGCTGCACCAGAAGAGCTTTAGGCTGGACATTAGGAAGAATTTCTTCGCAGAAAGGGTGATTTGGCATGGGAATGGGCTGCCCAGGGAGGCGGTACAGCCACTGTCCCTTGGGGTGTTTAAGGAGAGACTGGATGTGGCACTCAGTGCCATGGTCTGGTTGTCATGGTGGTGTTTGGTCACAGGTTGGACTCAATATTCTCAGAGGCCTTTTCCAAGCTCATTGATAATGTCAGCAGCACCCCGGGCCACTGGAGAGTATGACTCAAGTATGAGCACATTCTCAGTAAATGTAAAGTAGTGTATTTACATTTAAATCAGGTAAGGGTAAAAGAAGGTCTTAAACGGACTAAAATTGAACAGAATGGAGACAGTCTTTGAAAGCCACCCAGACTAAATCAGAATCAAGCTTTTCCAGAAAGCAGAGCCGACTCCCGTGGAAGGACTGCACCAAAGGAACCTTTGGAAGAGTTCTGGCAACCTTGTCAGAAACCTGTGCAAGCCCTGCAGCCTTTGAAAGAGATTTAATGTATCTGCCCTTCTGCCATTACACCCACTAGCACTCACCACCTTGCTTTACATTCCTTGATCCCATAGAGAGAGCAACAGTTCATCACTGTACTGTAGCCTCTTTGACCCGGGGAGGCTGGCACAAGAGGGTACAGCAGGCAATTTTTAATGGAAAATTACTATTACAGGTCTATAAAGAATATTATCAATGCCATTGGTAAAAAAACCCAAAAAACCAAATCATGTTTCCCAAAGTAATAAGGGATTTAATCCTTTGAAAACTTACATATATATTCAGAGGTTGAAGTCACAACTCTTGATATTTTCAATTTCTTCTCTGAAATTAAAAAAAAAAAAATCACAAAAATAATCATCCTACAACTCAAAGATTCAGTTAATAAAAAAAAAATCTAACAACAGCATACAAGAATAGTCATCATAAGATCACAGAGGTGTGCTCAATATTTTTTGGAAGTATAGGGCATACCCTATGGTTGCAAAGTGCACCAAGACCCACAAGTTTCATATCAAGGTCTGCAGAGCAGGCACCCTCTGTCTGTTTCTGTGTGGGAAGTCTGTTTATCTGTTCGTCAGTCACTTTTTTTTTTTTCATCTGTAGACAGAGATGTGAGGCAGGCACTGAGTAAAGCTCCTCATGTTCTTTTTGGCCAAGCCTGTGGTGAATTTTGCCCCATAAATTTGTTTCAAAAGTCCTGGATTAATGAAGAGCTGGAACACATTGTTTTCGTGATGAGATAACAAACCTGGCTTGGGCTCAAGTTGAAAGATGGTGAGATAACACAATGAGACAGCACAAAATGAGGTTCAACTCAATCAAAAATTCTCAATCCAAAACCCAGTTTAATAATAATTGAATTAAACATGCATAAAGCTTGTGGTTTAAAATAAACCTCACTGAAGTTTTTACAGTCAATAAAATCTTAAGCCATTATTGGTTTAGGCAGCACATTGTGTTTGCTTCAGTGTGTAGTGTTTCTGTTTTCAGGGGAAGGCTGCTTGGTCGCTTGGCAGTCTTACCTGGACATTGGAATGCATACACACCTTAGCAGAGACTTCAAAGCAACTATAAATATCTAATGTTTTGTAGACATTATTATTTAGCTATTTGCAGGAAGTTTTATGGAGGTATAATCACTGCTTAATTCTGAATAATAAAATAGAAGGAAACAATCTTCCCTATCTATTAACAGAATTAAAAAAACACTGGAAAAACTTACCGGGGAGCACAGCTAGTAAGACAGAACTTCATTCTGCTTTCTCAAATACAGCACGTTAAATCTGGCTTCCAAAGAAGAATAAAGCCAGTGTGGTAGATGAACTTCCAGTATTTGTCTGCTGTAAAAGATAATCACAGCCTACAAAAGCATAGAAGTTGTTTTGAGACACAAAAATAAACTACTGCTTTAACTTCCTCTTTGTCAGCCTTCCCCCATTTATTGCCCTTTTGTTGTCATTATCATAAAAATCTATATTCCTGAATAAATGTAAATTAAAAGGAAAGAAGATTTCTCTAAAATATGGGTTACTTAAGCCATCATACTGACCACATGTAAATACAAACCAACCCTGTAAAAACTACCAGATGTCCTGTCAACAATAAGAAAATAGACGACTCTCAAAAATACAGTGTCCATCCATCATTTCTGTCTTCCAGACCATAGTGTATGCACTGGCAAAAAATAAATAAAAAATAAAAGCTTTGAGCTGTGTTTGTGGAGGGGTAACAAGTTTTCTATTACGATAAATATTAAATTTTTATGTTATTAGTCTAGGTCTGTGGGAGGAAAATGCTTTGTGATAAAATTTCAAGGGTCTTGCTGGCATTGTGTAAAAAACAAATGTATGTATGCCAGGCCTTAAATAAGTTAAAGTCACCAGCATTCTACTAAAATAATCAGAACAAGAGCTTTTGGCACAAGAGAGCCATTGTACTGTCACTTTTATTTAGCTGAGATTCTATTCAGACCAAGACACAAGATAGTCTCCCACAAAGAAGGGAAGGAATAATAATCCATCAAAGCAAGTGCCAGTCAGCCATGGGAAAAGGGATATTTTCACCAAATTTATTTGAATTATCAGTAACTCTGGGGTTGAAATGAAGATAAATACAAGGAAGAAGTTAAAAATAATCAGTGTCTCAAGGAGTTCAGGTCAAACTCTAAGCAATATATTTCATTTATCAGAGCTGTAATCTGTCTTCTCTGATGATTCCGAGCATTGTGATGCCTTATATAATTAGTTTTATAAAATTATTATCTAAATGAAAAATTTTGGTTTAGCAATTGGACAACATCCTCAATTCAACAACATCCTAAAGCAGATTTATCAATTAACCAAAAAACCCCTAATCTCTTCTCCAAGTCAAATTCACAAGGTAATTTTACGTAACCCTTCAGGCCAACTCAAAGTAATTTCGCAACACAGAGTAGGATGTAGGAACTTCCTCAACAATCTCATCCAACTCCAAGTAATTTTGTGCCCAGTTAGGCTGTGTTCAGAATTATTTCATACACTAGAAATGAGTGGTTTGAAGGACATTTTTGGATCAACAATAAATTCTAATAAAATTGCAACCATCTCTTTCCTTGAAGAGATAAGAGTAGATTGCTTTCACCTCTGTGTTGAATCTACCAAGAACTACTCAGGCTAAGTCAGCAGTAATTATTTTTCTGGTATCCATTTCAGTTTGTAGCATGTCCATTCAGCAATACATGGGATGTACTCACATCATTGCTTACAAAATATTCATTTAAGTCCTTAAAGAATGGTGACCCCAGAACACAGAAGGTGTTTTGTCTGGTGGTTGGTCTTCTGGACCAGCTTATGGCAAACTGAAGATTGTCAGAGTGAAGCTTTTGCAGATGAACAATGTTTGTTTCCAACTCCTTTGAATTGCATGCCAAAAAATAGGTGAAGAGCATTATAATTTGATAACCTATATTTCAACCAGCTTTCAAACCATCCATTCAATGTCTTTTGTTTCTGCTTAGCTGTTTTTAGATGCTATGTGGCACAGCATATGCTGTTTGTACTTTCTGAAAAAAACCATTACTAAGGTGAAACTGAATTTCATGACAAATGTAATGACAGGCAAACACTGTAGTGAGAAATAGCACACACTTACCTCCTTGTTTTCCTACCTTTCCTGTGCTTTCCCTCTTCTTCCTTTTTCCTTTCCCTGCTATGTTTTGAAAAGGTCTCTCAATTGTTAATTGACTTGATTGAAAAGGAGTAAACGAAGCTTTGAAAGGATGTGGATTCTTAGACAGGGCTACTTTATTTCTCATTTTTTGAACTACTGAGCTGGCAAACTCAGGCAGCACAAACTAATACCAGCTTTAGGATCTCCAGTCTCCAAGAGCTTCTTTCAGTGGTTTTTTCATTTTCATTTTTTCATTTTCCCAGCAGGAGTCCTTCATGTCTGTTTCTGTATTCTATTTCACCTTGCTTTAATTTATTGTTTTCCTTTTTGGTACTCAGTGCTAGCTAAAATTCCCTGCAGATCTTTGAAATATTCCTTGGATATCTAGCTTCCTGAAACTCGAATTTATTTGTACTCACTAAGAGCTTTTTACCCTTCTTGGGTTTTAGATATTTTTGCTTTTCATGTACAGAATTTTACAATACTTGTTTACTTGAAAAATTATTTATTGTTTTTTCCCTTTGCATTGCAAGTTGTGAGCCGTAAGTAGGAGGAAGACCTGTCATTCTATATTTCCTTGAGGTCAGCCAGAGATGTGCATTAAGCAAATTAGAATTAATATAACAAGATTTTCAAAACAATAACAACATCTAAATTTTAATTTCATGGATCATTTATGCAAAACAACAAGGTATAAATAATAAATTGTCATTATATGCTTCCCAACACCTTTTTGCACAATGTTGTCATTGATAGAAGTATCAATGAGAAGCAGGTAGAATTGAAATAAAATCTATAAGAAAAAGAGATGTCATTACTTCTAAATAAATGTGTTTTGGATAGAGAAGTTAGTCAGTCCTTGGAGAAAAAAAAGGGTTGAAAAGTCATAAATGGCCTGCAGAGCACTAGAAATGCACATGAGATTTCACACCACTAAAATTTTAATCAAGAAGTGTTAATCGGTAGTGGTGAAAATAGGTGAGATGTACAGAAATGAAAAGACAAGTGATAAGGTAATACAGTAAAAAAGGGACCATGTGAGACAAGAAACGAAGCATAGTTAGTTACTTTCACAAATAAAACAAGTAATATCATTAAAGATTACACGCAAGAAGAAAGTGCATCATTTGGAGAACTGAGACCAACTCTATCCATGCTTTGTATTCTGCACCAAGGACTAACTCCCAGCTGATACTGCCTTTATTACTGTATTAGGATAATGTGCTCTGGGACCTGTGCCATCAGCACAATATTTTGCGGTTTTATCACTCAGAAAAGATTTTAAACAAAAACTACTGACGTTGTTCGATCTTCCCCATTTGTTATTCACTCCCAGTAGACAGAGTATGGGTTTTCCTCTGTAATGAAACTATTCAAAATTCTCTGCTCTGCTGTGTTTGACCCAGACGCCATCGCTGCTGCCATAAACCCACGAAGATTTACAATGATTCACTGCAGCCGTGCCACAAAACTGAGTATTTGGAGAAATACCCCGGCTATGGCAACGTCTGCCCTCCTGAGAGCTGTAAGCCAAAACCACAGTTCCCACAGGACCAGGGGAGAATGGATGGCATCTCAACATTCAAGTAAATATTTTCAAACAGAAAATTATTTTATAATTACTTTGTAAAGTTTCTCATTCTTTGTTTTTTAAGCGGGGACTAAACATTGTATTGCAATCTTCTCAAAATGCATCCTTTGCACATTTTGCATATTTAAAGTATAAATGTTGAGTATAGAAATACAGTTACCACAAAAAGGTCCTAAAAAATAGCAAAGCATGTGTACAGCAAGATTTGCATTCTTTACAGCAGCCTTTAACCTGTAAAGAGAATCTAAAATTTTTGTCTTTGTTTTCAGCCTGTTAGGAAATTTAGGTCTTATGGAAAACCTGGCAAGCTTGTGAACTTTCTGTAATACATAGGTAGAATCTAAGACAGTGGGAAAATGAAATCTTAAGAAAAAGGAATAGGGGTATTTTTATTGATTTTTTCCCCAGATTATTAGTTTTAAGAAAGCAAACTGTAAAGGGGTTCAGTATATCTGTCCTGTCTGTGCACAGACTCTGATGTTAATCTTACAGAATTAAAGAGCATCTTTCAAAGAATTAGAAAAAGATATCACCCATTCATTGTTAGTGATGTGACATGGGCATCAACATTTACTTTTTCCATTATTGTTGTTTTTCTTTTAAGCTATGAGGGCAGCTGGTGAAACTTCTTTGTTTATCAGAAAAAAAGAGACATAAATGCCAATGCCATAGTGGCCAAATGCCACTCTGCCAGATTGGTCATGTGTTTGTATGGACTATTTAAACACCACACATGTAATGTACGCCCTTTTAATGTAACAGGCCCATACAAAAACAGTGAAATGCTGTTTCTGATTATATTCCATTCTCCACATGCAATCAGTAAATGCTACCACTTGTAGTAATTTCAGCATTGCTGTGCTTCTGCTTTCTGATCATTTCTTTGCAAAATTATAGCACCTTTGTAAGTCTCCTTTCAGATACTTTAAATAATATTGTTAAACTGTGAATGAGACTCGGAGTGTTAAAAAACTTTCTTCACCATCTACCTTTCAATAAAGGCTCTATCATGCATCAGAGACCCTAGATTTATGTACTATAGTTTTCTCTCCTTTGTGCTATCCCTCCAATATATGGTGACTGATGATTTTTCAGAGTAAACATTTCGTTATTTTTCCATATAGTGGAAAAATTACAAAAGTGACTTCATAAGGAAAAAAAGAATTTTTTAACCAGTGTTTTCTTTTCCCCAATTCAGATCAGATTATTTACCATATGATGTGAAGACGCCTTTTCGGCCACAAACAGAATATAGACCAAAGTCAGGGAAGATTGACCTGGGAACCATATACCAGAGAGATTATAATCCTCATAAAGTAGGACCAGTGACATTAGCAAGGCCTCGAGAGAGGAAACACACTTCAGGAGCAAAAGTGGATACCGTCCCAACCTATCGAGGTAATAATGTATGCCACCTACAGGAAGAGAAACAACCAGGATAAAGGGAGTATTTGGAATTACCTATATTTGAAACTGGATTTGTTGGTTTGGGACAGGGAGTAAAACATACCAGAAAGCAGGTGATAATGCCTAAAACATTCTGCATTCCAATTGTTGAGGGGAGACTTCTGGCTTCTAAACTAAAACCCTTCTCTGAGGTTTGCTTGGCTACAAGGAAATTCTAACATATACTTGGTTAGGCTGTCTCAAGCAAAAGTGGATGGAAATTAAGGTGCAATGGATCTTTTGGGTAGTTCTGGTTCATGTGACATATTTTTCCACAGAGTAGGTCACAAGTGGAGTTTAGGCTTCTGCTTGTGTATGGTATAGCTTACTACACATCATCCTAGTAATGATCCATCTTGACACAAATTACTCTATTACAATGGACAGCACAAAGGTGCTAAATCTTTTAAGTAAAATGGAAGATATTGTATATAAAACTTGCATAGGGGTATTTTCTGTTTAGTTTCTGTTGAGAAAATAGTCAAAATAGGGCATCGGGTACAGTTTTTTGGGGTCTGTTTTTATCACACACTATAATAGAAGATAGTTTTGTCAGATCGCAAACATGCAGATAAAATTATCATTTTCACTTACATCCATTTTCTTTGTTTTACAAGATTTAATACCAGAAGAATTTGTCTTCATTTTAAAGGAACGGTCTTGAGTAATAACACTTCTATGGTGGAATTTTGGTTTTGCCTTACAGATCACTATAGGTTATGGAAAAGCCAAAGAACGGAATCCTGTAAGGTGGAGCATCCATATGAGCCACCTTCGGAGAAGTTTGGAAATCCTTCTACGTTTCAGGATGACTACATTCCTAGGCAACCCAACCCTCCCCCGAGCTTTAAACCTTGTGATGCCAAGCCACCAGAGGGGCCTTTCGATGGAAACACCATCCATCGCACCGCCTACGTCGTCCATGAGATAGAGCCCATGTTCGTCAGGCCAAAAGAAGAGTACAAGCCAAATGACCAACCCTTTGAAGATCTGACAACCCACCAGAGAGATTTTAAAGGGGTACCTGGGGAACAAGCAAAAAGCTGCAAGCCTGAAAGTAGGAAACTTGAATCGGATCCTTTTAAAGGAACCACTGAATTCCAGGATCGCTATCAGCCACATTTGGTCACCACGCCCAAGTTCCACAAGCCAAGAGAGTACGTTCCACCCACAGACAAGATGGATCTCAACTCCTCAAACCGTCTCGATTACATTTCACACAAGGCTGCTCCTAGAGCCCCCATAAGACCAGTTCCTGGAAGAAAAACCTCTGGTCCTTTTCAAGGGAAGACTACTACAAAAGAAGACTTTCAACCCTGGAGCATCTGTCCGCGAGGGATTATTAAGAAGGAACCGCAAATTCAAAGACCCACAGGAAGATTTTCCAATTTAACTACATTCAGATCCCATTACATACCACATCAGGCTGATCCACCTCAAAGTTTCAAACCTGCACATGCTGTAGGTACTGCAGTTCCTTTTAACGATGAAACTTTGTATCGCACTGAATATACTCCAAAGAAGCAAGAGGTCTGCCCAGGACTTCATCCAGATGCTCTGGGTTATGTCTATGTAAACACAGATTCTCAGGGTCACAAATTCTACCGCCAGGTGTCTCCAGAATGCTCTGGGTCAAGTTGTAATCCTGTTCCAAAGGAAGTAGCTGGTGTGTCATAATGCTTACGTGCAACATTTCAAGCACCTTGGTAAAATAATCTGAAACCAACTTGTTCATTTTTTCTCTAGATAACACTGAAAGCAAATTAAATACTGCAAATTTTGCTTTTAGAAGTTTGAAGAAAACCAAAGCCAAACCAAAGTTTATTACAAGACTAATAAAGATTTGCCAAATGCTGAAGGAACACTACTCCCTACATGGCATCTGTCCTTTTTCTGATTGTGCATTCTAGTTTTCTTGACTCCCCAGATTTCATTACACTCCAACTCAAGCATATTTATCATATATTTAATTCTTTAAGATTTTCTGTAATCAAATTATTGTATTTGTGAAATAGCAAGTGTCTTTTAATGATAACATATTTTGCACAGGAAGGAAATAAGGCTATTTATAATAATCTAAGAAATCAGTAATAATCTCACTAATCTGTACAATTTTTTTTCTTTATATTTTATGCCCAAGTCACATGCATGACACCTAGGCATTTCTAAAAACCTGGTTTTAGCTTTAGTCATCACTACTTTAACTTCATTCAGATCTGAAGTGAGTATAAAGGTCCCACTGTTACTTCTGGTAGCAGTTAACAAGTGGTAACCACACTCTTTTTCTGTACACATCGTTGAAACCACTCAACCACCAAAAGCAGGTCATTTGACTCTGTTTCCTAATTTCTGTGATCATGCTCTTTCAGCCTTACTTCCAAAGGAAACAAAACTGATGCACTTTAGACACACTGACACACTAAGTGCATGTGTCCTCCCCCAGCTGAATCGTTTTTAAACCCAGTGTGCAAATTCAGCCAAATCTCACTATCAGATTGCATAGGGGTTTTTTTGTTTGGGGTTTTTTTGGTTGTTTTTTTTTTTTAGTTTCTAAGGTGGATGGTGGGGAAGCAGAGAGAATCAGGCTCAAAAAGTTAACATCCACTGTCATTTGATCCTGCTATCTGATTTTTAAAGCTTAATAGCTGGTTATCACTGCCAGAGTTTACTGTTGAGGCAGTCTGAAGGGAAAAAGGGCAGAAAACTACACAGGTGTAAGTAGAGATAACAGAAAATAGACTAAACTCAGGTAAAAAAAGAAATACCAGCTGAGATGCAGAAGTCTGGAGGCAGCCTAGCTTCAGTCTGTCTGTTCTTCAAAGAATTGCTTGTTCCAAACACACAGAAACCAACGTTTTTACAGAAATTTTTATGTGAAATTATTATGCTTCTGGTGTGAAATATTTAGTATTTTCTCTATGTATCTTTATCTGATTTTGAGAAATCCAGATGACCCAATTTCAGTTTTATTATGGTTAAGATTTATGCAAGTCACAATTAATAGTTCTATAATTAACTGTATTGTCATGCTCTATCACACTACTCCATGATGATTCTTTTCTCAGTATTGCATATCTTGTACCCGTTGGTGTAGAACAGTATTTGGGTTCTGCAGAATCATGTGGCTGTACTTCATAAACAAAGTCACTTATAAAAGGGCTAAGATCAACGATGGAAACATTTTTAAAGCAGGAACTGGGTCATATGAAAGACAGAAATCTGAACTGAGCAAATCAGCAGTGCACAAGAGTGTGTCAGTCACTTTTACACAACTTTTGTCTTTGTGCTGTGTTTTTGTAGTGTCACTTACTCTGTTAATGAAATGGCAAATCAGTTTTACTTTTCTGTCTGAAAATTATTCACCTCCCTCAGATTGTGAATGAACAAGGTCGATGTAAATCTGTGAGATCCTAAAAGCAGGACAGGAAACATTCCAATTTGTTGTCATCTTTCTGTACCACAGAAGAAAAAATACAAACACCCTGTTGAGTCATTCTCTGCCACGCCACTACTGAGAAAACAAAGTCAAAACTTTGCACAGTCACACGTACCCAGGTCCATATCCTATACACAGTCCTGGTACCTCTGGAGCAGTTTACAGAAGCTCCCAATGTCCTTCAGCTCTCCTTTCCAGGGAGGGAGAAATGCAATCTGAATTCATGAAGTGACGTGTGCCTGCATGTTCTGCTCAAAATGGCTTTTCTGCTGGGTCTGTGAGGGAGCCCAGATGCTTTTTTTACTTTTCACAGCTGTTTTTTCAGTTCTGAAGTCACTTCCCTCCCTTAAGTTATGGAAAGTCATTTGCTGCCACCTACCAGCAGCAAATGAGAGGAAGGGAAGTGAAGGGCATATTCAGATACATTTAACAGTTCCCCTGCAGATGTGTTTGAAGACATTTTTAGGGTGGAGGGGCATATTCCCTTTCATTTTGTCCTTAATGTTTTCCCCTAAGTTTAATAGTGAAAGAGAGAAGCGTTCATTACTTCACAATTGAAAAAGCCCCAGCACACTGATTGTGCTTCCAGGAAAAGCATCAAATGATATTATAAACCTTCAGACACTATTCAATACCTGACGTCAACTTTTTCATAAGCAGCAAATTACTGAAATGCAGACCAAATGAAGAGACGGCTGGAAAATGAATATTTTTCCAAAATAACAGCTGTTAAAAAAGCATTTTATGATGTCATGCTAAGCCAAGATGTAAAAGCAGAGAAGCTATTCGTGGATTCAGCTGCTATTCTGAGAGTGCTTTCTGTGCACTCTGCCATCCAGCAGCGGGCTCCACAGCACTGCTGTACAGAGCCTTTGCTTTCTTTAAAGACTGCACAAGAGGAATGCAAAAGGAAAATTAAACCTTATTGCCATCTAGGATAACTCTGAAAAACCACCATTCCATTGCTAGACATTTACTTTCTATTTAATAAAATTTTTAAAGGCATTTTATTGTTCATACTATTTCTTAGACACTTCTTTCTAAAGACTATTTACACATATTGGATATTCTGAAACAACTTCTTTTTCATGAAGCTATTCCCATCACTCACTAAATATAAAGCATGGAGCTGTTCTGTCAGGTCTAAATGAACTCTGCTTGGTGAAGGCCCAGCAAAGAAATGCAATTTTATTCCACCTTTTACAGAATCCTGATTCTAGATTTCAGTGAATCAGAGCTGATGCATTTGGATTTTGGCAAATTACCTTCCCACTTTTTCAGTCAGGTTACTTCTGTGTTGTCTCTTACTGGCAGTGCAAAGCAGACTGCAGTGAAGCTGACAATATGTCTGATAAACTGTTCAAAATAAGAACTAATCCGAAGCTTAGAAAAAAAATCCCAGAATTACGGACAAAGTATGTTGAAAAAAACAACAAAGAATGAAAGCACAGTTACTATGCAAATCATAGTAATAAACAGTGTCAGGGTAATCACAATGTTGAATAATCAAACTATACTTTATTTCAGAAATATCAAAATTACGTTCAAGAAAGCTAAAATCTTCAGTTACTGGAGAAGCAATAAAATAATCTACAGAGGAATGTCATGCCAACTGCAATCACAAACATTTACAGCACTGCTTCTGTATAGCATGCATATTTAACCAAAGTTAAGGCAACAAAAATGCTATGTGTTAACATTTGAAAACTTTAAATATAGAGGGAAAACATGAATAAGAAATTTCAGTAATAAGAAAAAATATATGTCCAAAACTCTTTATTAAACACTGTACAAAAAAAAATATTGCACTTTTAAATCAGACAATAAATATCTACAAAAGTATCTTACAAATGTTTAATTTAAAAAACTGCTTAAACAATCAAGACCCATTGCTGATTAAAAAGGTAATGATTAGGAACATCCTCTCCTTGCAGTCAGCCTTGGACACAATAGTCCACCCTAAACATTTTCTATACAGTAGTGCTACCCTAATTCTCAGTGATGCAAACCCTCTGTGCAGGATGCTGTGTCTGAGCTGCCCCCACAGCACTCCCAGCCCTCCGCCCGTCCCACAGCTCAGAGATGGAACACAAGAGCCAAGTCAAAGTAAGCATTCAGGCCTCCAATATGAGCAGTAGTTTGGAAACTACAAAAGAAAAAAACATCTATTTTCTGCCTCCCCCGGGTTCCTCTCTGCTTAAAGCCCTAGTCAGACAATCTGCAATATAGAAGATAATTTACCCAGGAATATCATAAGAATTTATCAGCTTGCAAATGACTCAGATGGTCAATGGTCATGATGAAAAAATCATCTAGATGGAAAAATGCTCAAAATAGATTTCTTGCACTTGTCTATCTTCACAATTAATAATTCTTCCTTGGACATTTTTCCCCATTAATGGAGAAAAAGAGAATGATTATTCAAGACAAGAAATCTGACAGCCATTTTGACCAATTACTGGCTCCTCATTTGACTTGATGTGCAAGAGAACAGTGCTCACAAATGTTTGTTCACAGCTCTGACAAGGAAGCTTCTGTCTAATTTAATATCACTACAAAAGTATAATCATGCCAGAACTTCGATTGTTCTTCAGAGACTGGGATTAGAATAGAAACAATAAAAAATGACACCTCATTTATTCAAAAGAGATCTATTGCTGCTTTGAAAATTGTACTAGGATCTATAGTGGCTTACTGCATACACATAAATACAAGCAGGAAAAATTCAATGTACTTCTGTGTATCCATCTGAGAGCTAGTATCTGTAAAGTATATCCTGTGAGATCAACCCTTAAGCTCAAGCTGTTTATGAAAATGAAGCTGCTGCCAAAATTTTACAGCTACAAGCCACAGCTTCTATAAATTTAAAAATGGTGTTAAGTATGATGAAAAAAAATCAAATCAAAACCTGTGAGTCAATAGCTGCTGCATTTCAAAACATTTTTGAAGTACTTTTGTGACTGTTCCTCATAAATTAAGGACTGTTGGCTGCTTTTAGGTAATGCTTTTTTCACTGATAAAATTATAAAATGATGGCCTGCAAAATTTTACCGATGATATGCCATGATATGGTCTTGCTAATCCAGACATGTTTAAAACATTAGAAGTTCCATTGCAAAGAATGAAAAATGAAAGCTCCCAGGAACAATTCCTTATCCAGCACATCAAGCCACAATACTGTGTTTTCATTAGCCCCATGTTGCCATTTAACTCTCACAACGAATGTGTCACTTACAGGGATATATTTCAAGCAAATTAGTTTAATGAACCTCTCTTCTCATCTCTTCACTGCAGCATCATGAACTTGCCATAGAGGACTTACATTTCTTGACATGATTGACAACATCTTTGTTTGTAGGTGTCTATCAAGCATAACTTTAGTTGCTTTACAAATGTACAGTAGTGAGTTGTATCCTTGCATTCTCCTTCTGAAAAATATATTTAAACATTACAAGGCTTTATAATGAGCAAAAGAGGAAAAGCAGAACTTGCCATAGTAATTGCAAACAACGGCTGGATTCCTGCTAGCTTTGTAATTATTTTAGTGTGCATTTCTGGCAGCAGTGGATTGAAAGCTAAACAAGGTCACAAGTAAGAAGTGTGATCTCACTGCATTCATTTACTCATTGTCTGTTGCAGAACACTACCCCACCTTGGAGGCATTAACAACTCGCTCAGAGACTTTTGAGTCACAACTGGCACAGTCATGTAGGGAAGTTTGCAAAAAACTTCCTAAATATCCTGTTTCTAAAAGTGCTTTTGAGGCTTTAATATCAAACTGGCCTACTCAGAGAAAAGAAACCCCAGGATTACGAAGTGCTCCTTGGAGAGGATAGTTTTACCTTTGATGTACAATCAAATGCTTGTAGAATCAATAGTGTACAACTGTGAGTCACTTTCTAATATAACTGCTACAAACTATTACTATGCTCATATTTAAATAAACATTTACATACTGCCACAGGGTGTGACATTGCAGCGTTGCCAGGTCACTGGTCTCTTCCTCCCTCCGCAGAAATGCTCCACCACAGGTTTGTTGCTCTGCCTGTGAACGCAGGACACTCTCCTGGACTGGAACCCACTCCCACAGCCCACACTGCAGGGCCTCCAGGGGCCTGTCCGCCAGTACACATCACACAGCTCTGAAGAACAGTTCCTTCTGACAGGAGGGCTGTGCAGGGAAAGAAGGGGCACTTAAATGTTTGCTTTTGTGCTAAACCCTTATTCACAGAACTGTAGAACTGATCGGCTCCCACCCCTGCTCACAGCACAGCCAGCTAGACCAGGATCCTCAAGATTGTCTCTGTTTGTGTTTTGAATGTCTTCAAAGATGGGGACTCCACAACTTTCTGGGTAACCTGTTCCCTTTTTTTTAATATTTAAGTTGAATTCCCTTTTTTTAATTTTGTGCTCCTCATCATGCCTTCTCGCTCATGAGGAAACATGAGTTTCTTTGAACCAGTCTCTTAGCCCTGGAATGGAAAAGGTATTTTATCTTTAGGAAAACTTAGCTGACCCTGAAACACTGCATACTGGATGCTCTGAATTCTTCAGGTATAACCTCTCCTGGGTTCCTGAATTCATCCAGTGTCCACAAAAGGATGATTGTCTCTACCTCCTTTCCTTTGTTTGACAAAGAAGAATTTGCCTACTTGTACTGCAGCAACAATCCTGTACCTTAATTTGATCATCTAAAGAATCTAACTTGTAACTTATTCAAACTGTTTACCTCTTTCTTTCATCACAAGAGGAGTTTGGCACCAAAGATCCGTTCCGAAGCTGACATATAAACTGACGGTGCTGTGAACCTGCAGGGCGGCCTACACAGCGACCAGAACACTGAAAATTGGGAGTAAAGGGTGAGGGGAGAGAAAAAGAAACAGCCAAGTTAGTAACAACAGAATTATCCTCCCAGGCAGTTACCCAGCTACACAGCCCAGCCATAATTTTTTGCGTTTTGCCTTCTTCTTCAACCCTGTCACACCTTGGTTTGGGTAAGGCCTACATATTTTTGGTTCTCTCTGTGCAATTTTGCCAAGACACTGATTCTCCTGCCTGTTCCTAAAGCTAAATCCACTGTCTGCTGTCATCATGCCACATCCCTACTGCTTCAACCTTCTTTCTGTAGCTCTGACCATTTCAAACTTGTCTTGCTAAAACCTGTATTGTGAATGCAGCAATAGCAATTCTAACGAATTACTTTGCACATAGAACAGTAAATACTGCATTAATAATTATAAAAATGATACCAATATGAACACAAGTTTACTGCATGAAGGAGGAAACATAGAAAACATAGGAAAACAGAGTTCTGTGCATTAAACACCGGCAACTGCTGTTGAAGCACATTCATGTATCTTTTTTAGGGACTTCACAAGTACAGCTATGCAAACTGTGTTCTTACACGACTGCAACAAAAGCAATAAACCAGCTTGGAAAATGAAATACATCATAGTGGCTTAGCTATAAAATACACTGAAGTTAATACTCTGGTTTCAGGTCATGTCTTCAACAAACAGAAGTTGATCAGACAGCATAAAATGAAAAAACCTTACAAAACAGGATTTCCAATTGACTGGTCTGAAAGGTAATTACAGACACAAAGCTCCTCCCTTGTGTAAGAGGACAGACCTTCAGCCACAGGACGACAGACGTTCAGCCAGTGGCATGATGATGCTGTCCCGCTTTTATAACCCAAGGAGATTCCAGACAAAGGCTGTAACTCACCTGTGCTCTTGCCTGTGTTGGCCCCACTGGACAGGAGTGCCCTGAGCAGGGTTTCCTTCCCACGGGCCGGTCCCTGTGTGGGCAGGCCCCTGGCAGCAGGGCCAGCACGCTGCCCTCGGCTTTGACTTGGTGACACGACAGCTGCCGATGGCGAAATCCAGTGCCACAAGATGCAGAGCACTCAGACCACGGCCCAGCTACCCACCTGCAGGATGCACAGACAAATTTACAGCGATTATTGCAGCCCTGCTGGTAGCTGGCAGCAATTGTTTGCAAAGAAAACACAAAAGAACCCGTCCTTGCAGATGTGATTACAGTCAGAATCAGCTTCTTCACTTGAGCAAGGTCTTCCACACGTGGTTAACTGATGGCAGCAGATTTGCTACCAGAGGTTACACTACTTGTTACCAGAAGCTGTTACTAGGTGAGCCCTACAGACCCTGCTGGATGTGGCACTCCAGGAGGAAGGACACTGTACTTCTCCATTACTTATAAAATGGTTGGTACCAATTTAGTGGGTACCAAGGTGACAGCTGCCGTAAGTCATCCAAATTTATTACACAGAGATCTCACCAGATAACAGCTCAAGCAGAACACGTTATTTATGGATTAGAAGTTGCAGATATTTAGTCTGTCTTGGCAGCTAGGGACAATACTGGGGAGGCACCAGGCAGTAATACAATCAACTTGACTTGCTCTATGCATAAATCTAGGCTGGAAATATAAAACGGACTTTATGAGTACCGTAAGAGTGATAACAGGAAAAAAATCCTATTTTCTTCAGCAATTATTTCATTTTCTTACACTCAAACAGCTTATATCCACTCAAGGAAGATTAATCTTTTACAGTCTGCACCCTTGTCTTTTTCTCCCTTTTAAAGCTCAAATACTTTTGTAAACATTTGGCGCAGTGAACACACAGCAAAGCACAAGTTAAGAACGCACCCAAGCCCTTGTATTTGCTTAACTCTACCTCTTCACTGTGACGGAGAGAGGTGATTAAACACATGCAAAACGCTCTGAATAATTATGGGCCCATGCCACTGACTGTATGTGTAAAGCCTTTATAATTCTATGGATGCTTTCTAAAGAGCTGCCTTGAGGTGAGAAGGTTGTGCAGAAATCAGTAAGTGGGAAAATGGGAAAGGAAGTTTGGGCATTTTGCACTTCCCTCCCAGGTCAGTAATCACAGGGGAGGAGAGAGGTTAGAGGCACCAAGGATCGCACTCAGGGCTATTTTCCAGGCATCTGGGATGCTCTTCCTGTATAGAAAGCATGGAATATTTCATAAAAGAAAACTAATTTATGTGTTAGCACACACATACAACTGAAGGCAGGGTTAATTACATTTGTATACACACAATTGCTTTCCATTGGCAATTACATAAAGCCAAATTCAAAGCAGAACAAATCTAAGCATTTGAAAAGACAATTCAGTTCCCATTCCCTTTGGCCATATGAAATAACTGATTTGTTTATGTTGTGAATACTCCAGGGCCAGTGATAATCAGATTATTCAGTCATGCCCTGCAATCCACTGAAAGGCACGACCTTGCTCAGAGGAGCCCCAGGACCTCTTGTACCCTCCTGTCATCTGTTCCCAATGGCTGGAGTTTAAGAGGGAAACCTGCAGCCAAAGCTGGGTTTCAAACCATTAGTTTGATTTCAGTACTTTTCTGCTGGCAAAATGTTTGCTTTCTCTGGGCTGGCTGGAGTTCAGTCTCACAAGTTAAGATGATCTGGTTTTTTGGCTGCTAATAATGAAGTATAAACAACTTCTCCTGATACATATCTGTTGCTATGTTTTCTGCATTTAGAACAGAATTTAGAATATACTGGCAAGATGCTTTCTCACAATGTCAGCTAAGGTCTTAACACTTCCCTGCCAACATTTTCCAGTGAGGGACAACTCCAAAGTGTGTGCATCCCTCATAGATTTTTGCTGATAGTGATGACCAATTCTTTAAAGCAACAAAAAGCACTTGTTTTAAGGATCCTGTTGGTTTTCCTGCTGAAAACCTGGAGAAACACCCTGTCGAGCTGGAATGCTCAGTGCAACTCAAATAGCCTAGAGGTATGGTTTTGGCCTTTGGAATCAGATGCTGTGGTATACTTGTCTGTGATATAAATACATTCAGCCCCACGATCCCCTGTTGAACCAGTGAGAAAATTGGCAGGGGAGGACATACAAGGAGCTCTGTGGTGAGGGGCATTAGAGATAAACGAGGCGTTCCACAGAAAACATCTTCCTCAGAGCTCTGCTGGCACAAAGGAGAGCAGGTGAACCCAGAGTTATTCTGGCCACTCTAAACACAACAAGTTTTCCCTCTAGGGCAGCACAGATTCCACAAAACTGCACATCCCAGCGTCTCAGAGAGATCTCCAGTTTAGCTTTTGAGGAGTGGTGTGGTAGCAGCAAGACTTGCTGCAGCAGCGTGGAGACATGCATCAACACAGAAACAATTTCAGGAGGTGGTGAGTGCGTTTTAATACACAAAGAGCACATGGAAACAGAGCAGAAGGGAGTTCACCTGGCAGGGCAGTCCTCTGTGTTGCAGGGCTGGTAAATAATGCCTGGCTTTTGCAGCTCTCTGCACTGTGACTCATTTACTTTCTGCTTCTCTGCGTTCAGGCACTGCGGGCTCCTGGAGCGGGTTCCTGAATGCCCACAGGTAGCAGAGCAAGGACTCCACTCAGCATATTCCCAGGTGTAATCTAAGAAATACAATTGCAAGCAGTGTGAGAGAGGCACTGTACATTGTAACTGTGTCACATTTTGATTGATTTGGCAGCACTCTCTGCAGGCTGGATAGATACCACATCCTCTGTAGAAAAGCAAATATTTCAGCACTGTGAAAAGGGACCATGAGCCAAAGCAGAATTCAGTTCTACTCAGCTTCCCCTCAAGTTCAGCCCTTAGCCATGAAGCCCTCTAGAAGGCAAATGAGATCAGCACATGAAGGGCAGAACCTGGCTCACAGTAGGAATTGATGAGCTTCCTTTAAAACTTTCATAACATTTTTATACAATGAGCATTAAAAAGAGGAAATTGTAAATCAGGCTCTCTAGGTTTCCTGCTGTTCCACAGCAAGTTTGTCCTGAAGGAAACTCATCTTACTCCAGACACCTCACATAATTTCAGGATTTAAGAAAATCCTGTCCTAAACTACAGAGAAGTATTTAATGTAAAAATAATTTGCCACTGAGGCATCTGGCAAGATGAAAAAGGAATTTGTTTTAAAGAGCGTTTTATATTAAAAACTGATCACCTCTAACAATTACTACCTTTATATTTAGTCAAAATTCCACACTTACCCCTTCCTCCACCACTTTTTTTTGACACTTGGTAAAAGATGAAGTACTATGCAATGTTGACAGATTTTTATGTGATCACAGAAGGAGTCAGGTTTTTCTATAATAACCAAGAATAATTGATAGCTACCAGCTGTGTCCACAGGCTCACTCTTGCAGCACATAATGAATTCTTTAACTTATTGTTTTTCAATGCTTCCTTATTACTTCTGGATTTCTTAAAATAATACAAAAGGGCCTTTTTCAAAGTAGAAATAGTTAAATTTACTGACTGCAGCTATGATGGAGAGACTGTATTGTTTGTTTAACTAGGATGACACTGCTCAGAAGTGCCCTCGAAATGCCTACTGTGCAAAAACCACCAAGGGAGGTTTCACAGCCTCACAAATGTATGGGTATGGCACTGATGAAACATTTACATAAGTGTCAGTCAGAGTTACAGCTCAGAAGTAGGAAATGGAATCTCCCCATAATACTGCCCAACCTGACTGGAGAGGGGATTGGGCAACCAAAGGGCAGTCCAGCTCAAGCCTGCAGGTGGACAGTTCAGTAAGTGGCAGAAATTCTAACTGTAAGGAGATCTAAATTAGGATCTAAGGCTGGGCCTAGTTTTTGAGAGATTCTATTAGGATATTTTCTGATTTACATTTGATTTTAAAAATAAGTGTTTCGATCATGGATACATCTCAGTAAGATTCCTTTGCAAATGTGACTTCCTCCATAACCCCAGGCACTCCAGAACCACCCTCACCCACGAACAGTCACTGAGAACACCCTCACACACAGCTCAGGGGATCTGATCCTACTGCTTGTGTCCCTTGCCCATCAGCCATAAGCCAAATCAAATTGATGGGTGAAGAGATAAAACATACAGAAAAGCTTACACTGTCAACAGATGCTTGGTTCAAATCTGAGTTCCTACTTATAACTGGATCTTTTCTAACGTTGCTTAGACAAGAACATAATTCTTTTCTAAACAATTAGAATGTTTAAAACTTGGCAAAATGTTTGCAGATGCAGCTGATTGTCCTGCTGGTGCATATGTAAGGTTCTTTTCAAATTCATCGATTTTGAAATTCAGTTGCACATTTCATAACCTACTGATAGAAATGTGGTTTTGTGTGAGTGCATTACACTGGGGAACCTTACAAGACATTCTTGAGAATTTCACATGGAAATCTAGGAGTGTGCAGAGTGCTCTAGTACACTGATGTGATTAAGGGTGTCTGCAGTAAGATCACTGCCATATTAATTGTAATGATGCTGGAATATGACAATTACATTAAAATTATTTTTATTATAATGAAGATATTTCCAAAGATGACCTCAAAGTCAGTTTTGTTTCAGTTTGGTGGGCTATCCTGGAGAAGTTTGTTGAAGGGCAAGTTGGTAAAACCTGTCTGATTTAAAACTGTTTAAGCAGAAAAACACATTCTCTCCACTTCTCAGATACACAGGCAAGCAATCAGAACCCCCACATGAAATTCAGACAGACATTAATTGCCATATCCAACTCTGAGTATGGACATTGTCTATTGACTTAAATAAGACCATTCCCACATGTAAAGCTAAACATGTATTTCTGAATTACTTGCAACACAGAAAAGCAGGTTAGTTATCAGGAAAAGTCTTTACAGAGCAAAAGAAGATATTTTAAAATTCAAGAATTTGTCATATAATTTTCAACAAACCTTCCTTCTTGACATTTACCCAAACTGACATTAGTTTTGCACTAGCTGAAGTCCGACATTGGAATTGTCCAGCAAATTGACCAGAGTTGGTGTTCACCTCTAGGATACGACCCCCAGCCAGGGTTTGGTATTCCAAGGTCTTAACTTCCTCAATTGGGCTATCTCCAAAGAGCCACTGGACTGTATTTCTGGGACTGGGCAGCACCGGGCAACCTAAAAATCAACAGCATCTTAGCAGGTTTATCTCAACACACTGAAATGTTTGTGAAAGAGTATGTGTGGGTGTGTGATTCTCCATGAAGGACATTACCATTCTAAATAAAACTGAGAATATGCAAAAAAGTCACTGAAGTCCAATCTATGGCCCAAAATCCTGACTGCCCCTGGAGGGGTATGAGCTCTATAAGCTGATGTGTACTTACCACACTTCTTCATCATTTCCCTTTCAGTAAGTTCTTATAAACTCAGCTTCTATATGAACAAAGTGGAAGGGCGGAGCAATGATTTAAATGGAATGAAGATTTCATCCCAGACTCTACAATACCCAAAAAGGTCTGTAATTAAAGAATTTTTGTCTGTTTGGGAAAGGAGTCATAAACACATGAGATGAAATTGCTGCGTTTTCACTCCACAGGCACGGGCAGGGATGGAAGCAGAGGCATTCATTTAGACGGGAAAAAACCACAGACATTCTAGAGCCCACCTGAATCCCTTCCATTTCTTCAGGTGAAGCTCAAAGAGTGATTATGTGACTTTAGTGTCCGGGTGAGTCACCTCGCAATGGCTTAAGGGAAGCTATTTTTCCTGGGAAAAAAGCTGGGAAAAAATAAGATTGTCTTAATCTAAGGCTTCTTCCCTGGTAGCTGAGAGCTGACCCAGAGTTAAGAAATCCAGGGGGTCACCAAACTTGGATTCTTGGGAACTGCACTCACTTTTTCCATGGGGCCTTCTCCATTTTAATAAAATAAATAAGTAAGATTCATGAAAAAGCAGAAAAGACAACACACCTATTCTTAGTGGATCTCCAGGTACCACACTGACGTTTGTACCAATCCCAGATGCCATCAGGACACGCTTTCTTCTGCTTCCTTTCAATACTTGAGTGTTATTCTCTGTAAGTCTTTGTTCTGTAACACAATGCATAAAATATCTTTTTAGCAACAATGAAATCGTGATGCCAAAACCAATTTCATATCAAAATATCCAGCATGCTAGTTATGAAGCAGAAGGATAGTAGCAGTCTGGAGTTCTTTAGGATCAACTTTATTTATGCAATTAAATTATCTGTCTAACAAATAAACTTCAGGTATGTGTACAGGGAAACAGAAATTATTTATGTTCATGCAAGTTTCTGAATTAATCAAATTTATTGAATTCATTAGAAAAACAGGCCTGTGACACTTAGTGTGAAAACAAGATTTACAGGATGTGTTCCTGTTTCTCATGACAATGTTATTTATTAGTTCATTGCATACAGAAATGTTAAGAAAAATAATTCTCTCAGTGGAATTCAGCCAATTCCTCTGTTCCATTAGATGGAATTATGACGAAGTGTAACAATAGAAAAAAGAAGAACATCTTTTAAAATCTCATCATGCATAGAGATAGCATAATGAATGCAGAGTCAAATGCCCATCACTATAGCAACTCCTCCTTTTTATCATATGCTGGCAGAATAACTGCCAAAAATGTGGGCAATCTGTCAGTAACACACAGTTCTCACCACTTAGTAAACGTTTCTGTTTTAATGAATGTACATAACATCTATCACTCTCCCTCCACAAGGCTTTAAATCTTTTACTATATTCTAACTTCTCTGGGTCATTTTGCATTGGTTCAACATTTTCCTCAGCGTGCAGTTTCTGTACAAAGCCTCCTGCTTGCCTGTAAACAGCAGGACAAAAAAAGTCTCCACGAAACCACAGTGAGGCCAGTTCCACAGGCAAAGGACTGGTTGCCTTGTCAGCCCTGAGGAAGTTTTATTGGAAAGGCTGCACAGACTTTGTGCTACTGCTGGACTGCCCCTGCTCAGGCAGCAAGTGCTGTAGCCAGGCCAAAAAAACTGATGGGATGTTTCAGACACCACTGAGCCAGTGCAATCTGCAAGTCCTGACAGCAGAAGTCCTCCCATTTCACTGCATTCTTGCACAGCCAAAAACTTGCGGAATTTGGCCCTCTCCTGTCCCCTCCAGATTTATTTAAGCTAATGTCACATGACCAGGAATAGAAACAAATTTAGACTCTTGTGAGCAATCTTCCAGTCACGTCATTATAATAATATTCCTCTCTGGAACACCCGAAGTTTTGATGCACGCCAGGAAAACTGAAACCAGGAAGGCAGCTTCAGTCCACACTCATCCTCACACAGAGACTCCCATTGTGTCTTTGGGATGTCCTCCTCTGCCAACAGGCCCAAACATCCACAACTGCCCTGGGTGTGTGCCCAAGAAAGGGATCTTTGTGGCAGGACTGGTCACGGGGAGCTGGGCTGCACTTTGCACACCAAATGGTGAGACAGCTCATCTCGAGAGCCAAATGAGCCATCCACTGTGGTGATTTATTGTATTTACATGATTGTATTTACAGAATTACATTATTAATCTACTTACAATAGAGGTATTTACATGGAGTTTTTTCTTTATATTTTCTATTCTGAATGTTAGCAGTTCATAGCCAGAATTTTTTCTTTTCCAATTCCCTACATTTTATTGGCCTCTATAATTAAGAAAAACAAACACCAAACCCCCAAATCAGCCTTTGCATTCATTTTCCTGCATTTCCTTGCAGATTTTCTGAATACTCATGCCTGCCCTGTGTCTCTAGTTAGAAGCACTGGACACACAGTAACAAGACTGTGGATTTAGTTCCTAATGTGTCAGCTGGTTTTAGGACTGATTATTTGTTGCCTGGAAGCAAGAAGATGGAACAACCCTGAAGTCACAAGTCAAACCATCTGCACATAGATCCACATTACAGGAAACACGAAACAGAGAACAGATCCCAGGGCGTCAGATGCAACCAAAAATTCCAAATTTCTAACAAAGTGTGAAATATCCCTCCAATTACTTTATTGTTAAACCTTGATTATAAAGTGGCTGATTGTTGTTATCAGTAAGGAATTCCCATTTAGCACTTACCAGTTATGTGGAGAACAGATGCAGCCTCAGCTTTTCCGAGAGCATTAGCTGCTCTGCAAGTGTATGTCCCTGCATCTCCATAGGAAACATTCCTCAGAAATAAAGAGCCATTCAAAACCAAGAACGAATTGATCTGTGAAATGTTGTTTTTCTTCTTCAACCATGTTACGTTTGGTTTGGGAACACCTTTAAAATGAAAATAATTAAAACATTTCTAGTGAGAGAGAAGCCATAGGGTTTATATTGCTAACTGCTTCCGTAGCATCCCGGAATCCTCAGTTCCTTTCTCATTTCACAGAGAGTGAAAACCAAAGTTACAACATTGCAGTAAAACGAGCAGTTTTTACACTCACGAGAAAACCTTTCAGATGTGAGCCCTACTAATAATTCAGCATCCCACTAAAAATAAAGGTTAAAGGTTAAGTACTGCAAGCCCAGCTCAAGGACAGCTTTACAGACTGCTACCAGTCCTACAAAAGCAATGTGCTCACGTGTCTCACTGCCAAAAGATGTGAGACCACTAAACCCAGGCAGGACCAGTCGATGGAAAGATCTGCACAGTACCTTTTCATTCAACCTGCCTCCCACAAGGAAGGAGGGACAGAAGGGAGGAAGGCAAATTAAATTTTTTATCAAAAAAAAAAAAAAAAATTGGGGCAACAGTATTTCTCCTGAAGAAAAAGAATCGATTAGAAAATACATGTTGTAAATTTATGCCAAAATACTTGCGACAACTTCTCCAAGCTGCAGATGTGATCTGCAACTTGTAATGACAGAGTGTGAAGGGAACAGAAAGTTCCCTTTCATTATTAACAATTAAAAGAGGGGCTCTGTTGTTAAGCAATCTCAGTGGTACAGAAGCCAAAGGTCTATCATCATTCCTGCTACAATGCTTGAACTCTGAGAGCCTCAGCTCTTGCAGATAACTTGTCATTTTAAATTTTAATCAAATAATTACTTTGAATGCTTATTTTTAATGAAATTATTTTTCCACTGGCAGACTACCAGTGAGAAGACTTTTACTGTTCCATTTTCCTCGAAGACTTGCCTTTAAAAAGGTATTCTGCAAGTTGGCAAATCAGACACCTCGTTGCTTGTGCTCTGGTTGAGCTGCTGCAGCAGAAATGCTCCTTCCAAGTTCCAAAATCCTGGGGAAGTCACCGGGTAAGCTGGCACATGTGGCACAGTGAGCAGCCACAGACGTGCACAAAGGTGCAGGGATGGGACAAGTCAGAGATGAAAAGAATCCTTCACCTGAACCCTTTTTCTGGCTACATAAACTGGTCAGTGCTCACTGACCCAACCAGGCTCTGCCACAGAAGCCGACCCGAATGTGGGACATTTGGAAGCTCCAGCCATGCTGAATTCAGTCTAATTCAGTCTCCTCTCCTCACAGATCATTGTGCAGGATTACTTTACAGATGATGTCTTCATGATGTGGAATGGCCTTTAGGAACAACTTCAACATTTCAATCACTGGCTTAGCACTTCCAATGCACACCTCAAGTTTTTCCTTTGCTGTAATAGGAACCAGACATCGTTTTTGGAACCTGCTGCTTCGCTGAAGGAAAAAGCTCCCCCCGCCATTTTGTCTAGAAAGGCAGCGGAGAGAAACACTCTCTGCCTAATCAGATTTTATTCTAGACAATTTAGCAGCTGTTCCATACTTTTAAACTCATGCAGAATTGTGTTTTACTGAATAAAGCTGCATAAAACAAGATCTGCAGAGTGCACAGGGGTCCAAAAACCAGGTTGCTTTTCAAGTTTCTAGAAAGCAACTTTATGCCACTTCAAAGAACCCTTCTGGAATTAGGATGAGGTCTCGTTTTAAGGGTCTTTTTTCCATTTTACCCAGATTTCTGGCTAAAGTGTATCATTCTCAGAAGTATTTTTCCTTTACAGTGTACTTTCCACAGCCACTCAGGCATATATACTTACTCTGCAGATGGGCTGAGGAGGTGGTGTGAGGATCTGAGCTGTTTCTAAGGCCTAGAGGTTTGCAGCCAGATTACCCTCACTGGCACCAAAACCCAGCCGGCCAATCAGAGCCAAAAAGAAGCCAGAAGCAGCACAGCTGAGATGGGACTGAAGTAAAAAGGTTTAAAGTCCAATTCCACAAAACACAAAACCGTTTGGAAGGGTTCAAATTTAAACTTTTAACCTGAGCCTCTATCAAACATCAGCCCAATATCACCTCATGATAGTCCTCCCTCTGCTCTCATGACAGCATTTAGAAATGTAGCTCGTTCCCAAGATTTAACTAAAGTCAAATATTTTTCTTCTAAACAGTTTATATCCTAGAGCTATCCCAGAAAAATTGCCCTGTCTCTATTCTTCTACGTGTGTCTCATTCAGAGACATGTAGAGCCTTTTAAAATGTGAACTGGAGTTCAGTTTGCAGAAGACATCTGCAGAATAGCTTTGCCACTCATTTTAAGCTCAAAACTGGGTATCTGTCACACCTTAAAGTCAAGTTATAGCAAACGATTCCTCTTTCTTTCTCCAAAGAGCTGTATTTGTTTCTCTTTAGGGGAAACAAGTGAGTAATACCACACACACAAGTAAATCAGACCATTACTCAAGTGAAAAATGCGAGCACAAAAACATAAATTGTAGGTCTGAGGAGAAGTGCAAACAGAGCCCTGCAGGACAGGCCAGCAGCCAGTCCAGCTGTCATGCCCCAGGAATCCACCCAAGCCATCCTAGGGGTGCTGGCACTCGCAGATCCAGAGCGTGTGAGGGGGGAATCCATGGAAAACAATCACATCCATGGAATACATCACATCAAAACCACCACCAATGCTCCACACACAGGCACCACACACTGCTGCTCTCCAGCAGCTGATGCTACATGGACACCCTCAGGGTGCACCCATAAAGGTGATCTTTGAGCTGAAAACAGCAGCGGGAATAATCACAGCACTCCTGCACTGTGTTTTACCCCAAACCAGAAGCAGGATTTTTATCTAGGAGTTAATAATTGTTGTCTGAACTGTGTGCTGAGCCCCTCTGAGCTGGCCTCTTCATGACCATTTTGAGGACCCTTCATGACTTTGCATTTCGTGGCTCCATTCCTTTCCCCAGCCTTTGCATTTCATGGAAACCAGTTCACTATCTGAGAGTGAGACTGGGAAATATCAGACTACCTGCTTAAGAACAACTGGAGTTTGTAATCAAGCTCCTTCTCTGACCTTTCCACAGGCTTTTGGTTAGGTTGCCATTAAGAGCATTAAGGCAAATGCTCAGACTGAGTCCTAAGCTAAGGAAAAAAGGAAGATTGCTTTAGAGAAGAGTTCAGGGACCTATTACAGGCTGGAGTAGGGCATGAAGGGAGAAGGACTCTGCATGCTCTGCAGCCAGGACACAGCTCTGTGCTAGAAATCAGGGGCCTCTAACCCTGCCTTTCAGGGGAGCCCAAAACTGGAGGGCAAAAATATGATAGAAAGCTATCATATCTCCTAACAGACACCCTAGAAACAGATTAAAGAAATAAAGCTGGAGAAAAAGACATCTCTATAGTCCAGCTCCCTCACATTCTCAGGCAAAGCAGCACATGCATTTCAAGCTCTTCTGGACAGCTGCACTTTATCTGTATGTTCATATGGCCAGTGAAAAATCCTTTTCTGCTGTACGTCTCACAAGAGACAGAGTTCTTGTTTATATTTTCATTTCTGGAATTCCTGCCAGTAGAAACTCTTACTGTTAGAGGACACTTGGAAAAACTAGTGTTAGGTGTGCATTTACCTTTTTGCTTAACAGTACCTTGCATAAAACTCCATCTCATAACCCCTCACAACCTGAGCACGCAGCCAGCATTAGCACATTTCAGGTGCAAAAGTTTCCATCATGCAGATTTTCAGTGCTTTAGAAATTAGACTCCGTATTTACTGCTCCCAAGATAAGATTTCCCTTCCCTGTGGTATGCAGCACTGCACACTGAGCTGAGCCTCATCAAGGAGCCCTTGGGAGAGAGCAGGCAAAGCACACAACTCCCACATTCCTCTTGTGACAAGGCTCTTGCAGTTGCACCAATTTTCCTACACAGAAACTGCAGGACAGAGCTCAAGCATACAATCAAAATCAAGAAAAAGCTCTTTTTTTTTTTTCCTAGGCAACTATTTAAGGCCTAAAACCTTTAGAACTCAAGTAAATAAAAACCTAAGAATTTTAAGTAGTTTTCTTATCCAAGTAGAAACAAAACTAAGCAAAAATAAGCCAAAACCGAGTTGTTGCTTTCTTTTTTTTTTTTTTCCTTCCCTTAAAGGAGCTGAAATTACTCTTAAGCTTTGGGACATTTGTAGGACTTCATGGAGGATTTTGTCCCTGTGCACAAGGTTGAATTTTACTGCAGATGCTTGACTCTCACTTACTTAAAGGTTAATTTACACAGGGACTTTAAATGAACAAAAATAACTTCCACGCTGCCTACAAGAGCCTTTTTTCATTACAGAATTGTAGCAAGAAGACTTTCAAGCTGAATAATTCCTGTTTGATCCCCAGACAGCACGAAAAGGGGAAGGAGGGAGAGGGAAGAGATGGCCTGTAGCCACCTTTGTTTCCTTCCTACCCCATCTCCATGCAGATGCAGCTGAGGATGAGCCCAAAGGTATCAAATCCCCCAAACTGCCAAAGGTTCAGAATCCCCGAGCGCAGTAAAGATCCCAGGGATTCAAATGGGAGACCTATCCCTGGATCCAGATAGTAGCAGAATCAAACAATTCTATCCTACAGCTCCAAGTCAGGAAATCACTTAGGCATGAGACTAAATCCATCCCTATCAGGGAATGCAATTAAACACATACTTAAAATTCAGGATGGCTGTAATTGTCCTTCGTGAACAAAGATGCATTCCTGAACTCAGGCCTTCTTAGTCTTAGAAAAACCTTGCAAATGCAAATCTTACTCTTGCAACGGATCTAAATCCTCTTGAAAAGTTCTTCTGTAGACCTAAGTGGCTATAAAACTTTAAAATTAGTTTAATCTATTTTTCTGACCTCAAACACAGGTTATTTTCCACTAGCACCGGAGCAGCTCTACAATACTCAATGTTCCATGAAAAAAGTCATTTTCCACCATGAGTGGCCCTGGGACAGCAAATGTTATGGAAAAAAACTCTAGCTCCGGATGGGACTGCAAAACACGTGTTTAAAAAAAGAGAAAAAAAGGAATCTGCACTATAGGGTGCCCTTACAATATTCAGTGTTCAAAAACAAATTTCCTCCAACCTTGAAAGCCCTGTGAAATATTACACACCATAAAAACCTTGGCCTACTAACTACTTGCTCTAAAACATTGGATATGTCTTCAGAAATTTTTCCCCCAGCTATGTAGAATCTCATAAAGTATTCTGAATTTCCCATTCAAGAGCAAGGCAGAACTGTGCTGGCACAGAGCACATTTTGCTGCACTTCACTAAAAGTTTACCTTATTTCAGAGGCTGAATTTGCATATCCATTTTCAGAGGAAACAATTCTGGGTCAGCTGTATATACACAACGAATGTCATCTGATTATTGTTTACCCTACACCCACTAACACCTCCAGTGCACCGAGCGTGACCTACAAAGCAACTGCTTCCACTGGTGCACCTTCCTATTTTCTCCAGCAGAATTCTCAAACTGCCCTTATATTCACCCGAATTATGCTTGGGCAATCAACTTCTAGTGAACCCTAAAAAGCCTAAACCTGCTGCTACTGAAATTACCCGTAGGAATCTTGCCAGCTTCACCAGCACTAACAGCCCTGAGGAGAGCACCAGCGTGAGGCATTTTGGCACTCAGTGTGATCCCCCACCTGCCCTCTGACACTGCCCCTTCCCTCGCAGGCTTTCAAAGCTTTGCCTCTCCTGCTTCCTGCCAGCCATGCAGCAGCCCCTCTTCCTAGGTGGTAGCAGCATCTGGCAGGATTTAGGCATTCCTACCAACATCTGGCCACTTCCTCAGAGGGGTTCTCAAAGCAAGACCCCTTCCCACCCCACTCTTGCTACGGCTCTGTCGGGTTCTGTTCAGCTCTCTGGCTGTCAAAGAGAACTTAATCTTTTCTCCAGCTGCAGAAGTTTAAGGCTAATATTTTTCAAAATCAGGCATTTAAAATAAGGCAAGTGTATTTAGCAGCTAATGACTGCTACGCTGAGTTCTGCAGTGACCCCCAACAAAGGCTCGGTTGGTGTGCATTGGGGCACTTCCACAATTCAGCACTGCTAGCAGAGACTGGTTTGCCCAGCTGCTGTAATTACACTTTCACTTTACTGAGCAACGGTGCTGCATCACCAAGGACCCAGCTATTTATCATCATAAAGTAGATACATACACATGGACTTGGAAAATAGAATTTTCTCAGAAATTAAAGCACTATCCAAGAATTGCTATCCTTAGCTAGACCTCAAGCCCACTTAACTCTGCACTTTGTGTCCAACAATGTGCACCTGGGGATGTGTAGGCAGAGTACAAAAATGATGGCACTTATTGAATAACCCTTCCTCAACATACCTTCCTACCTTCCAGGACCAGAAGTGGCCTTTAGATCATGCCCATTTCCTCTACTGCTCTCCTCTCCACCTCTTCTAACTCTGCTATATCATTTTTGAGATGATATGAGCAAGTTGCAAACAGGATTCTCCACAGCTTTAAAGAATGGTCAGTTTATATTTTTTTATTATTTTGTCTATTCCTCTGCCATTAGTTTTGATGTGGACAGTGCCCAGCAAGCGTGCTGGTGCTGCATGGAACTGAGCACTGTGACTGCACAGACCCTGGGAGTGGCAGCCCTGCAGGGACAGCCATGCATTTGTCTGCCTTCATGGTTATTTGTCCTATATGTACATTTATTCTGCAAATACCAACTTTGAACACCCTTTGAGCTCACCCAGCTTTTAAATGTTACTTGTGTCATCCTAATCTTCTACTAATTATACTGTCACTCTTTCCTCATGAAGTAAATCTGTACTTACTCCTTTAAACTTTTGAAATCTATTACTAATATCCTTTCTATCACAGCAGAGCATTAAACTTCTATATTTCTTCACTGCTGTCTTCTAAAGGGGTTAAGCATAGAAGACAAAGAACAGCATCACAGTTCCATTTGGAATACTGTGGGTAAATGAAGCAACAGATGGAAAATCAAAATCTTGATTTTTCTGGACCTGTTTCAAGTTCCAACACTGACAGCAAGTACTTGGTCCACCTTTGTGAAACTTCTGTGCAAAAAAGATACAACAGGCTTTGTGTCTTTCCCACAATTTTTTATCAGTATGTTATTATTAGAGAGCCAAAACGTATTCGTAGGAATGCAGAGTTTGGATGAAGGTGCGGATTCTACTTTTCAAGGCCTGTGTGCCAAGATACTTCAGAGCTGCAAAGAGAAGTGTAAACAACCTCAGCTCAGCGCGTGTCGCTTCCCTGCTCTCACCAGCAAGGGGCAGACAACGCACATTTTATTCGTATTCCCACTTTTCCCTCTATTTAACTTCAGCTTAGAACTTTCAAAGTTTTTACAATAAATGGAGTCTGACAGTTTTAGTTTATTTTAGCAATAATCACAAGACGGTTTTTTCTGCAAATACAATAAATGTTATCCAAGAGCAATTTGGAGCAATCAGTATTGATATTTATACCATGTGCGTTGATTGAAAAGCTCTTGGCTGTAAGAATGGAATATGAATCTATCCAGAATGTATGAATATCTTCTAACGTATGCTCGTGTGGGAGCTATAAAAGTGAGTTTATTATAATTAGTGGAAAAATAGTCTTGTTATGAACTAAAAAGAGAAAAGAAAGAGATACCATCAGTTTGAGCAGTTCAGCTAACTTTTCTTAGTCTGTTCTTTGATGCTCTTCTGTTTATGAGGATATACTGATCTTCAGCTATTCAAAGCCTTTTTTCAATCTCAATATGATTTTTGGAGTGTGAGAGAAAGGCTTTCAAAAGGATAAAAGAACCATATCAGTAACAATGAAAATGAAAAAAAACTGCACCGAACAGGCCAACGCTACACAGAATATTAAACTTTACATCTTCAATAGGTCAGTTTCTTTGCAGAAGAAACTACGGATTGAACAACTCTAAAAACACCTTTTAGGTTATTCACTCTACAGAAAAAAGACCCCTCAGAGGTCACTGCAGCCAACAAATTTAAAAGAATTTAAGAATTGTGCCACTGACGTGACGTTAATACCCTTCATGCACACGGACACTTTATTCATTAGATGGTTCTTCTTGTGGAGAACAATTTTGTGGGCTAGCAGGAGTCCCAAGGCCCAGATGTCACACCAGTGAGAAATCTGCATGAGTAATGTCTGTGTAGAAGGATCCTGAACAAGCTCCTGGCAGAACATGGGGAATACAAAGGCTTATCCACGGATGTGAAACTCACAGGGCAGACACATCCTCTGCTGAGCAGCCAGGAGGAAGGGCAGCGAGGAAGAGGTGCTGCAGATCCAGCCAAAGTCTCCCTGCCTCTACAAGAAGGGCTCTCCTATCAATACTTCTGCAGTCTGATCATTCACATCATGTTTTATCAGCGTTCACAATGAAGTTCTCATCCTCCTACCCTGCAAATGGACATATTTTTGGGTCCCGCCTACCAGACAAAAGTATCAGCATAAGGTGCTATTAAATTCAGTCTTCTGAAGTCAGTGGTTTATTACTTTCCATTAAGGAGAGGAGAACAGGAAAACTCTGCTTACATCATTGCAAAAGTTTTTCTGCTTCTAGACTTAGTGACATTTTAAGACATGCAAGCTCTATTTTATTCACAAACAGTAATACTTACTTCCTTGGCAATGACAGGAAATAAAGCAATTAGATAAATCATTTTCTAAGTCAACACTGGTGTCTCAGCATAACTAAAGCTTGGCTCACCAATATATACAATTCTAAAGCATTTGGAAGTCTACAGTCCCATGTGAAAATATTAATTTATATTTAAATTGCTAACTGCTTACCCATCCTAACAATATTAATATTAACAGTGTGACATGAACTCTCTGCTGAATTTGAGATGTAGGTCAGTTATACATGGAGTTGCCAAACCATAGCTGGAAAATATTACTTCATCAAAGAATTAGCCTTGGTACAACGGTGAATAGCAGAGCCACATGTCCTAATACATGTCAGCCTGGCGCCACTATTGTATGCAGAGCTATTTGCATATATATATATTTCTATCACTACCCTGGTTCAGTATCAACACCCTCTGCTGTGCATTTCCCAGCACATAAATGTGAGCAGCAAGCAGGGGCTGCTCTGAGGTCGCTCTTTTCACTCACTTGCAATGTTTGTGGTTATTTGCACCGTCACACATCATCTTCACAAAAGGCTGAGCTCAGCTTATTAAATGTTTGACAGAATATCGCTGCAGTGACTGAAATCTTACACTTCAGGCTTCACAGATAGCAATGGTAAGATTAAAAAGAAAATATCTACCTTTCCAACAAAGGGCTAGAAAATTAAATTTAGCAGTGAAACGCTTAATGCCTGTTAATTCTGATTAACATTATTCCTCCTCCACAGATGTTAAGCTAGAAAATATCTGTGTTCTCTCATAGCTCGGCACTTCTCTTTGTTTCCTCACTGCAGCTGCAGACTGATGAATCTAAAAGGTGAGTTCACTTCACCACCAAGTTTAAAGTTCTATTAAGCTACGGCTGGAGATTTCATTTTCAGTTTTAACAATAGTCTAGACAGATGTGCATCTCCAACAGGGATAAGGAAAGTTCTTTGATGAGCAAGTCAGCTGGCCATGCGTGCTATTGCAGCAAAGTAGTCCCACAATCTGGTGGGCTTTAGGCTCTAGTGGAGCCCTAGACCACTTCTTGGAAAAAAAGTCCATTTAAAGGAAACTCTGAACATATAGATGTGTTTGTAAATTGAAGTGACAGGCAGAAAATAAATAGGACCGGTGTGGGTGACAGGCCTAATAAAGAAAGACTAATGATCAATGATTTTTCTGCCTTCACTGGTAATTTATTTCAAGATATAAGGTAAATTCCTGATTCCAACATTACAAGCAATGTCAGTGCAGTTCTTACTTACCTTTCACTGGACATTCAATCATAATATTTGCTCCAATTCTTGCCACGATTGTACCTCCAACAACTGCTGAGAAACTGCTGACTTCCAGGTTTGTCATGTTTGACACCGAGGACAAGATGACAGGCATCTCTTTGAAATTAAAGGGATAGTAAGTTTAAAAAGCTTTATTTAACTTTCAAACGTAGATCCTGCATTTAAATTCATCATGTTTGGAACACAATTCAGTCTGCAAAGCAGCAGCCAGAAAAGACAGGTGGGATAGATACAGACAGACTGAGTTCACACCTGTTGTGGTTTCAGAGCAACAAGACCATCTTACTGCTGCCTATTAAATCAGGCAGAGTTTCATGGGTTGCCAATAAAAGAAACTATTTCCCACTGCAGTGGGCATGGGTGCGTGTACTCATACATTTATACACACATATATGTGTATGTATATGTATATATGTACCTGTGTGTGGATAAAAGCCCAGTTCTGTGCAATGCCACAGTTTTACCTGCACGCAGGAGCAGCGATGTTTCCATATCAAAACCAGAGTCATTAACAACCAGGCATCCATAGGTACCAAGTTCCTTTTGAGTAGGATTCCGGATCTGCACTTTTCCAGTGGAGCCCAGGATCACCCTGCACAATACCAAGGAAATACAAGGGTTACTCCCCTGGGTGACAAACCCAGCTGAATCTCCTTGCAAGAGTTACAGATCCAGCAGCAAAACTCCTTTTTAGGAGTTTGCAGCTCCAGAGCAGTACAGGCAGCCACAGCTCTGCCTCCTCTCTGGTGACAGAAGGGGAGCGCTCAGGGACACACACAGGGAGGATTGTTCAGATCTCCTGCTCCTGCAGAGCTGTGTCCTACTTGCAGCCCTTTGAAGGACAGTGCATTTGCTACCACAAACCAGGATCCCCTGGGAACAACAGTGTGAATAAATCAGAATACCACAATTAAAAGTATTAGGCTTGGCAAGAAATCGATCTCTCCAGAGCAAGCTTGGTTTTCAGCAGGATTGGGGAATTCACGAATCTATGGCCTGATCTGACTTTCAAATTACTATGGGGTTGGGGCCTTTTTTTTTTTTTTAATATCATCATTGAAGCTAAAATCTTCCACCAAAATCTCACAGGTGTCTTGAATACCTTGCCTGCCCTCTGAGGGGCAAGGTATTAGAGACAGCATCACAGGCTGGGGAAGAGGCTGAAAATAACTTTTCTCCCTTGTTACCTTTCTCAGCACTAAGTTACGTGACTTGCCACACACTCAGCACATCCCAAAAACCTGCAGCTGGTGTTTTCCCGCACTGAGTACACTCACACAACAGATTAACATAAAATTATATTAAAAATACTTGTGTCTCAACAGAAGAAGCCACCTTGTGCATGGCTCAAGCACATCCTTCTTTCCTACCCTGACAGATAAAGAGCCATCGCCCTCTTCATGCTCTTTTTCAGATGCAATGCTATTAACATCACTGGCTTTTGGGTCCACACACATATATGTGGATTTGTTTATAAGAAACCCTAATGGGGAAAAAAATTAAGAAATAATTTTGCTAATATATGCCTTAAGTGCAAGAATATCAGTCTGGGCTAAAATTAGGAAGCAAACATACTTGTGAATAAACAAAACACCATCATGTCCAAAGAAATCAAAGTATCACTTGCCACAAATTAATGGAAAATTATGCGCATTTCACAAAATAAACAGAACTGGTGGGAGCTACATGGTTCCAAAAACATTTGCACTTTTTAAAATGGCTTAGTTTTGGTGTCTTTGCTTTAATTGATAGCCCTGCAGAAGTATATTTCTCTTGGCAGTGCATTTAATCAGTTAAATATGTTGAGAAATATCCAAAAGCGCCTTTATCATTTCAGAACCGGTTTTTTCATTACTCAAGAGCTAGCTGCAATTCCAAGAGGCTCACACACAAAGTTAATGTTAACATTACCAGGTGAGCTTCTAATTTATCAGCACTGAAGTAGAAGTATTTGCTCAGTATTGAGCAAATATCTGATTGTAACAAACTCTTGCTGCACTCGTTTGTCAGCTCTCAAATGTGATGGTAATACAGGTTCTTTATTATTTTGAATTTCACTGTCCTCAACAGAAATATTTTAAAGTACCGAATAAAATCCATAAAAGCTCATTTTTTTCTTTTTCAATTGAGGTTATGCAGCTCCAGTTATACCTGAACAGTGTGATGAAGAATGGTGAGGGTACCAGTGATATTTTCCCCTCCTAAAATGAGCAAGAGCTAAGACTTCTTTTCATCTATACCATGGCAGATGTTTTTAATGTGTTCCCACTGTATTTAGTACCTGAATGAATCCAACAGCCTCTCTAATTTGAGGGTAAATCTGCTCTTTTTCTGACACAGCTGAAATGATTAAGGCAGATCGAAAAATACAGCCAGGACATCCAAAACACTTCACCTTATAAAAATAGTCAATCCTCCTATGTAGTATCCTGGAAATGGACAAACACTTGGACGTCAGTAAAGCCAAACAGTGTGACAGACACTTGAAAGAATAAAAATAAATTACATAACTAAAAAGATGGAAGGCCCAGTGGCCATGCTTATCTCATTTTTACAACAGTATGTTCTAAGATTGCACAGCAGGGTGGATTTTTTCCGTCGATAGCGACATAATAAGCCATTCAAAAGTGAAAGAGAAGCGATTTACTTACTTCTCAGAGGCTTTTAATGTCTCGCCATCTTTTGTCCAAGTATATTTCACTTCACTAATACCAGCTGTTTCACACAGTAGATTGACAGCATGAGTATTCTTGGTCAGAAAAACTGTATTTCCAATTCGTACAGTTACTGTTTTGTTGAAGGAAACTTGAGGAATTTCCTTTTGCCTCATAATAACTGGAACCTTCTGGTCAAACATTAACTTATCAACTGTTTTCGTGCTGAAACGCTCAGATTCGTTTGGCGATTTGCCTGTGAGTTTTGAGGCAACTTTCTCATCCTGGGCCCCCTTCCATTTTTCAGTAGCTGGTGGTGGAGGCCTGGATAACTCAGCAATCAACTGGTAAATGACCTGGGACGCCAAGTCATCACTGACTTCTCCAGTTTCAATGAGCTGGCTCATGTTGCTCATGAGCTCCTCGAATTGCACGGTGTCCATGCTGTAGGCGCCTTGGAGAACCGCAGCCTCCAGCCGTTTGTTCCTGAACTCACGAGAGCTGAAGTCTTCTGCTGAATTGCTCCCAAAGATTTCAAGGTTTCTCAGGAACGGCTGATCGTTTACTTGCCTGTCACCCAGGTAGAGCTCGTTCTTCTTGCTCCACATTTGCCACATTTTGCTCATTTTGTGCCATTTGGCCCCGAAGCTGTTGGCCTCGTTGTGGTCTGGGTTACCGACCTGGCTGGGCTGTTTTCGGAGGGGCGGGGGCTCGATGAGCCTGTTGTCAGTCCCGATGAGTTTGAGCACAAAGGTTTCGTGCACAGAGCCTGCAATGCACCGGTACACACCGATATCTGAGGCTTCGAGACAGTGGATTTTCAGCGAGCCCGACTTAGTGATGCCAAGCCTTTTGGAGTTTTGTAAGCGTTGTCCATCTTTCTCCCAACGGATAAGGGACTTCTGGAACCTTCGCACGGGGCACTTAATGACCACAGATGTTTTTGGGAGTAAGTAGGCTCGGCTTCCTATGGTAAAATTAATGCGCTTCTCTGGCCTCGTCTGAATATAGACTCGGTGAACGCTGACAATCTGAGGTCCATGGGCAGAAAACTTTGCTGGAAGCTTGGGCTTGATCTCTGCAAGAAAACAAAGTGCTGAAAAGCATCTAGTCATTGGCAGTCATGCTTACAAAATCTGCTTTTCACAGAATGCTTCAAAGAGCTTTCCCTGACTTTGTTTGAGTCAGACTGGAACACACAGAGCTTTTATCTGAGTCACAAAAACGCAAAAATATGAACAACATGAACCCATAACATTCCCTTGCTTCAGCCAAGAATTCTATGGCTTCTTCCCCAAATCTCCTAACAATAAAAGGATACCAGCAGCATTTACCTGTGTGAAGGACATACATGGTGCACACATATATAGAAGTATATATACACATATCATATATTACTGCATATATATGTTCCTATTATGGTTATATTTCCTACTGCTGCCTCAGAAAAGCTAGGCATGATGGGAACAAAAAAACTGAATTAAAAAAACGTGAACACATTATCACTTTCCCCACATTTGAGCACTGTCGAGTGCAGAATGACCTAAATAAAACAAAATCTGTCCAAAAAAGTAAGGCTCCCCTTGACTCTTATTTAAAATGTTGGCTGGCTGTGCTGGTTGCCTGAGTCAAGCCAAGCTGATAGCAATGCAGGAGGTGAAAGAAACAGTCAGTGAAGACACAGTACATGCAACAGGCAAAGCCACCCTGTAATCATAGGTTGAGGGTAATTTATTAGGGTTGAAGGACGAGTTGCTGACAGTGTTGTGCCAAGAAAGCAGGGAGGGAAGGGAGGAAAGAGAGAAATAAGGCATAATTTTGAGAGGCTGAATATAGTGATCAGATGAATTGACAAAAGCAGGCAATAACAGCATAAAGCCTCCTGCAGGCTGGGTATGGAGACACCCGGTATTGCGAAGCTCCTCCTTCACCAAACTGCAGGCACCTGGATGCTGGAAGGTTTTTTGGGAGCTATTCGGATGAACACCACCGCAGGCAGGTCTTTCCCAGCCGAGCTGGGGAGGCACAGGGGGACTGCAATGTTGTGGATGCCGCTGTGCTGACTCACTGCGGGCAGGCAGCGTGCCCCGCTTTGATCAGCAGAGCCCCGCTTTGATCAGCAGAGCTAATCCGGGCTGGGAGCAGCGGGCACGGAGGAACAAACACAGCGCTGCCGGAGCAAGGGCACGCACCCCCGAGCCCTTCCGTGCCGGCTCGAATTGGCCACATGGGAAGAGTCGGGAAACAATGATGCTGATGCTAGAAATCAGCCCGGGTGCGTTTGGTGTGTTTTGGTACGTGATGGAGAGAAAACTCAGAGCCGGCAGAGCGAGCTGATGAGCCAGGACATGGACACACAGATCACTTCTCAGCTTGTCTGAATCTGAAATCAGTGCTGCTATTCCACTTGGGAGGTACTTAAATAAAGAGACAACTGCACTGATGGCACACAAGTGATACCCGGAAAGCTGCATGTACATGTGCTCCAAATATGCTGTGAAGAAATAGGTGAAAAGCTAAATGCTCCAAGCATTCAATAAGTGTGTACACTATAGGAACTACACCCTGGAGTGCGTTCTTATGCTTATAAAACAAAATGGTTATTTTCAATGTTTTGGGTAATGAGTTCAGACCTGTGGGGATATCATGGTTTCATAATTACAGAGCTTTTAAATCGGGATTCGTTATCCAGATACAAGGTTCCCTCAACCATTTCACATGGTACAACAATTAAATTGTTTTAGGCACTCAGTTTACTAAAATTATTAAAGTAGCGTCCTGTTTTCAATAAGTTATTGGGCCCCAAATATTTATTTTCAGGGAAGCGTTCCAGTATTAAATCTTCCATTTCCAAAATCCAACTTACAGACACAGTAAGTGTAACTTTAAACACACAAATTAAAATACTTCAGGCCGTGGTCTGTTTACACTAGTTATTCCAACTTAGAATTAAACCCAGTGCATACTTATAAATATGTTAGCAAGTCTCATCCATTTCATTTCTTTGAAAAAGACAGACCACGAACTCTCATTAGCAGTTCAACACTAAAGGGTGTGTGGGATTTTACTGGTGACTGGTGAGCAAGGCTGAGAGCGAAACAAAGTTCAGAGCTGTGGATGGCAGGCCATATAAATATGTAAGGTCATAAGAAAGTATGAGGCCACATAAGTATGCATTCTCTAGATCCTTAGTGTCATTCAGTCTTGCAGCTGCTGAGGTAATGGACTGGGAGAGTAAAGGTACATCTTAAGGAATATATGCTGGAGCCATTGGACCTCATTATCACCTGATACAAATCCACATGCATCTGTGACCTGTAATGGTCCTGAACAGCTTCAGCTGGGTTTCAGATCCTGGTGACCTCAGGGCTACACTGGTGTTATTTCCTATTTCTCAGAGCCCAGAGTCAGGAATGTTTCTGCTTAATAAGCACTGCTAAGTCAGAAAAAAGCTACAATTGCCAGTCTCAGGGTGAAAGATTAAGCCTAAAATGACTCAGCACTGTCATAAAAAAGGCACTCATGTGAGCCACAGAAGCATCACCTTGAGAAGGGACATTCAGAAACTGCTCTCCAAGGCAAGAACCCCCAACAGCAGTCACACCTCACACCACGCTGCTCCTCATCCGTCCTCATTGCTCCCCGTCCTACAGCCACGCCCTGTTCCTGCCTTCTACTCACTCCCCCTTCAAGGCAGCCTGAACCCACGGCTGCAGGAGGAGGAGATGCCTCCTGCATGTTCCTGGGCATCCAAAGCCTGATGCTGTCCCTGCCCTGGCTCCTTCTGCAGGACCCAAACAGGAGCTACAGGTGTGGAGCAGCCTCACATCTTCTCCTGCCCTCCTCAGGAGGATCACCAGGCAGACCTGAGCTGCCAAGGCTTCCTTGCTCCAAAGGGTCGTGGAAATGGAGGGAGAGAACAGAGATTCTCTTTATGGCTTTGGTCTGGACCCATTCTGGCCCATGGTGCTCCCTCTGCAGCCCTGTGTGCTGCTCTGCAGGCGCTGTGCTGGAAGCTGACATGGTAACACTAACATCAGTCTGAGCTTACCAGTTTGCAGACCAGCTCCACTGCCATTCAGCTATCCACAATTAATTAAATTCAGATAGATATGCAGCTCAAAATATTTTATTAAACCTTATGCCAAGGACATTCCTGAAAGTCCACAGGGCTTTATTTAAGTGGAGTTTTGAACCTCAGGATTTTGGCATGTTAATCTGAAATGCAGGCCAGGAAAAGAAGTTTCATACTATGTATGAATCAGTAATTATTCTATTTCTTATTTTGTTTTGTGAATAATTTTTAAAGCAAAGCTTCAAAATGTATAAAGTAGCTATTTCTTCACAACACTACAAGCTGGGTCAAAACATGTCTATCTCTGACCTGTGATCAAAACCAGGCCATTGATAAAGGCTTTTTGGTTTCCCCCAGCTCAAAACTAAAAGCTCTTTTTTTTTTTTTTTCTCCTTTCTTCTCAGCACCTTGCTCCCCACACCTGCAAACCAATACTCCCCTTTATAAAGGAAGGGGAGCACAGGTTCAGACATTCAGTTGCAATTTAGAACTGCCTATTCTAAATTAGCATTTGTAATTGAACATTCTCTGCATCAGAGAGGTTTTTCCATCCGTGTTAAACACACAATTAGTGCAACTACCATCAGTAGCATAACCCAATTGTGCCCAAATGGTACAATTTCTACAGAAAATCTTTCTGAAAAGGTTCTTATATAGACAGCAATAAAATATCAGATTTTTTGAAGAGTGTCTGTACTGTCACCACTCCCTGTACAGCTAATGAGGCCAGAATTCTAATTTTTACAAGGAAAAATAGAAACTATACCTAAAATTATCACTGGCACGGAGCTTGAGGTTTTGAATTCAACCATGTTAAGCAAAAAGTCCAGTGTAATACAAAAGTACAATGAAAAGACAAGGCAGCAGAACTGGATTCTTATCTTTTCTAATGTCCTTTGTAATTTATGGTAAATTTATGAATTTTTATTCTTTTCTTCCAATTGGAAGAAAACGATAAAAGAAAATCAGCTCAAATTGTGCATAAGAATGAGGGTAAGAGGTATGTACCATAATATTCAAAAACTACTTCTTGAGATCATTACCTTTGTTTCTGAGTGGCGGAAATAAAAATAAAAACGATCCTGTTATTACTGGTGCAGTAACTGTGACACTCAGTTTGTGCCAAGGTTTGTTGTGATAGTACAGGGAGATGAATGAATTAACATGTGCACAGATTTCTCTTTATAAATAGATCATTCCAAATCAGCAAGGAACCAGATAAAGTAACATACTTACTGTTGCAGGCACTCATCTGACAAGACCTTACAAGCAGAGAAGGAGACAGACCACTACACATTGATCCATTTAATGTGACGTATTGGCCCTTTGCTGATAGGCTCTGGCAGGCAACTTTCCTTCTCTGGATTCCGACACCGCAGCTTACTGAGCACTGTGAAAGCAAGGATGCAGTCAAGCTAAACTTGGTGCTCCATACCACATATGCTAATTTTAAACTAGTTTGCTTTGTGGTGGGTTTTTTAATTTTTTTTTTATTTTTTTTTATTTCTGAGAGATCACACACACTCTACTTCATAGGAATCCTTGTGTTGTCTAGTTATTAGACTCTAATATTAGATATTAAACTCTCTCCACTTTTTCAGGCAATAAGAATATAAGACAAAGTTTTTCCAGCAAGCAAGAAAGGAATTAAAATAACATGACAGTGTTTATGTCCAGCCATGGGCAGAACAGAGCAATGAGATCTGGAATCTGAGAGAAACAATTCAGCAGGCTCTAAACAGTCTCTGCCAAGTCTCTCAACCCTCTCCCTTAGGTTGTATTGCATGAACCTGTAATTGCAGCTCCTAAATTCAATTTTCTAAATCATTTTGAAGGGGGAGTGGCAACAAGTTTGCACTAAACAGGAAAGGAGGAGGATGTATTGCAGAATAATGCAAAGATTTGATTTTTGGAATCTGTACCACGTCTGGTAGAAAGCATGCAGGTCATTACAGCCTGTCCTTCAGTGACTGAAACACTGCCCACGAGGGGGGCTCTGATCAGCCTGGTTGCAGGCAGGGATGCACAGTTTAGTTCAGTATAGGCCTTGTGAAAGCTCCAGCAGCCCTGGCAATTTACTGCTCCAAGCAGCTCGTTCACCCAGGCAGAAATCTCTAGAGCTTTTGTTGGAATGGAGGGTTTTGGTTCACCATCATTGAGGTTTGCTCACCTTGGACCATTCTCCAAAGACCAGCTGAGGAGGACAATCAACTTTTGCACATGCTTTGCTAGTTGGCAATTTGGGCTCCTGGCAGGTGTCATCAGGGTGTTTCAGGAAACTTCCATCCGTCAGCAGCTGCTTGCAGGACACTTTGCGGGTCTGAGTCCCTCCTCCACAAGTACGTGAACACTAAGGAGGAGAAGAATTAAACACAGCATTTACACCTGCATGGACATCTGTGCTCTTGAAAAACAACATCTACTTTCAACAAAAAAATCAAGCAGCACAGAAAATTCATCTGTTAAAATATTTAATACATTAGAGATGAGGAGAACTGGAGTTCAAAAGGCAAACATACCACCTGAATGCAAGCAAGCAGTAGAAATCTCAGAGAAAAACTTGCATCTTATGCATACGTCTATGTCCCTCACCAGTTAATTAAAAAAAAAAAAGAAGGTTATTGTGTTTAAAGAGCATAGGGAGAGAGATGATGTATGGAATAAGTGGTATCCAGCTTCTGAAATCCTAACAAGGACTTCCACCTCATCCTGTGACTACCCACTGGCACAGGAGTTTAGAGCAGTTTTTGAGTTAGTTTGTTCCAGTGGTGTGAGTTGAAACACTCACGCAAGGTCAGGAGCTGCCTTCTGTGCTGGGCAGTTTTGAGTCCCTGGCCAGAGGAACACATTTAAACTCTTTCTGTGACCCAGCCATACCTGTTGCCATTCCTCAGCGTGCCAAGCAGGGGGACAATCGATCTGGTTACAGGCTTGTAAAGAATGAGGCTTTGGGTCTTTGCACTCGCGGGCAGCAGGAGCAGATCCCCCAGGCTGCTGGCAGGACACGTCCCTCGTCTGGATCCCGACCCCGCAGGTCGCCGAGCAGCGGCTCCAGGGGCTGCTCTGCCACCTGTCCCAAAAACACAGCCAGGAGCTCACCTTTAGCAACCCACCTCCCACTGGGGAAGGAAGACTCTCACCCAAACAGAGCCCAGCAAAAAGCACAGTTGCAGGCATAGCTATTGATCGATGGCTAAAACCTCCCTTTGGTTCAGCTGGAGGACAAAATTATAAATTGGATTTATAAACTCTCAGGTAACAAGCAAATGCAGGATTTATTAACAAGGAACAGTCATTTTCAGACAAAGTTAACTCCAGTATTTACCTTCAGAGTGCTCCTCTTAAAAAACAGCCTATTGGCAACCTGCTGATGTTTGCATTTATAAATGTAAATATGTAAATAGACCTTTCTTATATTTACAAAACTTCCTTTAAATGTGTATACATTTTCTATAAAACATCCTGTTCCTGTTGACTTCTTCCCTACACTTAGCAAGAGCAGGTTTCTGCAAACACATAGAAACAATTTGCAAAGGATCTGGGATGTCAGAGATCAAAACTGGGTAAATAAGGCAGTACACATCAAAATTTCACATATGGCCCTTTCAAGTGATCAAATGACCTAGAGGTTTTCTTAGATTTGGATTGGGTATGTTCTTCCCCCAGAATCTCCAAATAAACATAAGAACTATGTGGGGCTACTAAAGAAGCATTGAATTAAGGTACCTTTAAATCATAATTTCATCTTTTTTTTCATTCAGTAAAGATATAAAGTAAATATTCTCAGCTTTTTTTTGTGAAATATCCTCAAAATTTTCCTTCAACCACTAGGAGAGTTAAGGCTCTTTCCCCAGCTCTGGCAGATATTCAACACGGAGGAGATTTATTTCAGAAAAAGTCCCCTACTTCATCAGTGAGATATGAAGAGTGGAAAAGGAGTGAACAAGACCAAAAAAACACCCCAACCCCAAAACCTTGCTGAAAACAGAAGTAGTGAAATTTCATCCCCAAGCATGACCGCAGCCCTGCAATCTGAACCCTTTCTGAGAAAGCCAATGTTTATTTAAGCCCCATTAACCCTTCCTGTGCCACCACACGATTCCATTACTGCAGGGTACCTCGGAGGGCAGAGCTCCGTGTTGCAGGTCCGAGCCATCGGGGGCGGCCTCTTGGAGCTGTCACACAGCGTTTCATTGACACCTTGCTTTGTCTCTACATGCAGGCACATGGCAATGGCTTCCTGGGTGCCTGCATCCAAGAGGAAAACGCTCGTGAAACAGTGAAGATGGAGCAGATTTCTGTAAAGCTTGCTCTTGGATAACACTCAATAAAAGGCTCTGACACTGAATTACGTAGCAGGCTTAGAAGTAACATCTCAAGTAAAAAGAAACACAGAGACAGTTTACATATTTAAAGCTCAAAAGGTATTTGTGAATTATATCTTAACTTTACTTCTGTGATGTTTAAAAGGCTTGATTTTACATTCTACCTCTCTGAAAACCAATAAAAAAATCAGGTTTTTCTGTCAAGCCACTACCAGAGGCTGCCTCTGCTGGTTCTGTAATGGTCCTAAGCCAACTACTACCTCCACTGCCAAAATTGAGGTAAAAGTGATTCCTTCTCACTTACCTTGCCTTTAATAAAGAGCAAAAGATCTGCAAAAATTGCTATAAAAATGCAGAAAACTTGCAAAGCTATAGGCAGGAGAAATGTTCCATGTTTAGTCAGCCATTCTCAGTGGCCAAGAGATGCAATGGTTTTGCTGAAGGCAGCAAATCTGACCCAGCCTAAAGCTTTCCTCACTCGTTACCATTCTTGGCACCTTCTGATCTGCAGCTCTTGCTACCTGGATCTTATTACTGAAGAATGGAAGATTACTAATACTCACATTTCTATGAGTCAAAATGAAACGTAATATAAGTTTCCTTTAGAACAAGGCAGCTTAGTGAACACACATTCTGTGAGCTACTTCTATTTTAAACCTTTGCAATTATCCAATTTTATATATCATATTTTTCAGTATGAAAGCCTTGCTCAGTTTCAAAGCTCACTCATATGCACATTAAATACAAGAAGGTTGTGATGTGCCTGGGGGATTCTGTGTATCTGGGATGTTCTGTACGAGCAACGCTAATGATCATAATCCTAGAGAACAAGAGAGCTGAAATCATAAAATACCTGTATTTTTTCCAGGTAAAAATGTCTCTTGAAGAGTTACAGTTTCATAGAATTTAAATCCATTTCCTTCTTATCTTTCTCTTATCTTCAGGGATTTTGTAAGGACACTGCTGACCATCAGCCATTCTGATTCCAGTGGCTGGAATACCCAACCCTGAAAGTTCCACCCCCAGGCCAATGTTCCTCTCCTGTACACAAGCACAGCCATGTTTTTCATAAACCAAAGATGTTCCCTGCATCTATAAATGATTTTGGCTCTGTCCAGTGAATCAGCCAGCCCAGGCCACAATCCCACTTGAGCCAGTCCAACTACTTCAGACACCTCAGCAGGGGTAAACCAGCAGCGATTTTCAGAATAACACAGATTCTGATTTCTTTCAGGCTCTCTGGTACACCTCGAGATCCCCTCTGGGGCTCATTTGCAGTTCAGAAAGACCTTGTTATACAAATGTTTTGACTACATCTACAAAGTGATAAATTTTTATAGAACAGAAGACCTGACCTTAAGTATGATTGACAACCTATTCAGTTCTCTTGTACCAAAGTATTGATAATTATGTTAACGTAGAACACACGCATTGTGGGAAAACTATTTTACTAGTCAGGCTGAGAATTTATTATTATATTTATTATTATAAATATATAAATATATTATTGTTGTATTTATTATTTATTATTTTTAACAACAAATACCATGACTGTAACACAGACATGAAAATGCCTGAAGATGACAAAGCAATAAATATCTTTTTTGTTACAGAAGTAGGGGAATCAAAAGTTTTCTTTCCAGTCAATCCTCAAGTGTTCATTTAACAGGAGCAGCTTCCTTTTCCCCTTGCATAGGAAATGCACATTTGGCTGTCTACAGGAGAGAAGGAAGTGTTTAGAGTTGGGTTCTGACAGAAATAGATTTGCCTTACCAGACAAGTAATCAAGTCCATGTCAAGCACCCACATAATCTATATTTTAGGTCAAAATCTACCCTATGCTGCCAAGCTTTAGCTTCGCTGACCTCACCTGTGTTTCTGTGAGAAAACCACGCTCCGAGGTGATGCTGCTGCTCTGGAGCAGGTTGCAATAGATAGAATCACCTTAATATCTCACACAAAGGAGGGGAATTAAATTAAATTCCCTTCAGACCATCTAAATTGGCAATAATGCCATGGGAACTTTTTATCTTGGTGTTACATAGGCTCAACTGGCCAGCCACATGAAGAAAAGGCACGTCATAGCAGGTGATGGGGTCTGACTACAAATTGGCACCTGGAGTTCATTAAGCCATTCCTGCCTTGCAGCAGGACCTGCGTAGCTTTAATCACATTACAAGAAGAAAATGTTGATATGTGGTGTGTTTTTCATTTGACTGAAGTACAGAGCACAAACTGCATTCGCAATTCTTCCCCACAGGGGCCTCAATGAAAGAAAACTCGCACCCTGTTTCGATGCTGTGAGCACAAAATAGATACTAAAGAGCTGTTAAAAACCTACCACGAAGTCCCTTCCTGTTCCTTCGTTCTAAGTTCGAGAACTCCATTCAATAAATAACTGCACTTAATTGATGTTACATTTGCTTGAAGTTGCCTGTCAAAATTTCTTCACAATTAATCAGATTTCTCACTCCAAACTATAATTTTCCGTTAGCTGGGAACTTCAATCACTGATAAACTTATTCTATGTCAATTGGAAAATGGAAAAATCGATTATTCAAACAAGCAAAGTTTTATATGTATGATTTTCTTGGCTTTTAATAGAAACATGGTAGATAATTTAACTAAAACATTGTGTATGCAGCAGGGAGCATTAAGTATTTTTACAGTAATCTGATGCACTATTGTAGTAATTACCCTACTATTCAGTGAAATAGAATATTTTCTATTTTAACCCAGCATTCAAACCGCATATATTTACATTCTTTTACAATCTTTTCTGTGCGATGAAATACACAGTGCTTGAAGCTGTGTTAAAAGATCAAAATGCTTGAATTTAGCCCAGAATTTTTGTTCCTGCACTTTTAAAGTACGAAGAAAATGGGGGTGGAAAGCTGCTGTGCAAACGTTAAGAAGGTGGATCTATTCTCTATGCCTGGAAGAGGAAGGACAATCACTTATTTACATCAGATGGTCTCGGTTTGGTGGCTTCTTAATAATATGTACCATAAGCTGAAAATAACTCAAAAAATCCCAAATTCTACATATCCTTGAGCATCTCTGTGCATCTATTTTATACTTCTGTAAGAGAGTAAACAACATCTGCAGCTAATGAAACAAATGATACGAGTGACCGGTTATCCAGGTGACTCCAACACCAGCCGAGAGCAAATCCTCTCAGCTTTATATGTGAGTCTCTGAACGGTCATTGTTTTTCTCAGAGCCCTTAAGTTTGGCTAGAATCCATTAATATTCTAAGAATCTCAGGTTTCTCATAAATAAAATGGTAAACTTTTAGCCCTTATGGTCCAGACAAAAGCCTGAAAACACAATTTGACTACACCCTGAAGTTACCAAAGCCACAGAGGCTATAGAGGAAATAACAGGAAGTGCATATGTTATTTATTGCTTAATCTCATTATTTTCAGGCTAATGCAATGACTTTAGGTGGCCCAAACAATCATTTTTGAAGCATATGGAGTATAAATAATAGTAATAATTACGTTTAACCACCAAAATCTGCCTCTTGCAACTAAAGGTATAATTAAACAAAAAAATGTTCAGTGATTTTTTAAAATGGAAAACATCCCTTTAAAATATTGTTGAGTAGCTAAATGATTGACAACACTAAAGCAATGCTACAGATTACAACAAAAACATTTCTCTTCAGGCACACTCTTTATTCTCATAATGACTATTAATTGCCTACTGATGATGATATGAAAATTAAACTTACACCTGGGACTCCCATATCACGGCCAAAGCTCTTCAGATTTAAAAGAAAACAAAAACAAAACCAAAGAAACCCGAAAAAGCGTTCTGGGAAAATGAAGGCAAATTTTGAGATCCCCAAGCATACGATTGGCTTATTTTCAGTTTGGGATTTCTTCAGGCACTGAATAAAAAACAGATCTTTAGATTTCAGAATGGTTACAGAGCTTCCTGTGGGTATTAAAGGTGATGTCTGCCTATGACCAACAGGCCTCAACAACTTTTAGTTACACTCATGGAAAGACTGATGAAGGAAGCATTAATTATTCTAAGAGGCATAAAACAACACGGCTGCTCTCAAAACCCCAACTTGCTGTGTGAGAAGCCACAGAGGTTTGGTGCAGAAAGCACCCAAGTGACCCAAGACTGGTGTGACTTTTGCTCTAGAACTGGAAAGATGGTGTTTGATAACGCCTGGCAAATCACTCTCTGTAAGTCTAATACCCGAAAAACCCCGATGTTTCCATCTGCATTTTTTCATCTGCTTTGCAGAGGGACCAGAGGAGACTGAATTACAAGTCTAGTCTGTATGAGGATTAAAAAAAAGGTGCAAGTGACAAGCTCTGAAAGAGAGATTCGGACTTTGCTCAAACAGTGGCTATAAAGCTTCCAGCCTACTTAGACCCTGCAGACTTTCTCCTCATTCAGAAAGAGTTAAGCGCTAAGAAGTGGGGGTAGGGAGTACTGAGGATACAGAAATCCACAGGAATTTGTTTTAATAGCCACTGCTAGATGCATACATACTAGAGAAAAAGCACCTAATATAATTTACATTACACTGGGTTATTCCAAACTCAGACAACATTTATTTCTCGTAACGAAAGAGTTCATCTAATTGAAATGAGATTTGAACATAAAACTTAGCAGAAATGGATCAGCTCCTTTGAACTACACAATGGAAAAATGGTAGACAGTGAGATCATTAGTTAGTACATTGCAGTGAGTTGGAAACAGAAGAGATGTCTGGTTCCCTTAAAACTATTTATCGGCAGGTAATTTTTGGTCTGTTTGAAAGCCTTTGCCAAGGCAGCCCAAAGACCAGAGCTGATAGAAAGGAAAAATCACCTAACTAGCACAGCAACATGGGGGCTTCTGAAGCTGCTCATTGATAAAATGCCCTGACAACTTCCCACATTTCCCAGGAGCATCACATAAGGAAAATGTCTAGACACAGTACCAGTGATACCACAGAAGCCTTAAAAACACAAACAGATATTGTCTTTCGAACTTCTTCAAGTGAGTCATTTCTACTGCATAGCAAAGAAATTGTTAGATTACTGTGAACACCCATAGGACAATTCTGGGTCAGGGAACTTTAGAAATTCATGAAAGGGTCAGAAGTTAACAATAGAATTCATACTCGGCTCCCTCAGGAACAAAATTAAGCTGAACATGAGATTCTGCTCATCAGTCATTTGGAAGTTCCTTCCAATGAAACTGCTGTGCTCAGTACAGGCTCCTCAAATTACCATCAGCCTGCACACCAAGTGCAAGTTTTTATGGGAATGCTTCTTCATGGACAAACTCAGCCTTGAAGATGCAGAATGCAAGCGTGCACATGTGCAGTAGCAGGCAAAGACTAGAGATTATTTCAGCCTACATATCTGATGATGTCCTCAAAATTAAAAAATCTTGGCATTTTTGAACACCTCTGACAAAGAAATTGGCTGAAAAGCAGCCAAGTGGATTTAGGATAGCAAGAAAATGGTTGTACCTTACAAAAATCAGTTGAGATACCAGAACTAAAATTTGGAATTAATGAAAGTTTTGTTTCTGCTTTGCAGTACAATTTCCTTATTTCTAAAATCATTTCTCTTATAAAAATGATGAAACAGAGACACACAGCCACAATAGCTGTCACTACCATCTCATGTTTATACAAACACACTTGGACTACAGTCGGTCTCTCCTCCCTTGCCAGCCATAATGCCCACTGCAGGCAGCACAGGGAATGGGATGTTCCAGCTCCTGTGATCACAGGTTATTCCTGTGGATCAACCCTCTCAGTGAACAGCAGCATCAAACGATAAAGGAGGCACTATCAGCCACTTACCATTCTGCTGGTCCCATTCTGGGGCATCCCTCCCAGCCTCTGTCTTCCAGGTTTGAGCTGGTGAAGAGCACAAAGGAGGCTGCTGTCTGTGAGCTCTATCTCGCTCCCCGCTTCCAATTGTTGCTGTTTCCCCTTTTTCTACATTTTTTATTTCTTCTATGGGTACAACTGTCTTCACTTCCCACTGATGTCAGCAGTCCTGTCATACATAGGTGTGTTCACAATTCCACTGCCTCCACTTAACACTTCATAACTCACTTGTGCTCAGTCCCAAAGTACAGTAAGTAGCAGCAACACCAGCAGCCCTGTCTGGTAACATGTACTTAGGACGACAGGGAGATTCGATTACATGCAGGAAGGAATGTGCCTAACTACTTGCAGACAGATGTATGGCACAGAGCTGCTAGGGAGTGCTCCAGTGCACCGAAACCAGCTCCCGTTTGATCTTCACGCCCCTCAGGCTGGAAGCAAGTCTCCCTAATTACACCTTTGTATTCCTACTGTTCTGCAGAAAATGGCAGCATTTTGGAAGGAAAGGAATAAACACGGGCATTTTTACTCTGAAACTGTATGCTTTTGGCTCCTAGGAAAAGGTAGATCATCTGAACATTCCCACCACTGATACATCAAATGTGCTGGCACCACAGCTGGCCTGGCAGCTGACACTCCTGCAACAGCAAGACTAAAGCAAGTTGCTGTATCAACTTCCTGCACCTTACTTAACCCAGGAAGTGTTTGATAAAGGAAACAAAGCAGTTTGAAATACTCTATTGATAACCAAAAATATGCTAAAGCTTGTAGCTGCAGGTTTTCTACAGATCAACATAGCTACCTCAGGGTGACACCAACAGGAGATGCAACAATACCAAACAATGCCAAATTCTTACAACTCAGGATAAATTAAGAAAAAAGGTACCTCCAAGACATGTGGCTGAACACGGAGTAAACCCAATGTATTCCCAGTCATAAATCACACTGCCACCTTCAGCAAGAGGAAATTCTGGTGTGTAGGGGACAGGATCACTGTCACAGGACACCTGGTGACAGACTCGTTCTGTTGGTGGCTTCACATCTTCACATTCCTCCTCGGGCAGCTCAACCTCGGTCTGAGTAAAGGCGAGAAGAATCCGGCACTTCACATCTCGCACCTGGACGCCACTGCCACACGTGGCACTGCATGGAGACCAGGGCTCAGGGATAAACCTGCAAATCATCATGGCACTGTCATTTATTCCATGTAATTGTGTCTGTGTGTGCACAGTTAAAACACAGCCAACACGTAAATGTGTGTTTATACACAGAGCAGACAATAAATAGCACTTACTGACGCTTAAACAGAATGCATAATCAAGTGTCTTAAGTCTTTCACTTAATTCTCATCCCAGACCGTCTACCAAAATTCACACAAGATGATGTAGGAAAAGAGGAGAAAGAATCATGAGGAACAGGGAAAGCTGTATCATTTTTCAAGGAAAAAGGAAAACACCTAAATCTTTTCTCAGTCTCCTTCAGCAGGGAAAAAAAAGGAGAAACTCCAGGAAGATCTACCTATACAATATAAAATAGCTCCCCAGGCACACGGGCTTGGGCATATGCCAAAAGTATATTTGCAATCTGCTTAAATCTGAGAGGCCCTTACCTTATGTCATACTAATAATCAGCAACCAGAGAGAAGAGAGGCACTTTTCAAATGGAGCCATATCCAGTGCACACCACCGCAGGCTGCTCTTCAGAGTCAATCTTCCAAGCAGCCTCTCATCTTCAATAAAGAGGTCTAACCAGACTACAGTCCATCATTTTTATTAGAAAGCATTTATGCTCCTGATGAACTACAGTTAAATCTTGTTACACAGGTCATGAATTTATTATAATATTCTCTCACTTTGAGGGTCACATTAATATCTAATAGTAATTTCCAAAATGGCACTAGAGCCAAGGGGTTGAATTTCATTAATAAAGTCATCCTGGGTGGCTCTGGGGTGTACTTTATAAGAAATCGAATACAGAATTTCCTAGAACTTTTTTTTCCCCATGGATAGACTGAAGTTGCTCTTTATTATGTGTCCAAATGCAGCTGATGATCAAAACACCAGTGGGAGATACAGAAAGATAATCTAACCAATGTTAAAAACTTATTTGGAAAGAAAGATCCAAATTAGGATTCAAAGATTTGGCCCTTATCTTGGATAAGGGATTATCTTTCCCTTACTGCAGGAAAGCTGCCCTTACAAACATAAGAGCAGTGGTGTAAGACAAAAATCAGTATTTACACTCTGCATACACAGTAAGCACAGAAAAATGTCAACAGTGTGGTTTGATTCTGTGCACAGTTTATCATCTTGCCAATAATTTCTTGCCAGTATACACAGAGGAAGAATCAAACAGAAGAAAGGAGAACAGATGGCTGGAAAACCTGTAAGGATACCCTAAGTCAGTCCTTGGAATAGTCACCCAGGCTGTGACTGGGACATACCGCAAAAAAGACTTTTTCCTGTGGAAAAGACTACTCCCATTTCCAACAGAGGTTAAAAGGTTAACTGGTTATTCTTTAAGGAGGTGTTAATGAAATACCTTTACAGCTCTACTACAAAGATAAATATATCTAAGCCCATCAAAGTTTCCTTGAACTGTCTCAGAATTTTTTGTTAGAGTTCACTGGTCCTCAACAGGAAAGGGCACGTTATCCCTAGCTCCTCTTGACTCCAAGAACTGCCAGGGCTCATTCCTTCGCAAGCCTGACCACCTTCCAAGATGGCCAGACTGATTTTTATTGGAAGGATACCATCAAAATAGTGGATGGCTGTGTCCTACAGGGATCAAATCTGAGCAAATTCCAGGTTAGGTACAACCTAAGAGCCCACTGAGTCCGGTGGCACAGCTGGTGGGGGTCAACGCCCAGATGCTTCTGATAACAAATTCTAATGAATATTCCGTGGGAAAAGCTGCAAAGGAAGGCTTTCTCTTACCCCAGCAGATAGAATCAGCTTAACCCTGGAACATCAGATCTCAGTCTTTTAAAAGACAACCATGCAAACCACCTAGGGTGGCAAAATCACCTTCATCCAATGAAATGCTTAAGCACAAGCCTAACTTAAGCATATTAGCTGTGCTTTGAAGTCAACAGGATGATAATGTGTTCAGAGGGAAACTTGTGCTTAAGTGCTTTATTGGATCAAGGCCAGTGTGCACAGCCTTAACAGAATGATTACTTTCTTCTTCTGTGTAAAAAAAAAAAAAAATTGACTCCATTTATACTTATGTACATAATTGGGAAAATAAAATTGATGGACATTTATAGTTGAACACGGTTGGTTGTTCTTCCAACCATACCTAAGTTTACAGTCTGAAAGTAATAACTTCTTTTGGTAAAAGCATGACAGCAGCATACCAGAGTTTAGTGCTAGTTTTGTGTACTGTTAGTTGAGTGCATTTAAACATTCCAAAAATAATGTATTTCAAAAACATTCTTTTGAAATCCTGTATGAATTAAAGGAAATTTTGAACCACAGCAATCATTTCACTCAGCAACCAACTGGTTTATAAAGAAACTCAGAAAATTCTAAGCATTTTTTTTCCTTGACTTATAGCAAGCCTGTATTAGAATTGAGGTTTTCCTGTTGAATATTAGTGTCTGGTATTTTTTCAGTGAAGTGCAAGATAAAAAATGGACACACAAAATACTTTTTATTGTATCTTGGCATCTGCTAAACTAGTCATGTGACTATTTATGTATTGAAATCCCAAACTATAAAGCAAGGTACTGACTGAACACTGAGAGAACTGATTTTTATCTAAATTTTGAGCTCAGGGGTGTTTTTATCTTTACTTTATACTGAACATCTAAAACCAAAGCCTGTGACACGTCATTAAAGCAAACTCCATCAGCCTCAGATGTGAGGTATTTTGGCATTCACAGCATACACATGGTAATGCTTTGGACACAAAACTTCCCTGAAGTAAACTCAGTCTGCCTTCAATGGGCACACACTCAGAGTCATCTCAGGTCAAGATTAAGAAGCATCAAAGTGCTTGTAACTACAATGCTCTGTAGATCATCAGCAATTTACAATGGACAGGACAGTGGTAACTGAAAATTTTCTGGAATCTCTAAGTTCATAATGCGACTCCTCTTTTGATTAAAAAAAAAAAAACCTGAAAAATACAAATTTGAGCAGGTAGAACCTTATCAGCCTTTTTACCCAGTCATTCTTCCCAAGGCTACATTGAACTAAAGTGTTCCTATACTCATCTGAGCAGGTATAAATAAATAATGAAGACACTACAGATGCAGTGGAGGGCATGTCCATGCTGCAGTGCTATCAGTCCAGCACTAATGGAAATGTGCATTCACCTGGCACATTCTGTAAAAGCAAGTGTAGGATGACCTGGGAAATGAAGCAGTGACCTAAACCAATGATGATAAAACTGGGACAGAGCAGCCCAACTCAACCAAATCAAATCTGAACTGAAAACTGAACTCAGTGCAGCCCTCTGCAGCTTTCTAAAGACTTGTAAAACATGATATTGCTTAATTTTTTATTTTCCTCATGACCATAGTTCTTGCTTTCAGTTAAGATATGGAATGCCTAAATAACAAAAACAGAACAAAAAACAAAAAAGCTGCTCTTGCAATATTTCCAGTCCAATTCTAATGCACCAAGGGTCCTGGATAAAAGTCTAAAGAAGCATCCAAAATGTTGGCTGCTACTGAGCAGAACTTCCATGATGCTGGCACCCAACCCCTCCCTGCAGCATCACCCTTGCCTGCTCTGAACAGAGTCACACTGCTGGTTTTATGAACCTCAGGGGTAATGTGTTGGACAAAATCACCAGCCCGTTTTCAGAGAAGGAGCTGTGAGAAATGGGCAATCCTCTTTCACCAAAGGCACAGTGGGGACATGTCTGTGAAAATGACTCCAGTGCAGTAAGTGGGAACCTTTACGAGAAACACTGCATTTCACATCACGTTTTAGATCATATTGCTGGAAAAATATATCAGTTTTTGAAAGCATTTTAGTTTTTTCCCTAAGCCATGACAGAGAAAGGCAGTTGAGGTGCCTATTTCTTTAACTTACAAGTAATAAAAAAGATGCAAAAACTTGCTGGAGCTTCTCTGCAAATCCCACTGTAACTAAGAAGGCTCGAGGGAAGAACATTTAAAATAATGATTGGTATCAACTGTCATCACATTCCACAACTGAAAACTAAAAAGGTCAGACCTACATTTTTCTTGGCCACACTTTAAGGACAGTCATTTTTTATTTTGCTAATAATAAAAAAAAGAAGAAGCTTTTGAACATTCCCCCTCTATGTAAATTCAGGACACCAGCCGTGGTAGACCACAGCAGCAGAAGTATTTATCTTCCTCAAGCTACTTTTGGCATATCCATCACTTGTGGGTTCTAAAACACAGCTGCATTTATTCTCTTATTCATTATCAACTAAAACATCACACAAAAGCATAGAGAGACAGTTGTCATAAAAGGATGGACTAGAAGTTGAGACTTCATATTGTGGTTTAAATTTGGATGACAACAGAATAACTAAAATTAAAAGTGATGGCATCTTACCAAGGGAATCATAAGTCTCCTGCTAGACAGGGGTGGGCTATGAGTTATCACTGTGCCATGTCTAAATTACAGAAAACAGAGTTAAACAGATCTGAACCAGAGGGAAATCTTGTCATAATTTATTCCGGGAGAAGTAACAATTTATTGTCACAGTTTCTTTTTAAATCTTAATCCCTGTCCCAAAAATCTGACTCTAGCTGATGAAAGGACAAGAGCAGTTTGGGCATGAGGTTTAAAGCACTGATGGAGAAACTCTCTGGTTGCAAACCGTTATTGCCCACATGACCAACAGACAATCTGCAAAAAGGAATGAAGTCAGGCATCAGTTATTTCTCATTTCTCCTTACCTGCCAGCTTCCTCAGGAGACTAAAGAGCGAGCAGTTGGCAGTAGTAAAATGGAACTAATGGGGAGTCTGGCTCCAGTGTCAGAGCTGGGTCCCAGGAGAGCCCAGAGGGCCCAGACAGGGAAGGCACAGCACCTCAGCAACCCCTCAGCACAGAGGGGATGGAGAGAAGAGTCGCCCGTAAGAAGTGGCTGGAGAAACCTTTTAGACTTAGGTGAAGATGCTTCTGGAAATTGTGAAGGGAACTCTAAGGACAGGATGAGGACCATGAATGAAAGATGAAAAACATCTCGGTCTCCAAAGAGAAGAAGAAAAGGCTACAGTGGAATATATGGGTCACAGCTAGGAAGGATGGATAACTGCTTTCACTGTCAGGACAAGGCACAAGGCAGCCCGTGACAAAGTTTCTGGCTCAGCTCTATTTAATTCTCCATATCCTCTGAATGCTGTGTCCCTGCCAGTTCTCCATTTGTTCTGTCAGACTGATGCTGAAGGATCCTAAAAACCCAGGAACTGCATTAGCTCATGGTTGCCACAGCAGGATTTTGTAATGCTAGAGATAATTTTCTTTATAGCTTCATGCTGAATCCTCTCTAGAAGTGACCTCATATACCTTCATTCTGCTGTCCTGACACTTAAAAGGCACATTTGGTTGCACCACCCCCTTGGACAATCACACTCCATTTTTATATCTTTGCTACTACCCTGCCTGAATTCAGGGTCACTGATGTGGAGAGTGAAATAACCACTCACAGTAGGTTCACACTTGACCTGAGAGGCTAGAGCAGTGAGAAGTTAAAACTACAGGCACCATAACTATATAAACACCTGTTTGGCAAGAGGTTTCTTCTGTGAGTCATTGCAGGTGTAAAGATTTTATTACTCATGATCACACCTGTTGCTGCATGTGTGCCAAAAAGCAGGAATAGCTTGATGGAAGAAGAAAAATAAGCACAAGGCTCACTCCGCTATCAGAGCAATATAAATCCAAAGTAATTTCATCAAGCTCATCTAAATTATTTCAAATTGACATTACTACAAATGAGTGCAGAATTCAGCAAAGCACAATAAAATATTGTACAAAATCTCACTGTATGGAAAGTTAATGCTTTTTAGAAATTTAAGTAGTTTAATGTCTATATATTGATTATACTACACATATATAAAAATATGTGTGTGTGTGTGTGCGTGCATGTGTGAAATGTACACAGGGGATGTAAGGAACTGTGTGGCTGCCCTAACATACAAGGGTCAGGAACAAGTGTAGCCGGATTTAAGGTATGCTTTCATCTCCAGGACTTGCAAGGCTTAACCTCGGCAGTTTTTAAGGGGACTCACGAAAACCAGATGTTATTTCACACATACACACATGTAAAATAGCACAACTTACCCCCATAGATGCAGCTAAGCACAGAGATCAGCAGGTTTTTCTCACTTTATGCATTGGTCTCACCCCCCAAGGAAATCCTGGCAAGCCTACAAAGTACCCCTTAAGTTTTAATACCACCACTACACTCTTGAGGTAACAGCTATGACCAGGATAAAACTAAAATTATTTAATTTATATGTGCTGAAACACCTCCACATGCATTAATTAAGGCCCAATTAGGCTAAATTAAGACCCCTTTGAATTCCTGAATTATATAGGGGCACTGTAATAGTGTAGCTCTGTGTCATCCAGAACAGTAGCTCCAGAAGCAAAGCTATTGAGATGTGAAATTAGGAACAGCTCACCACACGACTCATCTCCCATGGAGGGCCAACTGTCAAAGCAAACTGCATAGCAACAATCATCCCAGAGATCTGCAAAACACGCTGGAAGTGTTTTTTCGCTGTAAAAGGCAGTGTACTTACGTTGGCTCTTCTGAGATTGTTACGGTCTCTTCCATTTCATGGGCCTGTTTAAACCATGGCAATTTTGCTTCCACAGGACTTTTTTCTGGTAGAGGAAAAAAACCCCAAAACGTTCAGTAATTCCTCCAAAATCAAAGCAACATATTGATGTTAGTATTGGTCACCTCAGAACTTCACAGCTTACGTTGCTTATTGATCTAATGCTTTTGTAGATATGCTGGATAATAAAACAAAATTTACTAGAAAAGTTCATCCTGCTGTTTGAGCTCCATTGTTTGTTTTAAATATGCAGAAATGGAGAAGGAAAAAGGAAAGTAGTTTGATTGTAACTTGATGAGCTGCTGAGTCACACTGAGAATGTTGACACATTTAATGAAAGCAAACAAGATCCCAGGTGATAAATACAGAGTTTCATTCCCATTTCAAGTATTATTGAACAACTCCTCCTCGCTGTGCTAAGCTCATTAATTCTGGTTTTCCCAATTTGACCAGACTATATAGATTTAGTTGGCACATTCCCCTCTTGACAGTCTGGCCACATTATCCACAAAAAATATCAGCAGGGCACTTTTCCTAGCACCAACAATTAAAGTGCTTGTTTCTGCCAGAACTGAGAAAAGTCCCAGTAAATTCCAGCTTCTGGCATCTCTGAAAAAGGTTACCAGGGGCTTTTAATTCTCCGAACAAAAATGCAAAACAATAACAGTCCCAGACAAAATTCCAGTTACCTTTTGGCTTGTAACAGGGTATTGGCACGACGCACTCCTCTTTAATGTGCAGTTTGAGTTGCGGATTGCAGCCCCCCACGTGCTGCCCGCGGTGGTCGATGCACAGCACGACTCGGTAGCGCAAACCTCGGCCACAGGTCACCGTGCACTGCGGGAGACAGCACAGCCAGCTCACCCTGCTGCTCTACTGCAACCCCAGACACTGCTCAAAAGGATGCTGCGAGCACCGATGAGGTGCCCACTAAAGGTTTCCCACAGAGGTGTATGAATTTGTCCCTGCATTGCGAGGTGAGTATGGAAAAAGCTGATGCTGGAAAAAAAAAGGTCTAAGTTTTGGGAATGCAAGCGCTTTCTTGGGGTTCTGAGGAGCTTATCTGATTGGCAACGGTCTGAAAGAGAAGTGGCTGTGCTCTGAGAATGTATTCTCTCACAGTGGTCATTTTCACTTAAAGCAGGGTCAGGGGAGCTGCATTTTCTACACTCCTGCATCACTGATGTCATCTGGAGGAGCTAAGGAATTACAGGAGTGCTGAGCTATCCGACTTATCAGACAACTACAGCCAGGAGAAGTTGGCTTCTGCCTTTGTTACTACAATGAAAGGTAAGAATGCTGGAAAATCACCCTTGCAGACTTGCCAGCCCCTGACAGACGTGCCTTTAACTATTACAGCCAGTGAAATACTACATTTATCAAGAACTGAGACATAAATGACCTGACTGCAAAGGGGCCTGACCTCTGTCTCTAGCTTCTCCTCCATGCAAAGCAGGAATTCAACAGGCATAAGGAATTCTACGTGTGTTCCTCTCCACACAGACACATTATCGTTTTGATTATCAGGCAGAACTGCTTAGAGCAAACTTCTCCCAGTACTATTGATTATCTTTCAGGGCTACACTTATCTAACAGTCCTGTGCTAATAAATACCTGGTAACACAAGACCAGAGGCTTTCTTTAGAAAATAAGAATGAAGGTGCAAATTAAAATTTCAACTTACTTGAGACCACTCCATTGCCACCCACTTAGGACAATCAAAGAGATTGCAGGTCTGAATCACTTTAGGCTTCGGGGCATACATGCATTTCCATTCCTCCACTTGCAGTATCTCGCCATGAATGGTCTCCTCCACACACACAAAACTCCTCCTCTGAATGCCACCACCACAGGAAACTGAACATGCAGTCCACGGGTTATGTTCCCACCTGGAAAAAAAAAACAACCTCATAAGGCTCTTTCTTATTCCACTAACCTCTGTTAAAAATGCAAAATATTGAAGCCAACCTTAAGTGTCAATTAAAGCTCACTGGTAGTTTGGTTGCTGGATTCTTACCATGCACAAATACATTGACTCACAGACCTACCTCGCATTACTCCAGGCTTAAATTCATGTGCAAAATCAGAAGAAAAATAGAACTGCCAGTGTAAGTATATTTCAAAACATAACTGAAACTCTTATTCTCATACATAAGTTAGAAACTGTAAATATACTGAGTCTGATTACTGGAATGAATTTACTTGCAAATACTCTAAATCATCTAAATAGAATATTTTTGACTATTAATTTGCATGATCACATAGACCCTTATTACCATTGTCAAAGGCCAACAAGACCCTGTATTTAAGACCCTGTGAAGTCTGAAGACAAAGACAAATCTGGCTGTCCTGACTGAGGGTGTTATTACTTACAGTGGCTCATCACTGCCCACATCATTCAGACTACCCTTAAAAATATGCTCATGAAGGAATTTTTATGAGATTTCTAATACTCTGGGTAAACCCAGCCATTTCATATCAAACTGACTTCATCTATAAGGACTGTGATGAAATTAAATTGTGGCAGGTACCATTTGGCTGGTCATCACTGCAGTTCTGCAAGAGTTTTCCACCCTCATTAAAATGCCATTGAATGACCTTGTATTCACACTTTCCAGCTTGCTTCAAGCAAAAGGCAGCTGCTCATCCATCTCAGCTGCTTTGGCTAACTCAGCTGACTCCTTCTGCAGCAGGGCAAGGCGCAGATTAAGGAAAATTCAGGATTAAGAAAAGCCTGCAGCAGAGCTCCAGGGTAGTAGCCTCCAACAGAGAGATAATAAACAATCTGCTGGGAGGTAATGTCTTCAAAATGGACATCTATTCACAACCTTAGACCTAACTACAATAAAGATGGAAAATGTTGCACCATCCGAAGTGAGAATGACATGAAGGTTTTTAGGCTACAAACTCAGTTGCATTCATCTCCTAGCATGAATGCACATTTAAGCAATCACCTCTCAAAAAACCCTAACTTCAATAATGTCACATTTAGAGAGAAAAAGCTTCTATCAAAGCATTTGTCTATAGGTTCCAGTGACCTCCATGCAATATCTCCTCATCCTTCGCCTCCTACCTCTTGCTTTCTTTCCACCACCCTCCTGAATCAAAGCCAAGCCCTTGGAAATTATTGAGTCCTGCAATACATCTTCAGGTTCATCAGTGTCTTGTTAGTTAAACCTTTTTAACTGCACTTAATTACAACTGCAGAGGCTTAGAAAGGATCATGAAAATAATTACATCTGTTAGGAGCAACGGACTCAGCAAGTACTGCAATATCCCACCAAAATCAATTAATCAAGAGCAACTTGGCTATCATAAAGGAAGTCATAATATCAGAGTCAATGAAGCAAAGGCCTATAAATCAAAGGCAAAGTTAAGCAACCTACTTTTTATGATGCAGCAAGTAAATCAAGGACATTTCCTATTTTAAGCAATTCATTAAGCTGCCTACAAAAACATATTAACCATGCTTAAGCTCAACAGGAGAATGAGTGTGAAACACAGAGCAAGACATGGGACACTAACCATGGAGTATATACTCAAAAACATTGTGAATAAAGCTGTATGCTGAGATACTGATATCACATCACAATAACAAAACACATCTGAAGAGCAAGAGTCAAACTGTTCTTTGCCTTAAATGAATGGCCAGTCTTAAGTAATTTTCTTTTTAAAAAATCAGGAACTAAAGAGCAATTAACTATTTAATGAATTAGCAGCTCATGGATTTATATATGTAAGGCTCACTGTGCTATGTGTAATACAAGGCTTGCAAGTGTTTATAGCATGAGGTTTTATAGTTGTTTTTCTTTATCTCATCAGTTTCAAACACACTCCAGATCCCATACTCCCACAAGCATTTTCAAGATGGAGTGAGGTCCATGGCTACTGGGGAAAAGGGGGGTCTTGGGCAAGCAGTCAAGGAGATACTTTCCAGAACCCACCGCTGTCAAGGGATCCTCAGCAGTCCAACAAGTCTGAAACAAATGGAGGCATTCCAAAAGCTTTAAAAGAAAACTTTCATCCTGGGAAATTTTTCTATTTATTTCAAAAGAATTCTCCATCTGTAAAAATATTTCAGCGGGGCATTTACAACTCTAGCCACAGGAGAACTCTTTCAAGATCTTGTGGTGTGCACCACGACTTCCCCACAACTTCCTTGTGTGAATGGGAAAGCTGTGGCAAACACCCCAGGGCTGTGAGGGAGCCTCCACGAGGCCCTGGTGTCGTGTGGGAGGTGAGAGGTGGGACTGCTGGTCAAGGTGAAGGAGCCTGTGCAGCTTTGCTCCAGCATCTACCCAGTACTTTGGTTTTCCACCTGCTTTGCAAGAACAATCCTGGGTCAGCGTGCAAGAAACAGGTAAGGAAAGAAAAGAAAGCAGAGCCAGCACAGGGTAATGCATTCCAGTTCCTTGCCAGGCAACAGCACAGACAAATCCTGCTGCCCTCAAGCAAGACTTGCATCCACACTGGACCAGAGTCACCTCCTGATGCAGATAAACCAACTTTAAGGTGCTGTTTTCTTTCAGAAATTCCTGCAAGAAAAGGAGTTTCTACACCTTTGTGGTGTTTCCTTACAAGCCCTCCCAGTACAACACAGCCTCTCCTTCTCTTCCTCCCTCCTTCCTGCCTGGCTGCCTGCTATTTTACAGTCCTTACTCCGAAGCATCACCCAGGAAGACCATGATGCCTTCTGACAGGACACACCGAGGTGCTGAAATGAGATGGGCCTCTGTCTGTAGTTCTCAGTGTTTGAAATAAGAGAACCTACCCACAGCTTTATCACGGACATAATCTATCTCACCACAGTGTCATACAAACGTGCTGAGCACAGGAAAGCACAGACAGGGGGATTAAATTTCTCTTCCAAGTGGTCTCCAAGCCCTAAGTGGTTCAGAAGATGAAATACTCCTGTAAATACATTAAGCTGAGTTCCAGGAGAGATCTGAAGTACAAAGGAATTGGCAGAAGAAATGGAAAGGGAGAGACACAGAATATAATTAGAGAACCCTACAGGATAAAGCTGTAGAGGAAAAAAATCCCCATCTATGTATGAAAGCCACAGTACCTCACAGGACAGCAGATCCACAAGGACAAATTGCTACAGAAATAAACTATGACATTTATATCAGCTGTAATCAGGAGCTCCACTGAGCTGTGCAAGTCTATGATTTCATTCTTATTACTTCATATCTTTACTTCTTTAGAAAAATACACATTATTCATTACATGACATAATAAAGCAGAGGTTCGACTCAGATAAATACGCAACTAACTCATCAACTATAATTCTTTACAGTAAAAGCAAATGTGACTCAATACTGTTTAATCCTAACATTCTTTATAAAACATCTAAGGGTTCCTGAGAAGTTTTAAATCCTTGTAATTGATTCAGGTGTTAAAAAAAAAAGTAACAAACTGTGCTTTGATGACCTAATTTAAGGTAATAGATATTACAACAATTCAGTATCTTGAAAGTGACATGTCATCTTCGATGTCAATAAACAGACTGTAGATCTAAAGAGGAGAAGGATCAGACCTCTCAAGAGAAAAAGAATTTCCAGAATCCTGTACAGAGCGAGATCTGTTCTATAAAATCTCATGCATTGTCAAAATAAAAACCTTTCAAGACAAGAGTTCATACATGCAGTTTGAAGATGATGCTCTTCTCAGCACTACAGCCAGAGAAGGCTGGGGACAACTGTTTATTTTAAAGACTTCACATTGGTATTTTCAAGAGGAGCATATTAACCTCTGACTGTTAAGCTAATCATCCAGAGCACACTAAAATAAATCACAAGCTTCAGAAATGTTTGCAGGACTGTTGTAAGCTTGCTCTCCTGAACAGCAAAAAAAAAAAAAAAAAAATCAAAA
>VZRS01001420.1:176487-237959 GCA_013398055.1 Ifrita kowaldi
AGCAACGTCTGAGGGAGATCGTAGGGTGCTGCTGAAGCAGTGCTCAGGTTCAGTAGGTGGCAGTCTGCAATTGGATTAGCTCAATCCACTGCACAGGGTCACTGTAATTTTCCAGCAATATTTAAAACAAAAATCCTGGCCATTTTACCATTAAAGATCCTGTGATACTTTCCACTACACAAAAGACAATTAATCTCATAACATTTTGTGTGGATTTTCTTAGCATAAATGATCTCTGGACTGTAATTAGGATTTCTTGCTTGCTAGCTAGAAGATTTTGTTGTACTGCTACAACCTGATGGACAGCCACCACTGTGCTACACGTACTTGCAAAAACTTTGTAGATTTGTACATTCACACAGCCCACCTTGATAATGAAATCTGCTCCAAGAGGTCCCTGGATCTTTATGATTTCCCTGTCTGTACTCTTCTGAAATTCAAGAGTTGTATTTTCAATGACAAATGTTCCAGGAGCATTGAAACTGTGCTCTCCCTTTTCTCCTTGTAGTGTTTTTGACTCTATAACTAAAGAAGAAACATGCAATTAGTAAACTTAAACAGGGCTTTGTTTTCAAGAAAGTCAGAACGCAATGTTTACAACTTTGCCTTGCAAGTACCAGCTGCATATGTGCATTAAAAACACACCCAGAGTACCTGGGAGAATATTAACTGCTTCAGATTATAGGCTGATAGATAATTGCAAGACAAGTCAACACAGGAATACCTGTCTGAACACACTATTCTTTCACACCAGAAGCACTTCTGAGACAGTTTTTCCTACACCAAGTGCTCTGTAACACTTTGTATGAGCAATAGATCGAGCAGCAAAAGCTGAAAGAAACCCAAAACTGATAGAATCAATATACATAAAAATACCTCATACTTCCATGCAATTGAAAAGCCAAGCAATCTGAGCAATCGGTCTCCAGAGAAGCCTGAACGGTGCCAAACCCACCTGACACTCACCTCAGTACCTGTATCACTGCACCAAGGGCATTAACTCGACTCTGAGCATTTCCCATGTGAGGAAAAGGCAGGGCCAGGAGGTGGGCAGCTGCAGCACGGCCCTTTCCCAGAACAGGTGCTGATGAAAACCCTTTCTGAATTGTTCTCTACTCCTTGGAAACAGATTAAACTAACAGCCCACAACCTCCAGAAGACAGATGAAGCATTTCAAGATTAAATCACTTCCAGCAAACCGAACTGTAAGTGGACAAAGCTAAAGGAAGGTATTCATAACGAAGGTAGAGTTTTGGGCTCTGTGTAATACAGAGTAGAGGCACAGAAAGATGCATGGCTTGAAATGCACTGGTCTGGTTACAATCTACCAGAGCACTGCATGGGAAAAGCATGAATCTCAGATGAGCTCAAAGCAAGCTAAAAGGAATCTTTTGATGAGCTATAAATACCCTCTTTCTCCCACTACCTTGCCTTTTTTGGTACTTTAAACAAAGTTACCTAAGTCAGGCTAGACCATTTAAGTTAAAAGCATCTGGTTTTACCTGCACTGAAAACATACTCTAAATTCTGCAATCCATCATGAACTGTTTTCTTCCTTCATGTTTTTTAAATAAACATGCATTCTGGGGCACCCCCAAAAAAGAGAATAAAGAAATTATAGAATGAATTAAATTCCTTGAAAATGTACCAACATTATCCCAATCTTCTAAGCATCGGGTTCCACGGTGCTCATAGGTATAACAAAGATCACATACAAGGCTGGAAGGAAGTTTCAGGAAGGATTTGTTTCTAGGAAATGACTTCATATTAATCACAGAGTATGAATCTAGTGGTGAATAAAATGCACTTTGTCAAAGAGAAAACATAAATACCTGGGAATCAAAGTGCCCCACTGTCCAACACATTTCCATTAGGAACAAATAGATATAAATTAATCCCAGAAAAAAACAAGTATTTAGATGATTAGTACATATTTCTGTTTGTCCCATTTATGGAAGTTTTCTTTCCTGATTGCATCACAAAATAACCCTGTAAAATAGATGGAACTCGGTATTCTTGGATTAAGCTTCTGTAAGCCTTGATCCCAAACTTACACTGCTTAACAGTAAATAACAATGCATGGTGCCTGCTATTGTCTCACTTTTTAAAAAAAGTGCAAAATCAAATCTCCAATCTTCCAACTCCAAATAAATTCAGTAAGATCCTCAGGAGTACAGGACCCCTTTGAAATCAGCATTTAAGATTACAAGGCAAGGCATCCAGCTGGTGCAAAAAGATGATGAAAATGTTTATTTGGTGACCTGAGCTGCATTTCTGAAGACTCTCTTTACTAATTTTCTCAATTAAAAAAACATTTTTATGTTCTTCTAAGCAGAAACCAAGAATATTGTTCAGCAACCAAGGACACAGTGACTCCCTGAGAGCTGACACACGTTTCCATTAGGGCTACACTAGATGTGGACGCACATCATGTGTTTTTTTGCAAGGTCCAGCCACAGAGCCACAGCCTGTACCTCTGGAGCTCACACCCCTGTAGCTCAGGACAGCTGCTCAGAATTGCCCTGTGTCACACAGGGAGATGAGGAGCTGTTCCACAGCTCAGTGGATAACCTCTGCTGCAATACATTCCTGCTCAGTAGTATCCAGTGCTTGCCATCACAGGCTTCCAAAACAGAGTGAAACCAAGCATTCAGTGTATTTAACACACACATAACATAATTATGCTTATTAGGGAGTAATTCCTCCCCCAAAAACTATTTATTTATTGATTTCAGAGCAGTAACTGGAATCAAAGGTTTGATCAGCTGGTTTCCAGAAAAGGTTTAGAAAAGATTTCACCAAATACTTATTTGTTCTGCAGGGTCCTGTTATACTGAAGACCTGGGAAGTTTGACTTCAGGAGTAAGCTTCCCCATCCTAAATCATTTCCTTGAGACTCCAGATGTGAAGAGTCACATGGACGGGGAATTCTCTTGAGTGCTCACCTGTTTCTGTGCCTAACAGGACAATCTCCAGTGCCAAAGACCCGCAACTATCTGTGTTTAGTTACTTCCCCTCCCTTAACAAAAATGGAAAATGCCTTGCCCAGCTGTGGATTACATCCCTGTGGCTGAAGCCCCCCACACTCTTGGTGGCAGGAAGGAGCAGGGCAGTGGGGCACAGGGAACCCACTGCAGGTACCTCACTGTGGAGACAGATGCATGGAAGAGTTCCCAGGGAAACAGCTCCTGCTCCCAGTGCAATAAAGAGCAAGTCATGGTGCTGCCCAAAAGCTGTTTCTTTCCTGAGAGGTTCATTTGTGGGTAGCACAAAACAGAACAGGCATTCTTCTCAAAATGCAACAAGCAACACTCTGAGCATCTGTCAAAGACAAATCTGTGCACAAACCCACAGCTAAATGCTGTCACCTGATGCAAATCACTGTGAACAGAGAAAAAATTGACAAAAAGAAAAAAGCTTCAGTTCCTTTTAGTAGCATTTAACCTCCCTAAGTTCACGAACTCAGTTATCTAGCATTAGCCACTTGTAAAAATATTAGCTTCTGGTTTTCCTGTTTCTTCTGCTGGAGGATTAATTTCAGGGAACTTTCAGTCTTTCTTTTGATTTTAATGCTCTTAAAACAACTACTAGGAAAGCCATAATACAGTCCAAATCAAAAACAAAACCAACACAATGAAACATTTTATTCAGACCCGTTTTTGTGCTAATTACTTGGTTATTTTCCACCAAATCTTTCACCAAACCCAAGCAGGCAGAAGTACAGGGGGCCCCTTTTTGTTAAAAACCCAAAGTGACATCTTGGCTCTCTGATGAATCTGTTTGTTACCTGCCTCAAAGTGCCCATAGACACAAACAAAGTACTTAATCTAACCAGCTACACGGAAATGCTCTCCTCACTCAAACACTAACTGCTGGTTGCAAAACAACGCTCAGAGCATTTGTTTCAAATCTGTTATGTGCTACATCTCCAACCACATTTCCATTTTTGATTAGTCCAGCAGCTGTGCTTTCCTGGAACAAGACCAGATCATAAAACCAGGATGAAGCACCACAGAACACAAGATAAAGGGAAAAGTGCCAGACACTCCATAGTGCTCTTCAAGTTTTTGCTGTTGCTGCTGACTCTACTTGAAGGACAAATACATACTGGCAACAAGAGGCAGTATAAAATCTTAACAGTGAGTAGTCCCTGCTCCACCTGTTAAATTCAACTTCTTGCAAGCCAGGAAAAACATCTCTGACAAATGGAACCTGTAATAAATAGGCGATTATTTTTAAAATTCTGGCTTTAATTATACCAGCACACTCACACTGAAGTCAATGAAGTTGCAGACAAAGGATCATTTGGTGTCTTCTGTTAAGTGACAAACCCCCATGAACACATACAGTGGGAAGGTGGAGAAGCATCCCTGGAGCATTGGCTCTTGGAGAGCTGCCTATGAAGCCAGAAGCGATTGCCACCTCTCTCCCCACAACAGCTCTCAGCTGTTTTTCCCCTCTGCAATTTTAATTTTAGGTAAAAAATGTCTATATCCTCACAGATTGCTGGTGGAAGTGGTTAAAGGAACATTTCACAATTCTCATCCAGCCAGAGAGTGAACTAACAAAGGTGATGCCAAGCCACAGCTTCTTTACGGAACCAGCCTGGGTAGGAAGCCAGGAGCACTCTGTACTTCGTTACTGAGTTGCTGCTGCATTCCCCAGGAGCTTTCCAGAAATCCCCCAGGAGCCACTCAATCTAGTACTTTTTCCTCCTACAAAGCTGAAACAACAACTTCCCTCTGCAGAACTACTTAAGAAAGTCCAAGAGTCCCGACCTGAACTGGTCAGTATCACTCCTTCACACATCCCCTGTTTTAAAGGAATATTATTTATTTCAATGTAAGTTCCACTTTGTTTATTTTTTGTATCAGTGGTATATCTAGAAGTCATTGTCACTCTGGAGCTGTTCTGAAGTGGGAGTTTTATTTCAGTTTTTTCTTTGAAAGAACATGACAAAATACTTCTGAAAGCAAACAAACTGATGAGAAATTTTCAAATAAAATGCATTTTTTACGTCTGTTTACACATCTCAGAGCGGAAGTTCTTTTTATTTCTATGATCCAGACTACATCTGCCACTTCTACAAATAAAAAATTGTTCAAAGTTAAATGAATAGTTTATTTCATTGCTTGGTATGGCAGCACCACTTACCACTGAAACCATTAATTCTCTACACAAACTAGGCCTCTGGATAAAGAAATTGCCATAAACATTGCCATCAGCCTTATAAGAAAATACTGGAAACCAATTGTCTGAGAGAAAAGCAAACTGTTTCTCATTGGTGGTATGTAACAGCCAAAAGAATTACAAGGAAACAGGGCTTCTGTAGCTGTTCACCCTGCTTCATTTGTACCTAGATCACTTGTCAGAGGCTTCAACAGAAATCTGGTGCTGAGTTATGCAAGGGTTATTGATCCCACACATAATCCTCTGGAAGTATTTTTTTTTTTTTTGCATGTTGTTTAAGAGTGTATTTGAGACACCTTATATTGGTTTAAATAGAAAGAATAGAAACCACCACTGCATATTCTATTTCTTTTTACCTAGTAGAATTTCCAGTGTTCTCTAGGACTATCTCCAGGCTGGATATTAAAGATGGGAAGAGGAATCAAGGTATCAAGGTCATGATCTTACCCATATTACCAAATAAGGTTCTTATTTTATCACTAAGGTTCTGTTTTTATCTTCTGCCTCTGTATAAATAAATAAAGCAGCTCAGTCATACCAAGGTGTGCTGGTCCTTTCAGGGTAATTCTCACACTGCGACTCCCATGTGGTACAGCAATCACAGTTTCTTCCCCTAGGAAAATTAAACAACTGTTTTAGAAGTTATCTTTCGTCAGGGAATTTGTACATCACACAATTAGACTGAAAACTGTCAAGTGTGTCTAAGAAAATATTTCACAGCTTTCACGATTTTTCTATTAAAAATAACACGTTATTTTATTAACTACAGTGTACTGAGTCTGTTTGATATGTCATGCAACTATTCTACGAATGGACCTGTAAATCTTGCTTGCTCTTGGAAAATAATTTGCTATTAACAATAAAAACTGAAATGTCAGTAGTGTATTAGGAACATATTTACACTCTGCTGTCCTAGTTTTATTTCCTAATCACTGAACTGACATCAGGAATCTGCTAAGTAGTCCTTCCCCCTTACAAAAATCTGCAGCTGTTCAGTCTCATTTTGCCCACACCTCATTTCCTGCTGCAGGTCACAACTTTAATAAGTGGCAGGACTTACAGGAAATAAATCATCTACTTAACACTAACCCTTAACCAATTACAGACCAGTTAAGAGAAAATATATAATAGCTATAAGGTACATGTTATAACAGTGTCTGCATCTAACTTACCATATAAGATCATTTCTTCCAGTAAGAGGCTCAATTTAAAATGGACTATAAACCCAACCAGCCCCCAACAGGACATGTCAGTACAAAACAGCTTTTGGCTGCCTGAAAGGCCTCTTCATATATAAATGTGCAGCACACTTACTTCAGTGCATTTTACAAAGGCAGAAAGTTATTACTTTTCATTTCAAACGTAGGAAGTCTGCGATTTGCCCGAGCAAACTGAGTTACCAGTCAAAGCAACAGACTACAAAAACCAACAAAAGCAGGGCTCTCAGAAAAGGGCATCCACAGGGACACCCCCAAAAGGAAGAGAGAAGCATCCAAGGAAGAAAGCATCAATGTGGTGTCACCCACTTCCCTCATGGCTCAACTGCACATTTTCTGTAAGGCAGGACCTGCCACGTGCCCAGTGCTGGTACACCTGCACAAGATGCTCTGCTTGGAGATGGAACTACTGTAACTCCAGTGCCTGTGCAGAGGAAGTTCCTTTCTGCAGGTTCAAAAAGTAATGTGTGTTGAAGGTCAGTGATACACTGGCTCTAGAATTGCTCATAAAATATTCAGAGGAAGAATAGCTGAGTTTAGTTTTAACTAGAAAATAGTTGAAAAATGTTTCTTTCCACTTCTAACTAGGCCCCTTTATAGTAGATGCTAAATTATCAGCTTCTGGTTTACATCTCCTTAGCATAAGCACGATTTCCTGCCAAATGTTCAGAATACTTCAAGCAAATACTGCAATTATTTTTTCTGAAATAAACACCTTCTTATGTTACAGTTTTTATATCGTCAATTTCTAGGAAGGACATTTAAATATAACAATTTATTTTGGATGTAATAAAATATGAGCTTTATTAATTTCATACTTGGGTATTCCACCAGAGTGAAAAATACTACAGTAAAACAATAATACAACTAAGGAGTCCTGGAAAAAACATTAACTACTGAACCACTTAATATCTTTTTGCATCTTGGTTTTTCATCAGAGGAATTGCTAAAGATAGCCAGGAGGTAGTGGGTGTGTATATCTTTAAAGTAAGGAAACAACTACTGAATTCACATGTGCTCGGCAGTATTTGAGAGAAAGCAGGTTTGAGGGGCCCGCCTGCCCTTACTTGGTTGGGGATTGTATCCCATCCTGATAACAACCAGCCATCAGTCACAGCACAAACCTCGAGTCAAAGTCGGGTTATGACCAGTTCAGAATACAGGACCTGCTGCTCTGAAGGGAAACCAAGGTTTGCAAACCCGGGTTTGCAGATGCGCACCTTGTGCAGGACTGCTCCTCTCCAGAACAACCAGGGCCGTCCTGCTGGGCTCCCCACAGGCAGACCCCGCTGATCCCTTCTCAGGATGCCTCGCATTCCTTTAGCAGTACTACAGACATTCCACCCTCACCGAAGCACTCTCTGATACGGCCCAAAAGTCTCACGGGGGTGCTAAATTTGGTGTTTCTCTGCGGCAGAGACAATATTACCAGAAAGTGTTTTATTTGCATTAGAGATGACTAAGCTCACCGCCGCAGCAGCAGTCAGCTTCTGCAGCCCACAGACCTGTCAAGAAGTCTGACAGAAGGAGATTTTTGTAACCTGACTGAGATAACTGTGACCTAGGGCAGTCTTTCCTTGAGATGAAGTAAATTATAGGAAAAAATAAATGTGAGATTTTTGGACTTCTGAACAGAGATGAGGATTTGGAAGGAATGCGACAGAACTGACCATAAGAAACTCCTCCTCCTCCTAGGGACAGCTTTGAAACAATAGTTATGGTTGGCCAGGTCTGGCATCCAAAACTATATATTCCAAAGGTCTCCAGTTCTCAGCTGAACGTAATTCATATTCTTAAAGAAACACAAGGCTCTGTAAACCCATTTTAAATGGTTCTGCTGTACATTTCCCATTAAATCAGTAGGGTCCACACTGCTAAAAGCAGTGAACTCTTATGAAAACAGAAGGGGAAATTGCTGCCCTGAAATCTATACCAAGAACTTTTGATTACCTTTTTTTTCCCCTTACAATATTTCTGTCCCTTTGAAAGTTAATTGCCGTCCTTTGTCTAAAGCTGAAAACAAATTCGCCCAAAATCGTCTGGAACATGCAGAAGCACTAGGCTCTAACATCTGAGCTCAGATTAAGGCTCCCTTTAAAAACTGAGAAACAGGTGAGATATTGTCCCTCTGTCCCAACACTGCTTCCAGGGCAGGGATTCCCAGCAGCACGTGAGCCATCTCCCTGCACTCTCACCCAGGGACTCTCTCAGCAAATGTCTGCACACACAACACACAGCACTTGCTGATTAAGCTCCTGCATTGCTTTTACTTTAGATGGCAAGGTTTGATCCTGTTTCTATGGTGTTAATGTGGATTTAGATTTTGGATCTCAATGAGAGCAAGATCAGACTCCCTGCTATGGTAAGACTGGGAGCTAATCCCCAGGATCAAAATAAAGGAGCCACATTCCTAAACTCAATCCAGTTCAGCAGGTTTTATTTATTTTTCCATGTGGGCCATGGTGGACCCATTTACTGCTTCACATATGGGCCAGTTGGGATTTTTTCCCTCTCCCCTCTTATAGCAGGCCAGAGGGTTTATTTCAGGTCTATAAAAAATGTTTCTTTCTGTGTATTTGCTCAGAACTTATTTGCTGGTTCCCCGGTTCTGATCGAAAACCTTTGTGCTCTCAAAGTACAAACAATAATCCAGGAACAACTACAGCACACAAGAACTAAAAATCTCAAAATATTTGGAGTCTTATTGCAGTGGCTTCCCTCATCCACTCGGGCATCAGGAATAATTTCAGAAGACACTGCTGCTGGGCTTTGTGCTGACCTGCCTAATGAAAGCAATCTGGGCAAAGCCAAATACATGCACTGGAGAAAATATAAAAGACATACAGTAAGCAGCCCCTCAAGAAAATGGATCTTCAGGAAATGCAGTGCAAAGTAAGTAATGAAAGAGCCAAGGTTCTTACAAAGAAATTTCTTCAAGATGAAAGAAACCATGAAAGTAAAGAAGGAGGCTTCATACTACCAATAACAGCCCCAAGTAAACCAATCAAACTAAAGGGATGTCTAGACTGAAACAGTTGGTGCTGGAGACCCAGCATCCACACTACAAAATTGCAGGTGCCTCGTTGGGACTAATTCTAGTCTGATCCCATGGACTGTATATTCTGTGGCTGCTGGAGAACATCAGGTGCTTTTCTGGGACACATCTTCTGGTTTAGCTTCACCCAAAAATTCCAATTTATACTCTCCAAGAGTATAAGTTGCTGTGATGTGAACTGATGAACAGTATGTTAGGGTCATGACGAAATTTGCTTCAAAAAACATGCTCCTTATCCATACTGAAATGCTAATGCATTGGCATTCTATCCCTCTCCACACAGTTTTCCTGCCAAACCAGCCCCAATTCCCTCCTCTGGCTCTACACATGGTTGATTTTTCCCCGTCCTCTCCAAGTGCTTTTGACTCCATCTCCCACCCAGACTCTTTATCTAATCTCAGTCTTCTTCTCTTCCTCTTTTCCTTGACTCAGTGTGTCTGTACAGCCAGTCCTACATCCTCCACTCACCTTCTCACATCTGCCTGTCCTGCACTGCACGAACAAACAGCAAATTTTTCTGTTCAGCTCATCTCATCTTTCCCTCTCATGTGATCTCTTCACTCCCCATCATAGGTGTGAAGCTCAGGAGTTTGGAAGCTCCACAAAATCTCTTCTGAATGCCTGAATGTCAGGTAGGAGGCATCATGGAGTTCATCCCATGACACCTGTTCCACACTGCAGTAAACCAGAAAGCAAGAGCAACCTCAAGGAAAAATTTTAGTACCTTATTTCTGGAAGAGCAACATGTTAATGTATTCTAAGGAGATTGCACACGTATGATCTGTTTGCAGTTAGGACTTGCAACAAGCTAGAGAACACTTAAAAGGATAAGTTTTCAGAAATTTCAGCTGTTAACATCCAAGAAGATTCCACAGAAACTGAAGGCAAATGTTGGGGGTTTTTTGTAAAGGTTGTTGTAAAATATGTGTTGATGTTCACAGACATTGCAAAAGACTTATCCATGACCAGAAGACCATTGCCTGCCAAATTTCAAATCCCTGATCTGTGATCAAGTCCAACAATGGGGGGATGTTAGGATATATTAAAGAAAATGTTTCAAGAATGTTTTGACAGTGGGAAACAACATGTTTTTCTCCTCTGTGTCCTTGGAATACGCTGAGTTGTTTTGGCTGAATTTTCTCCAAAACACATAGCACCTGGCATGAGAAGTTTCTGACACAACTGTCAAATTTTGGCAAATAATCCTTCGCATAAAGTGAAGTATCAGGCAACCTTGACAGCTGGGGTTGCTTGCTCCATGTATATTGATTTCAAAGAGGGAAAAAAATGGGAGGCAGGAAGTTGTCACAAAGTTGAGCTGGCTGGTGACACAGAAGAGGGAGCTGTGCCAAAGGCCTCTGATAAATAAATGACCAAAGTGAAATCGGGTTTTTGGTGAAGCATGCTTGGGGATGATGACACGCAAACAAGTGAGAAGAAGTGACCAATGGTGTATTACACAAGTGCCATAGGAGATAAAGGACATGGCAAAAGGAAATTCAGTTACAAAGCCATCACCAGTGAAAGCTTTTATAAGAAGCTCTTTAGCAAAACATCAAAAAAGGTAAAACTTGCAAGTAGCTTGCAGTTTGGGAATCAAATAAAACCAGATTAGGACAAGTTCGTGCCTTCAACTTCACCCCCCATTGAATCACCATCTTTTCTTCTTCGTTGGTATCAGAACCAGAACACTTTCCTACCATTTCTTGCCAACAATGGTGCAGAAAGGAGATATGAGGGCCCAATCCTACAATTTTTCCATGTGCACAGAGTGCAGTGGAGTTAATGGGAGTTCCACGCATACAGTACTAGAAACATCAGGCCCATGATATCTCAGTTCCCAATGGGATGGTACATTTTACAACCTATTACACTTTTTGTTTGAATATCATTAGTCAAACCTTTAATCATTTTACCAGAATGTTGGAATCTGGCTTGCTGACAGAAGTTTAACTTACTTTGTCTTTCAAAGGCAATTAAGTGTTAGTGGAAAAAATAAAGAGCTTTTGAAATGACTGTTCATTTCATATTTGCAAAACAGTAAGCTCCCTTTCAGTGCTGTTTAACTTTCTGATCAAAGGCATTAATTTAATGTAAAAACATATGAAAAAGATAATAAAACAAAATTAGTCCTTCATGAGAAATCATTTGCTATCAATGCCTAGATGTCTTTGTTTTAAAGTAAGGACTAAGATAACCAAGCATTTTTATTTTCCCTTATGCCTCTTTTTTTATACTAAAATCTTTGGCTCTTGCTTCCCTTCCAGTTCTTTAATTTGCTTCATTGAACAGTAAAATTTACATCCTGCTCACAGCCTTAGGCTCCCTCTTAAATACATGTCTGTCATGTGTCGGTATTTTCTCAACACTAGCTCTGAGAGCTTCCAAATGACTATTTGGAAGATAATGTGCCTCCCTTCACTGATATTTCACCACAAAGAAAGGATGGCTTTATTTCCACATTTCATTCACACACAAGATGGCTATATGGAATTCATTGCATAGTGTTGAACAACGTGTCCCAAAAAAGATTTTGGCACCATCGCAATACCAAGAAAAACATCAAGTTCTGAATTTAGTAGCGTGTGTACCGTTTTGCTTATGCCAGTGGTAATTCATTCATATCATCCAGCCTACTACAGCACAAGATAAACCCAGAAGTTGGCAAAACTGACAACTTTCCTCAGAATAGTACTTCTCAGTCTTTAATTTTAAAGGACTCTTAAAGAGACACTGAGTTATGACAGAGGAAACAATGAACCACGGCCATTCTTCATAACCTTCAAGGCAACAGCAGACCTTCCACCAAGTGATGTCAGCTGTAGTCAGCTCTTACCTGAGCCAGAATGCCACAAGTGAGATGAATATTTTCTGTCACAAAATGACAGTTTCAAAACCAGATCCCTTTTACCACTCCATCTTTACTGTCCTTCCATCCTAAGCAGTTATTAAATGCAAAACTTTTTATTTCACTTATCGTGAGCTATCCAACCAGAGTCACCAATCCAACAAGTTTATTTTGGGTTGCCTAAGAACGAGCTATGGTGTCCCCAGGAATCATCCTTCTCCAGGAGAATCTCTGTTGCTGTAAAACTGAAGCAGACAATGTAATTCCATTCAACTCCAGCTGACCTTCACATCAGAAAGGGAAAGAGCTATTCTGTGCATATCTATCTATATCTAGAAACACAAAACAAATACAGCTTAGAGACACTACAAAAATATTATCCAATCTTCACTGCTTTACAAGTGCTTGCTCTGTGCTGACCAGAAGATCTGAGCATTTGATATGGCAAATGAATAAAAAGTGGCCCTCCATGAAAACAATTTTTCAGCTCATTGTAAACACTGAAGATGTTTTCTCAGCCTGCACATCAAAATAGCTCTTCAGACTCCAGTAAAGGGTCTAATTCCAGTACCCCTCCTCTTTTGTATTTTATATTTTCAATACTACTGAGACCTACAGAGTTACTTCCAGTAAGATGCTAATTATTTTGAGAAAGAATGGCAAAATTTGAGCCAAGCACACACAAAAGAAATGGAAGTATTAGTCCCTTTCACTTTGTGTTTTTTATACCATACAATTAGTAACCTGCCCCTGAAATTCAACTGTCTTCTGACACCACAAAAAAAAAAAAAGAAAACAAAAAAGAAAACAAAAATCAAAGTTAATTTGAAAACCAGGTACTTTCAAGCACAGGCCGCTATTTCCATAAAACCATCTATAAGATGTTTCCATTATTTAAAAACATTGCTGCAGCATCACATATACTGCAACATGAGGATACCCACTAAAATAAGATGTGCATCTTGATGGTTATTCCTGATAGAATGAATTGAGTGGCTCTATAAAAAAGAAAAAATGCATATCTCAAATTCTTTCCTAGCTATACCCCAATGTGTGGTATCCCTCACGGAATTCCAATAGACTAATCTAGCACAGACTTTAGAGTTAAGTAGCTTTGTAAAACTGCAAACAAGTATATAGTTAAAAGGTCACTGCAACATGCACGCGAATATACGAGCAGGAAACACAGGCAAGGATAAATTATCACAGGATCAATGTGCAACCTACTTTTTTCTGGTGAGACGTGTGCCTTAGCTTGTCCCCTCACAAGCCTGCATGTTGAGCCATCTCCTGCACAGATTCCACAGTTGTCTTCCTTGGCATTGCTCCCAAGTTGTCGATCACAGCCTACTGCCTGCCAACATCAACACCACAGTCAGAAGGAGGGCAAAGCTGTAGTAGACATGCTCAGGTTTCTGGAATTTTATTTATTATGTTATCCTTTTGATTTTATGAGTTGGCCTCATTCTATCAAAGCATATCTTGCCATTTAGGATTTTAAAAGCATACTGTCATCTCCATGATTTTAATGATGAACCACAACAACTGATACATTAAGCTATTCAAGCATAGGAAACACACAAATTCACTTCCCACTACTTATGTGAATGAATACCATTGAGCATTATTCTTTCCAACACAAGGCGTAACTATGTTATTTACAATTTGGTTTTCATCACCTGTTTAATTATGTCTGAGAAAGGATAAATACAATTAAATAATCCAAGTTAAAAATTTAAAGGGCACTCAGCCTTCAGCTTCACAGACAAAGAGTTGAGGGCAGTGCTAGTATTCCAGTGTCTTGGCCATTCAGAATTTAACTGGCACTTGTGTAGATCTATTTGCCATTTACATCAATGTCAATTACATACACATTTGCTAACCAGCTTTTAAAAAACTTGGACGATTCACTTCTCACCTTTTGATTTTTTCTGGTTTATGAATATAAGACCCATTCCATAAAACTTTCCAACGATTATTATAAAAACACCCAAACTTAAACACTGCCAAAAATTCAAAAAGCAATTTTTTAAAAAAACTGTCAACTGAAAACCCTCCAAATTATAATGAAAACATTTTTCCAGGTTTCCCTTTTTCTTCATATCAGTCAACTCCACAAGAAGGATGGGAGTGAGAATGGAAAGACTAAGAATAGACAAAATTGACTAAAAGCACCTTCCAGCTGAATGGAAGATAAATATTTAGTATCACCCATCTTACTCTTCACCATTTCATAGAATTTTTCAGGGACTACCAAATGCTGAGCAATGTGGTAAAAAGCTGATCTCCAGCTTCAAGTTTTCCCAAGTCAGCCTATATGCCTCTTATAGTCACATATCCCTGAAAAGGGCAGCTAATTTGTCATGGGTGTATGTACTTAACGAAAATCCAAACTGACAAATGGAGAGAAAACCCTCTGGAAATTCACAGTTAAAAGCAGTGCTAGAATTCTGAAACTGGCCAGCACACGCCTCTTCCTATATAAAAATGCTTGGAAGGGGCAGCCTGAGCTGCCAAGATCCACTGCATCCGTGCTGTGCCAAAACTGACACACGATCCCCTCGGAGAGGTGAGCGTCGACTCCACACGTAAGAGGCAGGGCTGGGTCTTCCAGTCTGAGTTAACACACACACACACAGACAGACACACAAATCACACACATCCACTGCCAAACACGGAGAAATGTAATCTCAAAGTTTCACATGTCTATGGAAAAGAAAACAAAGCAGCCCCACCTCCCCCTTCTGCCCCTTTCCCTTATTTTCCCAGTTCCCTACAGCCTGAATTCCCTTTAAAGGAGGGCATTAATGGGGACAGTTTACAGTACTTCACTTGAGAGACCTGCTGCTGTGAAGGCATCTCCTTCCGAAGGGCTTCAGATTTACCAGAGAAACCTACATTAGCCGTAGGAAATTATTTTATTCCTGCAACTGAAGGGGATCTTAATCCTATGTAGCCCAGCAAGGAATTCATTTTAGAAAGAAATAAGCCGCTCAACACTAACAGTAAATCATTTCAGTTTTAACAAAAACTTAGTTGTAAAAATGATGCAAATTAACACACATGTGGACTCAGACCATCTCAGAACAGGTGCTTATGTACCACACAGAAGCCATGTGGGAACACCGTTCTATAATTTAGGCTTGGATTACAGATTAAAATATTTCCACTTGAAGTTGTTTCTAGCATTACCTCTGGGTTCATTATTGACATCCAGAAAATTACAGAAAGAAAAAGGTTGTTAACAAATGACTATAAACAAACCTATCTTCCTATTTTATAACCAATTAGCAATACACTGAGAAACTAAATGAAAACACCATTTAAGAAACAGAAACTGACTGGGCCACTCTGTGAATCAGAAAGCAGATGAAACTTCATGGGATATAACAATAACACAATGCTTGACACATTTGCCTCAGCACTGACAACTCTTTCAGTTCCCAGCTCCACAACAGATTTTGTCTTCTGACCTTTGAAAACTCCTGTGCTTTTCCATTCCAACCCACGGAAGGGGTCTAACTGCAGATCCCCAGCTGACAGGGATGCTGCATGAATGAATCTCCCAAAGTTTCTGAAGCATGCAGTGATGGAGACCATAACAGTGGATGAGAGAGTCTGTATTTCTCCTGGGCAGATTTTGAAGTAGTTACTGCTCTCCACTAATTCTCCTGCCCTTATTCACATGAAGATACTACCAGAATGTGGAGGTAAATTGCAATACTGCAAATGTCATCTCTCCACAGATGTCTCAAACTCATCTCCATTGCATACTGTAATCTCCTCTTCTAAATATTAAGGAACTGTTCATTCACTCATCAGTTAATTCCAAAGGAAAAAATAAGATGCACATCATGATACCCTGTGTGGAAAAGTGCTATTTTTCTTAGTTTAAGCTCTTGCATATTTGTAGGCTACAGATCCTGCAAGTCTTTCATGGGAGGAGGGCACTGAGCAAGCAGAGCACTCTTGCAAGACCAGCCCACTAGAGCCCAACATGACAGTAACAAACACACAGCCCCTGTGAGAACAAACTCTCATTGCGTGTAACAAAAATTACACAACTGTGCAAACACAAGGCATTATTGTGTCCAACATGGAATGTAAGAAAAAAGATAATCAGCAGAGCAGCATACTTTAGAGGACTGTTTCATACAGCATTATTGCTTATTTTTTAATAATACACAAATGCCACAGAAATAAAACAGCAGTGCTAGCTGCAAGGGACTTGGATGTGGGAAAAAGTTTACAGCTCCCCTGACAGCCAAGGTGGTGTGCTCAGCTAGATGCATTCACCCTCTGCAGATTTCCTTCCCAGATTATGTTTACATCAACTGTTACAAATATGAATTTCAAGCAATGATATCCTGGGACACAATTTAGAAAACAACTCAAATTATAATCACAATTTTGACCTGAAGTGAGCACAGAATTCCAGATTTTGTTTAACAGGAAGCACCTAAAAATTCCACAGGTTTTTAAGCCTCAAATTTAGAGCTAATTCAAGAAGGAAACTTAATGAGTGAACACTGGAATGAGACATATTTCAAACCTGAGAGTCTAGAGCCAGCCTTATTTATCCATTTGTAAACCCTTGGTTGGGTATTTCTCAGGTAAGCTGAACAGCCACAGATCTCACCAAAAGAAGAGGAAGCTGTAAGGTACAGCTGTGGAAACTGGGTCTCAAAAACATCTGGCATTGTGACACCAAATATTATGAATTTAAGGTATTCATATTTCAGCCAGTGACTATTGGAAAAAGTAGTGTTTGATGAAATATGTTGAAGACAGTACATTTGGTTATTTGCAAATAAATCTGCAACAAGGACAAGAAAATGATGAATGGCAACAGCCTTCCTCCGCTCATGCACCACCTCAGCAGCCAAAGAGGCTGATGATTTTCACAATTAAGGCATTTTGTAGGATTAATTTACCCCACATTGCTTGCTGTTTACAGAGCAAAGGGATCAGCTATAAATATTACAGGCAGACTGGGAAAACATCTGCAGGCTTTTAGGGCATGGTCAGAAATAATATTAGGTGATTTTAACATAGGCTGAATAAATGAAACAAGTGATAACACAAACTGTGTAATGGAAGCATTGGGACGCTGTGAATTTAAGAAATCTGTAATCATAAATATCATCATCCCAAAAAACAATACAGGTATTGTAATGACCAGGTTGTAAGTGAGCTCCTCAGACAGCAGGGAGAATACTCACAAATATGTGAAAAAAACAAACCATAAGCAGAAATTTAATTTTAAAAGAGTGTTGAGGAAAATGGGCACTTTGTGACGTTATAATATTGTCCATGATGGGGTATCTATGAATTTGCATATGGCAGGATTATTTTCAGAAACAGGTGTCTGACCCATTACTATTTTTGGACAGAATCCGAATATGTTACTTGTCTGCTCCTACATAGACAAAAAAAAAAAAGAAATATGAAAAAGAATTATATTGTTTTCTCACAAGCAGCTCGGATAGAAAGCATCTGGTTAAGCAGTGAACAAAACCACTCATCTGCTTCAACAAAGTTTAGCATGGCAGTGCTGTTGTGAAAGACAACACTGAAGGGTGTTAAATACTTTGAATAGTTCATGTAGGTTCAGAAAGGCAAAGGATGAGCAAAAGGTCAGAGTATAAAATACAGTAATATAGATGAAAGAGAAGAATGAAACTGCTGCTGCTATGTTAAAAGTGACTGTGGAACATTACAAATATTTTTGCAGTTATGAACCCAGAAATCACTCAGAAGCTCATAAAAAGCTGCTTCTTTAGGTCATATTCAGTTAGCAGTGTTTCAGCTGAGGAATTAGACTTACACTGGGAAATAAATGCAGCATGTTCATTTTGATTTGTGAAGGTCCAAGAATAATCTGTTAAATTCAAGGATCTTCCTTTGTTAAGATGTTTATAATTAAGTATGACAAGAAAATGGACAGGATTGCAAGGTGACAGAATTTTAACTAAAATTCCAATACTGTAAAAAAGCATCATAGCGAAAAACAAGGCAAACCCCAGCCCCACCCTCCCCTCCCTCCTTTCACAGACTTCTCTTAATAAATATAAATACAAACATGGACTAGAATTGCCAGTGCAGAGCCCAAAACAGGCTCAGGTTTTAACATTTCAGCATTTCCTTGTTAGACCATTGCTTCAGCCCTCCTGAACTGTGGCATTACCTCAGCTGGCCACTCACCTCCAGCTGCAGGCACTCCCAAAATAGGCACAGAAACACTTTTTTGTAGAATTGATTGTACAGCAGTGAGTTGTCAATCGTAAAAATGTTACATTTCAACTATTAAAAAATGTTCTGGAATGCCAATGACTCAAGATTATATACTTCAAATGAGTAAGTTGAAGATACACCTACACTTTATAAAATAAAAATACTTATGTCAAAGATGAGTAAAACCAGACATCTGTGCATAACAAGATCATGTAAGTGTTAAGTGTCATTATTCCTATCAAAAGCATGAAATCATATACAGCAGTAGAGATAATTACATACAATATTTCTCTTTCAAAATGGGCTTTCCCCCTTCTAGGATACTCTGGAGCCAAAGGTCCAGGTATAGCCAGAAAAAACAAATATACTGAGTTCTCCTAATAGAAGCAGCCACAAAGGAATAAATCACTGCTATTTTTATTTGTGACAGATACATAAATTCTATGAAACATTAAAACTGAAGCTACACTAGTGCCATTATTTTTCTACCTACTGTGTCTTAGCCTAAGCTCTTTAGCAGACACGCCATTTAAATATTCATCAATGTATTTGTTAAATACTAAATCATTTCCTACTTTGACTAGTAAATTTATTATTGATACAGACTCTCATTTATCAGTGATTCCATGAAAATGATTAGGTAAGTTTCTGTTTTGCAGCGTTCTATGTTTACTCGAGGGACTGGCAGCTCAGTGCAGGGAGTGAGGCCCTTTATTAATGGGATTTGGTTTAATAAAATGAAAACAGAAAATCAATTCAACAATATCTCAATATGACATAATTACCATCCTTCTACAGCTGCTGAGCAAACCCCCCAGTGCTCAGGAAAACCCACCTGAAGGTTACTCTGGGTACACTTCTATCCATGTGCTCCCACTGGCCTGGCTATTTCAAAGGATGCACAAAACGGGTACTCCAGGAATAACCTGCAAGTGGAATTTTAACACAAACTTGCAGATGGCATTTAGTGAAATTCAGCTGAAGCAGAAAACCCAGCAAATCATTTATGGGGATAATGTGCTTAAATGTGCTTAAAATGTCAAAGTACTGTATTTCTGCTGAGCAAGGACCTGCACTGGGGAATGCAAAAATGGAGATGATAATTGTACTTATTCACAAGAATGTGACAGAGTTACTGCACAGGAGATCCTCTCCCTCAAGGGCTGAACAGTCTGTAATCATCCCAGTACATGTTGTCCAGTGGTTTTCATTTCAGAATTGGCCAGCAGTAGATCTGTTGGAGCTGTACCTCAGTAAGGGAATCCTGTGTTGGCTGGAGCACTGATCTGCTGAAGGGTGGCAAAAGCTTTGTGTTCCAGGCACAAGCGCCTTCCACTGCCTTTAAAATTGGTTAAGATTTGCAAAATATAGTGTGAAAGCAGACTATTACACCAAACATATCCAATGAAGCGATCTGACTGCCCAGCCACCAGGATAGCAGTAGTTGGACTGCTATAAACCAAATTACTTATTTCAGCCTTACAAGAGATGAGAACTAAGATTAAAATGGAATAAAGACATCTACATATTTCTAAAGGTTATCAGCATCGCACAAAATACAAGATAGCCTCAGAATTAATTCTGACAAAAATGTCTTTTCCGAGTCTTTTGACTTGACTGAGAAAGGACAGGTTTTATTTCAGCGTTTAGTAGCAAAGAAAACAGTGAAAAACCCTTACAAGCTGAAAAAGACAAATCTCTATTGCAGTTTATTAGAATCACTCAATAGGGAAAATTAAAATCCTCTGGTCTTGCTCAGAGAAAAGGGATTTCAATTTCCAAAAACACAGACACACCACAAAATCCAAAACTCAGAGAAACTAAGGCTGTGTTTCATCGCACAGTCGCTTGTGTTATCACAGTACACAGATCTCACTGCATCAATATCAGCTATTTGCTGCATTTTCCCCTGCTCTACTTGCCTTAGCACAGAATCCAGCACAGGCAGATGTCAGGACTGACGGCATCCACACAACAAATAACTAATTTTAAATATGGCTATGGGAATTCATGGTAATAAAAACACGAACAAAAAAACTGTCACGTGAAAATCCTGCTCTCCCTTAGTCAATGTTTTCCATGTCTCTTTGCCCTGCTGTAAAACCTTGCTGTCCTTCAAAGCCCATCTATTCACTGACTTTGCAATCTCTGCTCACATCCTTCACTTTGTGATAGCTTCAGCTTGCACTTTATTCCTACACAGATAAAATGTGTCCCCAGAGAGAACATAAAGAAAAAAGCTCCCACTGTCTCTTTCCCATGCTCATCATCCACAAGTAATTGATTCTGACAGGAAGAGGGAGAGATACCAGAACATCCCTCCAATTATGCAAGTTACTTCTTTCTGTCTTTTTTTTTTTATTTACTTCTAAAAGTAGTGTGGAATCTTAGCTTTCAAGCACCGCTTTCAATCTCTGGTTTATCCTCACTGAGGATTTATCTTGGTCTGAGTCATGATTTTCTTCTCACATGGTCCTGCCTCACAACTCTTCAGTTATGTCTGAGCTAACAAAGGCCTGACTGTGGCAGGGGTTCTCACATCTCTGGAATCAAACCAGCACAGGACAGTAGCAGCCCAGACAAGCTGACACAGGCTTCAGCATGTGCTAATTAACAGAATAAAGCCCCTTCAGGGACCTTGTGCACGCACTCGGGACCAACAGCAAACTTCCCAGTTCATCTCCTTCCAGCAAACGAAGCTGCAATCCCAGCAGCCGAGGTGGGAGGAGGAAAACTTCCTCAGTTTAGGGGTTTTCAGTTCCTCACAGGTAACAAATCAGGCAGTAAAGGCACAGTGTGTCAAAATGCAAACCTCAGAATGGAGGCGTAAAATAAGTCAGAGTGATGGGCACAAGGAGACGCTCCATGATGTTCAAATTCCTGAGCCATCCATGCAGAGGAGAAGTATGTAAAGCAATAAAAAAACTCCCCAGAAAATAAAAAAATACAGTGCATAAAATTCACTGCATGCTAAAGGACTCCTAAAAAGACTTTCCACATATTTCTGCTGACATTTTATATCTGAAGGCAAGAGGCTAAAGAGTGTTCCACAACTCTGTAAATCCACTTCCATCAAATAAAACAAAGTGTTTCTAAAACCTTTAACTCTTACTACAGGATCTGTCACATGCTAGAGGAGCTGAGAGATTATAGGACCACCCTGTAGGAGCAAGTACCCTTTCCCACATGGTCTCCATTTAAAAAAACACACACACACAACTGGAGGATAGGACACAAACTCCCAGCAGGCTTCTTGTTTGTGAGAATGCTTTCGAAAATTAAATCAGTATATTAAATCAAATTACTTTGCTCCTTTTCTGGCTGGGTCCAGCCAAATCTGCCTTGCTTGATGAATTTAGCACTGGGGGATTTGAAGGTTGCTAAGGCTCTGCTTCAAGATGACACCCAAATCATGAGCTTTTCTGCTATCACTGCTCACATGATTTAGACCCCTGCTAGGCTGCGAAGTAAAGTCACATTTGCACTCAGCTCACTAAAACAAAACAAAACTTGGCAGAAAGAATCACTTATGACCGAAGAAGTATAGATAAGAAACTGGAGATCAGAAACAATCCACTACTCATCTGACAAGAAAGAATAAACTTACACAGTAAGAAATCCCTATAGGGAGCATTCTCCATAAGAAACAGTAGGAGAGAGAATAAGATAAGACCTGAAAATAAACACCAGTTTCTAGCAGCAGTGGGAAGCTGCAAAAAAACCAAAACCAAGTGATTCCAAAAGACCTTTTCAGTGTCTGAGAGCATCCTGTTATTATTATTTATTTATAAAGCACACCGCTGAGTTGCCAACAACGTCATTGCAAGGGAACCACTACACCAAGGCGGGCAGTGACATTCAAAGGAGGGCAAGTGCAGCCCTTGAAGGGTGGCTCCATGGTCTGCTCGCCTGGGCAGTGCCAAGAGCTTCCATCAGATGAGAAACCAACCCCCTGAGGCTAGGGAGGGTGACACTGACAGGTCACGTAGGATGTGGCAGCCCCTGCTTAGCTCAGCCCCATCCTCCGGTGGGACCCTCTGGAGAGCCACCAACACCTCCCAGCTGAGCTGCAGCTGGAGCTCCCCACTCCCAGTTTTATGACCCGTGTCACACGTGTGCAGTCACATGAAGTTTTTCATATGTAGCTCTGAGAGCCAGAAAGTTTTGTTGGATCTCCATGAGTAACTCCCACAGTGTTTCTGGCCAGGGTCCAGCCTGCCAACGCTGGTGCAGTAACATGTAGACAGAGTACAGGCATCTACAGAGGGCTTCCTTCATGCTCCAAAATGTACTTTACACTGTGCATTTTCTAATTAGTGGTACCCAGGAAGGAATGCCAGGTTTAGTATAACAGCTGGCTTGACACAGAGCTACCTCAAAATCAGTTCTTCCTATGAATCAACTCAAAGACTAAAAAAGAGAAAAAGGCAACGCAGACATTTTTTCCTAATTTTTAAATATTAAAAAAAAAAATTGCAAATGTTCACTTGGGAAAAAAAAAAAAGGTGCTTTTTTAACAGCTCTTCAAGAATTAACCACCCAGACTAACATGTGTTAGAAACGTGTCTGCAGTAACACGGGATGGAAAGGAAACTTTCCTTTCTAAGTCTCTGCACACCAAATCTCCTGTGCATCTTGGGCAGTCCTTGAACATATTTACAGGCAAAAAATGTATCTACAGGAACCAAAAGAGAAAGTACACAAACAAGCAGTTTGAGAAGGCAACTCTCAGGGTAAGAGGAGTCAAGATTCCGAAGAAATTAATAATCTGCTATAATATTAAGTTCAAAGCACAAACAAAACTTATTAAAAAAAAAAAAGTGTAAGAGCCTTCCAAGAGCTTACAGAAAGGGTTTTCAATGAAAACTCTGACAGATATTTGCATCCAGCATAAGAGTGCTTTGGTGGTGAGTGATACCTACTCGCCATACGTGTGACAGAAGAGAACTAGCATGGCAGACGTTCATGGCGCTCCACTTGACATGTGGGATGTGTTCTGATGTCAGCTAAATTTATGCCATATGCTACAAAGCACAGTGTAGTGTCTGCCTTTTTTGGAACACAAACGACTTGCTGACACTAAATGGAAAGTGCACTGCAGGATTTACATCATCTTTGACCTAATTGTGACAGCCTAGGACAGAACTACTCAGGCTGCTCCTTAGGACTCCAGATTTTTTGGGTGATGTGTGCATTTGTTGTCCAAATATATTACTCCATATTAGGAAAATTACCACCATAACCATTTCAGGTGCTGGCACAAGTAACACCCCATTCTGCATTCTGGTAGAAAAAAGCAGGTCTGCACAAATTAAAAACAAAACCCAAGTTGAGGCAGGGCCCCAAAGCAGGCGGAGTAACTGGGTAAATGTTGCCCACATATGTGTCTGACATGCAGATGTTTTTAAATGTCTCCACCCACATCCAGATGGGCACAGCAGGAACACATTATATGAAAAAATGTTTTGGGAGTTGTGCACAGACTAGAAAAAATATCAGAAGTGTGAAAATCCTGGCAGTGAAGTTTTGACCTGTCCCCATCTAACACAACAGCCCCAGATGTTTGGGCTGGTAACAGAAGCAGGGCAGAAGCAGACTAAAACATGATCAAATGGTTTGACTGAGTTAAGCCTCGATCAAACCCAAAATATCTTACTAACTTTCCCAATGAACTTTTCCCTGCTCAACCATCTTTAGATTTCACTTCCTGTAAATCCTCACACCTCCTATCCAGCGTGCAGCTTTGTCAGATCACAATTGTCTTTGACAGAGCTTATTTAGCTTGATTTTCTTGATGAGGGAAGTGCAAAGGATCAGAACTGAAACTGGAGAACAAGAATTCATCATCTTTGTAAATTCATGTGCTGCCAAGGTGAGAGTCTGAGCAAGAGGCAGAAGTAGTGATGCAGCTCTACCTTACCAGGAGCCAGAACACAGATGAAAGTGAAATCACCTTGGGGAGGAGGGGAAGTTGAGTCAACTTTGGGACAATAAATGAGCAAAAACCAGCACCAGTCTCCTTATGGCAAGTCTTTGGTGCTCCCAGGCATAGAAGTGAAGATACTCACACCAGCAGAGTGATGTGCTCATTTACAGGAGTTAGCTGTAAAAACAGTTGCCAAGTAATTTGCTGGCTGTGCCAATTACATGTCAGAACCCACCAGACACATCTCACAGCAACAATTGTGGAGAATCACGACTGTGCTGTCTCTCTCCTAAGAGCAGTTGGCTAAATAACCACGTTTTTCTGGGAAAGATTAGACATGAATTTGTTTTCTTTTCCTGGTCAAATAGAAGTAGCACAAAGCTCTGTGTTGGTTACTGAGGAAGTCCCCACCTCCCACAGTCCCTTTCACAAGCAAGAAACCCTTCACACTGCCCCCAAAAGAGGAAAGGTTATTCAAATGAATCATCATTTGATTTAATTGAATTTTAATTCAATTTTTTACCTTAATAAAAAATTATCCAACACTAAATTATCAAATATATACTTTAAAAACAGAAATTTTCAATTTGTGCAAAAATACCTGAGGAACAGCCAGTGACTTCAAGAAAATAAAGTGAAAACTCTAAACTGTTTATGAATTTCAGCAATAAATTTTAAAAATTGAGTAAGTTACAGCACAGGACACATTCTAAACATGTTTGACACAGGTTTTTTTCTGGAAGATGTTAACTCACACTGAAAAATATTTTTGTGACATTAGAATAATTATAAAATAAAAATGGGAGACAGAGAAAAGAAATCGATTCTCACCAACAGTGTAAGAGTTCCAGTTCCTGCTTCTGGACTGATTAATTTCTTCTCCACTACTTCACTTATTCTAAAAATGGATTAATTACATTTCCAAGCATTTTATATCATACATATACATGAATACTACAAAATGCTAAGAGGAAACTCTGAAAGCAACCCTTTTAAATATTCCCCCCGACTGTTCTTCATGAAATGGGATCCACTCTGGGCAAAGAGAATTTCATGCCATGTAAGAAAGAAGGAAGAAGGTGTTTGAAGTCGCTGTGGGAGACACTGGCAGCCCCACAGCACCCTGAGCACAAGCCCTTGAAAAGCCCAGAGCTCCCTCAGATCCAGCCTCGGGCTGCAGTGGGCACAGACAGCAAAGGCTGCTGTAGAGGCACCTCCTAGGAAAGGCTGGGCCATGCTGCTGGGTGAAAGCCTTTTCATGAGGGTAGGAGCATCACTAAGAACATGGCACAAGAAATACATTATTTGGTGAGTGCTCCCAGAGCTTCTAGAGGTATATCCTATTTCAAACAGAGGGTGACAAACACTGCTGGATCCCACAGTGAAATCCTGTTGACAAATGCAACCTCTCTGTGAGGAATTCTTCTGTTTCAGAGGCAGCAGATGCACTCTGTGCTGACATGACTGGCATTGGAACTGCAGCATACACAGAAGTCACATAAAACCCACAGCAAGGTCCAGATCATATATTAATGTTGCTATAATCCATGCACCAGTCTTCTGCCAAATGTGTCAAATTTTCCTCTATAATAGAGCTATTTTTCTCACTGGGCCATATCCTGCATTTTTGAGTCACACACATTTTAGACATTTAACAGAGCAACAACTACTTGCAGAGAAAGAAAACTGATTGCAATAACATATCCATTCTCAAAAAACTGCTCTGTTCATAAAACAGGTTTGCAATATTGCTTTGCTAACAAGACATGGGCAAGGCTGGCAAGCCTCAAATATTATAAGTCTCTGCTATACCAACTGTATAAAGTCAATAGCATAACTCTAATAAATAAAAAATATATCTAAAAATGTAGATTGTCAATAAAAGAGTCAAACAATCAGTTCATGCAACCACAGCACTCACCCATACAACAGGACAGGCCCTATACACTCACACCTGCCATTCCAGGCTGGATCCCATAAAATGCCCAATTTTCTCCTCAACAGAGACTATATGGGACTCAGAAAAGGAATAAAATGAAATGGAAGGCTCTGCAATTTCATCACATCCTCACAGATATACTAAAATTTAGAGAGCTGTAGCTACAATAACTAGGTTCATTAATTTTTATATGTATAAATAGAAGAGTGAATTAATTTTATTGACCTTTTATCTGTGAAAAATAGATAGGAAAATATCCATGGCTAAAGCAGTCAGGAAATTCTGTGTCTTCCTTAAAAGGTGAGTTATCTACAACTCATTTGCCAGCACTTGCAGAGACATCTAAGCCGATAAATAAAATGAAAAACAATCCCAAAATGCCCACTCAAGAGCAAAGTGCCTCACAAAAAAGGCCCCATTTAGATTCACACCGTGAACATACCTGGCAAATTCCACTGATGCACATATCCAAGGATTCAATATTGCATCGAGTACCATCTAGCACTTTTGGGGCAAGCTCCACCACCAAGTTCTTTCCCAGAGCTTGACATTTCAGGGCACACGGTGCAGTAGGATCATTATACACAGGGATCCACTCGTAAAAGTGTCCCTGGTACTTGACATCGTTGTAGGCTGAACACTGTTGTGCTCTAAAGTCACCAACATCTGAAGGGCAGTCCTGAAAACAAACCAAAAAAATATTCTTTTTAAACTAGGGAACACTTTGCATTTGCAGTAAAGTTATCTGATGAATAACACAGAAGCTCTTCAGGCAGGCTTGGTTCAAGGACTGATGTGCTTTGACAAAGATGCCACACTACAAAGTTTTACTGTGTATATTAAAACAATTTACGTTGCTTAATCCGTTGCTTGGAGTGCAAGTACAGAATACCACCCATATTCCAGCAACATGAGAGGATAATTTAAAATGCTAATTTTTATGACACCAGGTAGTACAATTAAAGTCTGGTTCTATAGTAAGAATTAGCTTTGAAAGGAATCTATGTATTTTAAGCGACTACAGGAGATGTCTGATATTTAATATTTCTCTTTTCAGTAGCTTTTCCCACTAATGGATTTCTGAGGGCTCTATACTCATTCATCAATTTACATATCAGAGTAATGAAGGAGGTATTAATGCTACATCTAAATAAAAAAAAATAAAATTTATCTAATTAATTGTTCAGTTCTGCTTGGAAAAGGGACAAGATCATTATGAGGAAACACCAAAACTTTCAGTGCTTAGTCCTGTAGTCTAACTACAAAGCACCTTCACCTCATGGAAGCAGTAAGGCTTATTTTGTTGGAATAACACAAACTTCAAATAGGTAACAATTGACCATGTATTTCCAGTTCTAATGAGACAGTTCCGTGCCTTCTCCCACACAGCACCTCAGCATACACAGCTGAAAGACCAAATAAGAGAACTGCTTGAAATAAAAAGCTCTAAAATATTTTTTCTACATAAAGCATTACACCCAAACAACGATGTTAATATTAAACCATGGTGACAGCAATGGAGATGAATACTGATTGATTTGAAAATAACTTTGGTAAAGTACTGGCAGAGGAGTTACTGTGTCAAACAATTCCTCACTACAGACTTCATTTGAAAGTATGTCCAGTGTCAAAGAGTCCATATGCCAGACTGAAAGGATATTCTTCCAAGAATTCCAACTGCACATATAAGCCAGATGTGAGGCCGATTTTAACAAAGTTTTGTTTTCATTGGATGGAAGACTGAAGGATTGTGATGTGTCAGCCGAACTCATGGAACTTATTACTAAGTATTAGTTAACAATACTGATCCCAAACACTGCTTCAGCCTTATCAGTGAACTGAACCTTCCCCGAATAAAGCTGACAAAATAGCAAGTGCATTATACAGGAGTGGAGAGTAAAATATGCAGGAGAAAGGTTTGAATTTCAGTCCAATGCCCCCAACAATATTGCACTCAGCTTGGGGGTTTTCTCACCATGGCAAACAGTAGTCTAGAGCTGCCTCAGAACTGGTTGTGATCTACAAAAAATGCCTTCTAAAAACCAGTATTCTATCTACTGACCCACACATGGAGTTTTTGCAGCTGGGCACTGAGCAATTCACTGAGCTTTCCCAGCTAAACTTTTCAGCTCTGTTTAGTTCTACACCCATCAGTGACAATAATTCAGAATGATACTAACACATTCTGTATTATTTTTAATCTGGGATAATGCTAGTTTGAGCCATATTTTTTGAACTTATACAATGACAGAATAAGACACAGGGAGTGTTTTACCTCTGCAAAATCCCTCAAGTGAGAGCTTCTACAAATGTCAAGTAAATACTGTGAGAAGCCACACATATTCACTGCAGTGTCACTCCCGAGAAATTCACCAAGTTTGCACTGGTGTAAATGAGAGCAGAATTTTGGCTCTGACTAATCTGTCACCTCTCATTTTCCACAATAGCAAGTCTAAAAAGCAGAGAGGACTTCAGAGTTCATATGGATACCATATGGTTCTCTTCCACCGGTGCAAACAGAGGAGCAGCTAAGGATAAAAAAATAAGTGGGCATTAGATTCAGGTAGAGTTAGAAGCAGTATTTGGGAGCACGGTTACTCAGCCATGCATGGCTACATTTTCATCACAAAGAATTAAAGAGCAACCTGTAAAACAGGCAGAGTGATGGCCTTCAGCTGAGGTCTGACAGGCTGCTGTTACAATCCATTATCGCTGGGTGTTGATGCGATGCCCAGACACAAACACCACAAAGTCAGGATGTCAGCCCTTGGTCACTGTATGTCTCTCATTGGTTCAACACAATGCAGCTCCTTCCTTCCACTCGCCCCCTGGCTGCTTCAGAGCTCGTGAATTCTCATCTCCCTATTCTCTTTTGGCATCTTCAAAGGACCCAAAGTGATTCTGGCAGCTCGATTCACATGCCAGCTCCACCTGCTTTATGTCTGAGCTCTGTTCAAAAGCAGGAGCATGAAAAGAGCATCACAGAGGGGTATCAAAGAGCTGAAATTATTATCGTTTACATTGTATTAGAATTTGGAGGGCAACCAAGTCCAGATCCCAGTCTTCCAGGGAACAATAAATATTTGTGTAAAGAAAGGAGTTTAAAGAGTACGAGAACTAAGCACAGAATGAACGCAATCAAGGAAACAAGAGGACTTGTAAACATCAGTTTGATTCCATTAGAGTGGGCTGGAAAAGTGAAAGGGAGTTTAAAAAATAGAAAGGAAAAGGCATGGCAAAGATGTGAGGGGCAGGCAAGGGTGAACCACGTTTGGGAAGTGGGCAAGGTCGTAACATCAGACAATGACACATGGGCCCCAGCCCTCATCCTGTTTGTGCATCTCTTTGCTTTTAATCAATTTCAGACATCAATCAATTCATTCCAGCATTCCCTCTTTCCTCTCAATATTTCACTTTCTTTTTTTTTCTTATTTGTTAAATATTTTTGCTACTAATTTCAGGATTTCTGCAATTTCTTAATTTCAGCAATAGTTTTTGTCTCACACTCAATCCACTGAAGCATGGCCAGGCCATTTTTAGGTTCACACACTACATAAGGAGCTGAAGACGTATCTACGAGGTCTAATACACGAAAATGTTGGCAAAAATAATCACACCCAGACCTCGCAGTGGAATGAAGTGTATTTATGACATGACTTATGAACATATTAGACAGATCTGAAAAAGATGCTTTAGACATGACCACCATGCAGATTAAAAACACACATATATATACATATATATTTATTCCCATTCTTTTTGTGACGGGTGATTAAAAACTACTGCATCCAAGGGCTGGCTTCCTATGAAATGTATCTTTGAGTTTTGGCAATGACACCATCAGCCTTTGAAAACAAAGCTGACCTGGGAAATCTGTGTCTTTGGAGGCAACGTTCATGTACAAAATATGAAGGTTGCATCAGACCCTGTGACTCTTGCCAACAATTACTCCACTGAAAAAAGCACAAAAGAGAAGGCAAGAAAATTCCCAGTAAAAATGATGACACCAAAGAAAGTCTAGCCCTTTGTCTAGTTTTATTCTTTGAATCTCATTTTGTTGAAACCCAGCCAAAACTGATGAAGTCATTGTTTTGTTTTCTTTTTGAAATTAGCTTCAGGTTCTGTGTTTTTCCTACACAATTTTCAGGCCACTTCTAAGTAGAATCAAGGTACCTGAGCTGGAAACCACCCCAGCCAAGGGAGCCTTATGGTGCATCAGCATCATAAATATAAAATAAATAAATGAACAGAGTAGAGAGAAACTATGTAACTCGAGGTGAAATATTATAGTCTAAAGTAGACACAGTACAGCCAAGATTTTCTGAACGGGATAAATTAGCTGGTTAAGTGGATGCTGGGACAATTATAGATGAATGTGTTGAACAAGTGTGAGCATTATCTGCATATAATAAAAGTTTATAATGGAATTAAACATGGGGCTATCTTTTACAAAACAGTGTTTTTTTCTGACTGTAGAAAAATCACTCAGGCAAAAATATAAGCGACTTTTTGGCACACAAGAATGTGAAGTTTATGGGGAAATGGCCCAAATAACTTGTTCTGTGAATAGGACCCTAAAGGATTAACTTAAACACTTCCACATAGTGCACATCATAGCATTAGAATGTAACACTATATACAAAAATTGAAATTTAAAAAAAAGGGGGGCAAGAAAGACTGAAAATCTCATTGAACAACATACAATAGATGGTTTATTTCTCTAAAGTTTCTATATGGAAGGCTGAAAGCACACACGCAGTTTTCGGAAATCATGCACCTGGCATCTCAGTTACGATAGAAAGATAAGCAGGCTACACACATGTCTTAATCTTAGCAATTATTTTGTTGCTAAGACCTTGAATTAATTTCTTGATTGAAATATCACTAATATTATTCTGGAACCATGCTTGACTTCAATGAACTTACTAGTATTCCATTACAAATCCACATGAAACCAATTTTCTGGTAAAATGATTCTTGTTCTTTTCATTAGAATGACACACATATTAAGTTGTGCTTCATTTGTACTCCCCAATATAGATGTTAGTGGTGTAATGTATCATGTAGCAAAATTACATTTGCAGACAGCTTTACACTGGGTATTTATACCGAATGTCTCATGTGGTTACCAGTAATACCTATTAATATGGAAAGAAGTTAGTATAAACTCTTAATTTTCAAACTACATTTTCACTCCTGAAGTGAGAAGCATTGATTAGAAATAATGCTTTTGGGAAAATTATATAATTTGAAACTAAACTGGCCTAGTAGTCTCAGATTTACATTAGGTGTAAGGTCCTGTTTCAAGGTTAACTCACATCTAATGTGGGGTTTGGATACAGCGATGCCAATTTCAAACATCAACTGTATTAACAGTGGAAATCTCATTAAATACATTTTTCTCAAGAGTTCTTCATTATCTGACCCATAATCTAGGAAAAACCACTCCTGAGAGATTCTGACTGTATCTGAACTGAAATGGAAACCTGATCCCTTTCAGACATGCCCCAAAAGCAGAACTGTAAAGGCAGTTTCCTGTCTGGAAATTAACATTTGAATCATCATAAATTCAAACAGATTCACATACAAGGCGCCTGCCACTTATCGCTTTAAAATAAGACCTAAAGTTAAAAAACAGGCTCCAGCGACTTCAGATAAACTCTCTGGGAGTTCAGAGAGGATATGGAAATCATCTTAATTTTCTCAATGCCGAAGCACAAAGCACCTTCACTGCCATCAGCTTTCTACTGCGTAAATCTTGAATCTAAGATGACCTCTTTGTGCTCCTGCAGGAAGCTGCAGTGCACAGGATGCAGCAGTCAGAGGTGCATTACTGCATGCAATGCACACAAACAGACATCGAGATCAGCAGTGGAGCACTCAGGGGCAGTTTGCTCATTGCTTACATCCTGACTGGCTGCACGTTATCTTATCACACAGCTTTTAAAGTTCAGGGTATTTTTTGCAGGTAACCTTTTTGTTTATGAGCTCAGGCCATCGTGCACCAAGCTGCTGGGCCTTTTCTTCTGAAAGGGCAAGGGACAGGGTTTGTCTCCAGAATCTGATTTCTGCATGCACTGGGACTGATTCATTTATCACTTCCCCTTGCTTCTGCCAGCAGGAACTTCAGCTGTGGTGGAAAATCCATCCAACACTGAGGAGCGGAGTGTAGAGCAACTCAAGGTGTGAGCAAGCCTTGTTCTCGAGGAGGGCAGGAGCCAACTGGCACACCAGACACTGCAGGTGTGGCACACTGAAAAGCATGAATGCTCGGTTCTCCTAGGAGATGCACTGAGTCAATATATTCACTGGGCAACTTCCAGTGTCAGGCATCTTAAGGAGAGCATGTCACACTCCACAGCTGCCTGCTGCTGGCTAAAATCACGGGATTGGTAATGACTGAGCATCCCCTGCTCTTGCCTGGGTATAATTCAGCCCAAAGGAAATTCAGGCCTCACCTTTTAGCATTATTATCATTATTAATTACTTATTTCCCCTCTGTCTCTTCCGGGATAGGTCATATGACTGCCGCGTTGTACTGCAAGGGAAGCCGTGCAAGGGGCTGAGTGCAGACCACAAACCACCCTGAATGACTGTGTTTGTACACGTTATGTAGACAAACAGCACCACAAAGTCCTGCCTGAGCTGCTCACCTTGGACAGCCCAGACCTGGGCTGAAGGGCAGCAGCACTTCAAACAGCACAAAGCAGGACTACAAATCAGTGGAACACGAGTCGTGAAGTTTGCTGCATGTGAATGGTTTTTATAAAACGTGTCCATAAAAATAAAATAAAAATAAAATGTGATTGCACCACAGTAACAGCAACTGTATGGTCAAAATTCCAGCTTCACAGTCACTCATGGAAATTGTCTGTGCCAGTGCACCTAAATGTGCATGTGCTTGCATACAGACATATAAAGATCTGGGTTTAGGCCAACAGAGGGAATATAAGGAGTAATTATCCCATTTAAGATCTGAAAGGGACCCAGGCACACCTCTGCTCACATGAAGAGTGCCACCATATCACTAATGATCACAAATGATCCAGAGCTCAGTTTAATGCTTCATCTAAAAGACAGCACCCCCAGGAAAACCACTTGCTAGTTTAAGACAAGAACTGATTTGTTAATCCTCCAGAATGTGTAACTCTCCTAATAAGTGATATAAAACATTCTGAATCACAATTGGCACTATAATTTCAAAAGAAAATGTCCATTTGGGAAGTCTAAATTTGAGACCTCATGGTGTCATGCAGACTAAAAGATTTAAAAATGGTAATAATGATGGAAAGAAAATTATGCACCATAAGGTTTTAAATAAGAAGCAGCATTTCTTAAACTTTAACACATTTTTTGAATGAGTAAAACAGGATTAAAGGCCAGACTCACATTACTACTGCAGGTTTTGTATCGAATATTCCGACCTTCACAGTTCCTAAAAAAAAAGGTTAAAAATGGTTACACCGTATAACAGCAAAACACAACCTTGCCTGTTTCACAGCTAGTTATTCTCTCGAAAATTAGACTTTTATTGCTACTGCCCTACCATAATTTGGACTCAAAATACGGGGTTTATACACAAAGGGGATCTGGGGATTCAACTCGTTACACTGCTGTCTCTCTTCAGCAAAGAACGTGTGACTTTCCCTGTAAGCCCAACTTACTGCAAACCTTATGAAAAACACATTTATTTCGTGAAAAGTGCATCTCTAAGCCTGATCTATGCTGATTGCAACCAAGTTATTTCTAATAAAGGGGATGCGACCTAGAGGAGAAGATCAGAATATGTGATTCACAAATTAAAGAGAATTCTCATGGACTGCAAGCATAATGTGCCCAGTGCATGTGAATCCTGAAATCCAGGCAGGTCAGACCCTCAGTCTGTTGTTAGTAGCTGAAATAACAGGCGTATAATAGAGTCATGGTTATTTATTGTGGTCTCATAAATCCGGGGAGGCTGGGTTTCACACTTTTTTTAAAGATACACTCTGCCAAACTTCTCAATAACGAACGAGCACTTTTGCACAGTGTAAGATACTCTTCTATGTTAAAAATGGCAAAATCAAGCCTTTGAAAGAACTGAAAACATATTTCAAATGACTGGACAAGAAATTATAGTTAGTGATTTCTCTAAAATCAGGAGTAGTGTTTTGGAATAATCCCTTCATACCAAAAAGATGTGCCTCACATTAAAGAATGCGTGCACATACAGCTGGCAATTTACATCTCTTGGACTAAATTTTCTGCTTCTTGCATAAAAATTGATAATAAATAATATTTTTTTTAATAACGTGTGAGAGGGATTGAAAAATAGCATTTAAGAAAGAAAAAAAATGGATGCCTGAAGCAAGAATTCAACCAGCTCAAATTACAAGTCTCAAATTTCCAATCTTTTGCAAGACTCACTGCATCACAACATGCAAGTTAAAAATGTTTATGATATAGACAAACATGAAAACCTTGTTTCACAATTGTGTGTTTCCTGGACATTACTACAAAAATCAAACATAGAAAAAACCTTTTAAACTGTACATATGTCAAGGTATGGAAAACACATGTTTTTCACAGGGGAACACATTAAAAATATTAATAAAACCACAGTGGAATTTATACTGCTAGAATTTATTGAGCTTGTTTCGCAGTCCCTAACACATTGGTAGATTCTCAAGGCCTCTTACTGGAACTGTTATTTTTCTCAAAGATCTTTGTGCATTTTTCACTAAAAGAAACAGGCAGTGCTTCAGTCAACCATCTTTAGCTCTGTATTTCATAGAGTGTGCCCTTAACTAGCACATCACACTCCAAGCTTTCTTTAAGAAAAAGTGTCTTCCTGCATGATACTGCATTTAACTTAAAAAATCTCAACTAAATAAAAATTTAAACACAATCATCAGTTTTAAAAATGTTTAAAAATAGTTCAAGTGAAACAAGCAATTATGGATGCCAGCACAGACACCCCAAAGCTGGCTGGGATCTCTTCTTGCCTGAATACAGGCCTAGTGCATTACTCCTACTCTTAGGATTGTACCAACAAGTCCTACGTTAGCCCAGTTTTAGTATTGACGTAAAAGGTTTTCACTGCTGCATCTGCTGTTCTCTTCAAGCCACACTAAGACTCATCCATGAAAATATATGGCTACCAGGACCACTGCAGAGAAAGAACTGGCAGGGAAGAATCAGAGAATCAATTCAGTTGGAAAAGACCTCTGAGATCATTGAGGCCAACCTGTGACCCACCGCCACCGTGTCAATTTAGACCACGGCACCAAGTGCCAGGTCCAGCCTTTCCTTAAACACCCCCAGGGATGGTGACTGCACCACCTCCCTAGAGAGCCCATTCAGTGTCTGATCACCCTTTCTGTGAAGAAATTCCTCCTAATGTCCAACCTGAATCTCCCTTGGTGCAATTTGAGACTATGGCCTCTCGTCCTCTCCTTTCCTAACAGAAAGCAGCATTTGATACATCCGTAGGAGCAGCAGGCACTTGAGCATTCTGTCAGGTCATGTCCAAGTGCAGGCTAATTTGTACACAGGGAACTCACCACTTGACTTACAAATAAGTTACATTTGAGAACTCCCCACTCTATTTGACCGCACTAAATAAATCATTCCTCCTATTCCACAGTCGTATTTCATAATGTGTTAAAGCTCAGAGTGAAAGCCTAAGTTATTTATTTATCTATTACAAACATGCATTAAAAGCAGTATTTTACAACGTTTGACCTATCTGTACACAGCTATAGCTCTCAGAAACAGAAGCAACCAGAAGAGGATTGGAAATGTGGCAGAGCAGCAGAAGAACACACACACACACATCAGCATGTGGCTCACCTGCCATTTAAACATCTCCTCAGAGAGTAGGAGGCTCCCCCTCCACAGGTCCGTGAGCAATCACTCCAGGCCCCCCAGGCATCCCAGGAATCATCCTTATCTTCATCTGAGCGGGTAGTTCTGGAGTTCTAAAGAAAAAAAGGAAAAAGGAGAGGAGAGAGAAAAAAAAATTGCTCTGTACATGTTTTACTGCTTGGCATTAACAGTGTCAATTATGTTTATATTTCAAATTTACTATTTTAATATATAAAAATATATGGGGAAAAAGCAGAGTCTTTGAAGATCCAGTGTATATGAGTTTTGCCTCCTGCCAAAGACCTGCTATGCCCAAACACACTGTCATTCCCAGCACCTCCATGCCCAACACGCCACGTAGGAACCAATCTCAAGCACGGGGACAAGGCATCGTGTTCAAACACATGATGGCCCTGTTACAACGAAACAGAACATTTAGAATCCTACATTACACCCAGCTTAAGATTAAAACACCAATTTCTCTAACCACCATGGCGATAGTTTGCACATAAAAATACCGCTAACATAAAGTAATGGCTTTTGGCATCATTATGAAAGCCAGACTGTGGATAAAAGTGAGGCAGTGAGTTATTTTTCTCAGGTGACACGGAATATTGACCAATATTTACTCTGCCCCAAAAGCATCGCAAATGAGAGAACGTGAAGATTTGATCCAAGCTTTAATGAAACAACTCTTCACAGCCAATTTTTTTATTCCTGTTGACTCCAGTGGTCAACTTGTCAAAAAAAAAAAAAGTGAATTGTTTATTAGAGGATTAGCATCTCTGTTTGAAGACTGAAATGCAGAAGTTGGTCTAAAAACATCAGTGGCTCCTGAACTTTCTTGCTCTTATAAATTTACAAATTTTACAATCGCTTACCGTAAAGCTTTAAAAGCATTCTTAGGCCAATCCACCATTCCAAAAACGATAGAGCCCAGCTCTGCCAAGATCCCTGAGGAATTTTCACACTGATGTTGGGTTTACTTTATATCAGAAGCCAACTCTGAAATGTCTGACACTGAAAATGGAACCAACTGCCTTCAGTCTTGACCAAAAAATCTCAGCACCTCCCAACAAGCCACTCAGCACATGAAAATAAATCGAGATGAACAAAAGAGTAACTTCTTTCAAATTTATGGTTGCAAAATTAGTTTGTCCTCTGCAAGCCCAAAGCAAACGACTGGGTTTCAACGTGTTGAGAAATGATTAAACTTGTGATATTAAAAAGGCAACACATGCCGCTCTTTTTTAGAATAGCTAGTTTCTTTTGACAAAGCAGTGACAATGCCTAAAATAATCCTAACTTCATCATTGTATTAAAACCAGCCACATGATATTAACAGACAGAATGTCATCTAAAGCCCTAAACAAAGTCCAGTTGTTCACTTCCCAAACTGCTTTGATAAAAGCCATTGTTCTGAACTGTATCTAGTTAAAAAGCTGTAAATACTATGACGATCAAAGCAGAACTTTATGCCAACAAAGCCTTCTTCAGAATCACTGGCTAATTCAGTGCCCACAGTGTTGATTTAAGCTCCAGCTAGTTCAAACTATTTGTCCCATGGGAAAGAGTTAAAAGCAGCTTGCACTGACTTAGTAATTTACTAGCAAAATGATATTGATTTACTAGCTGTCTGGTTTCATAAACTGTACACATTACAGTAGTCTTCACCATGGTACCAAATTGAAGTAAGATAAAGAAAAGATCACCAACATCATGATTTACACTAACAAAGCCTTGGAAATTCATTTAGGAATTAAATTGAGAGCTAATTGCAATTGGACACAAAAGGATATTATTGTACGTCAGGACTGCATTCACAGCTTGCTTGACTTCAGTTTTTTACGTTTTTATTGTCCTCAGTCATAATTCTAACATGGTTCAGCTGTGACACTTTGGACCGTATTAGAATAGTTTTTCCTTTAGTGGCTTAATTTTGCAACAGATGAAGTGCAACACACACATTTTGCATATTCATTGTGGAAGTATTTGTGTAGCAGCACAAAGGTAAATGTGTGCATGGACATGCACATGTGCACCCAGGATGCAACATGATGAAGCCACAAGTGCTGTAGTGAAGCCAGAAAAAACAACTTAAACCAGCTATAAACAGAACCTAGATGGTTTGCTGCTCTTTACGTAGAGCTGGGTGGGAAAAGACATCACACTTCCACTGGACCCAGCCATGCTGGAAGGAGTTGTACCCCATGTGAACACAGGCTTAGAAGCAAACATTGCAGCCAGAGCAATAGCTAAGGGTCTATACAAAGTTTCTGCAGAAATACAGTTTAGATGATAAAGGCAGACTCAAAATATTTCATCCCAATCTAACTCCTTCTGAAAGCAAGAAAGTCACAACACCAAACATGGACCTGGGCAAGGATCACTTGAATCAGGGGGTGAGGGAAAACAGGCTCCTGAGTTTTGAAGCACTTGGTGACTTAGACAGAGCCTCAAAGACTGAGATGACAGCCTGCCAAGGTTTCCTCGAGGTCTGAGGCCCAGCAATGTGCAGTCTGAGCTCTCTGCTGACAGCCCTTAACTGACAGAGACAGTCTTGTCCACAGAGAATTTTACTGAAGTGTGGCACTGGAAGATTTGAACAGAGGGGGAAAAGTATTGGTGCCAGTTTCCCTCCTTCTGTCCAGGGCTCTGTTTTTGCTCCTGTCATGTATGGGCACACACTGTAACTCCATGTTCTGCAAATTATTCGTGTGCATGTGGTCTCAGGCCTTGCAATGTACTACTTACTCACCTTGCAATGTACTACTCAAAGTAACCAAGTATAGCAGAAGTGGGCACTGAGGTAACAGAAATGAAATCCAGGTGTTAACAGGGCTGATCAGAACTCCAAAACAAGGGGATTTTTACTGTCACTTGTAACACCCAGTAAATAACAACAGCTACATTGACACACATTACAAAAATCAAACACAGTGCTGTCAGATGGAGAAAAAAAGATTATTTGGCCAAACTTTTGTTTGGCTGTTATGAAAGATGACATAATTGTCTTGAATTTGGTCATGCAGACTTCAAAGGAGAAGTGGTGCCAGAGAACGAAGGTCAGCTTATGCAGTTTTATTATTATTCAGACATCCATTACATAAGGCTTGGATATGTAAATGTTTAGCATTCAGCATAACAAAGATTCGGCTTCTCAAGAGAAATGCTCTGGTACCTTAAATGTTTGTTTTACAGAGTTTATAGCATACAATTTTTCTTTAAACACAAACAAACACAAGGCAAGTCCATAGTATTTGACACAAGAGTGACTGCCAGCAATATGTGCAATGAAAGAAATGTTGAGACCTGGCACAAAGATTCATCTGCCAGAGTCCCCAGGTGACAGTCCCTCTGCCATGCACATATCAACACAAATCCTGCCCTGTGACAGCCCCTGAGCACCTCCCCAGGGCAAGGTGCCCAGCTCTGTCAGGTTCCAGAAGAGATTCAGTGCAACCTCTGGGCAGCAGATGTCCCAATGTGACGCAGATCATGATAGATCCATGAAAGTGCTCCATTCAAACAGGTTAAAGTGATGTGGCTCACAAAACAAGTCTTTGACACTTCAAGTAAGGACTTTGATATGGAGGAATATTTACCAATACACCTGCTACTATGCCAGTGTCACTGCAGCTCTCTGGGTGGCTGTGCTTTTGTTTTCCTCATGGCTGCTTAATGAAGTGGTTGGTATTTACTCACTCAGGCTTGCTGAATTCCAAAGGAGAATCAGCAAAAGGAGTTACACTGGCACAGTTATAGCATATTGCTATTTAATAACACATTTCTTATAATTAAATACAGAATTTAGGTTCTTCAGATTAAACTCATCCAAGGGAAAGAACCTGCTGAAGGGTATAAACACCACTTCAGTACCACTGAAGGCCTAAATTAAGCAATACCCAAAGCTCAGTGCTGGCCCTTCTCCCAGGAGTGAATTTCATCCTTGATGGTGTTTTGAACAGAGATGAACCATTTCCTTTTCATTGCTTCTTCCCACTCTCACAACCCATAAATACTATTAACACTATCCTGACTTTCAGAGACTTCCAAAGCACAAGGTTACGTTGGTCTTCACTAATCTTCATGTGCCATTTGCTTCTCCTCATACCTACAACAGCTCCAAACAGAGGTAGCACAAGGAATTATGGCACTGAAGGGAAAATATCCTGCCTGAGTAGCTCTGTGATGCATTTCCCAGATTCTTCTTTCCAGACACTACACTTGGTGGAAGAGGTATCAAATTGCACTGATGACTGTATCCATGAGCAGGAAAGAACAAGCATTTACCTGCAGATAATCACTGGATATGCTATTCAGCCCCAGAACTGCACCCTTCACTTTTAACTCCGGCTGTTATGTCTAGAGCTTTGCAACAAGCTACTCTAGAAATCGCTTTCGCTGCTAAGGTCACATACAAAAATGATTTACACCTGTATTTTGTACTCTAAGTGAGGTGTAGAATGCAGATTACAGATCTAGGAAAAACTATTTCACTTGTGGCAGCAACTAAAGAGAAGAACAGTCAAAACATATTTCCAGACAAATAAGAATTATAAATAAAAGATCTTGCATTGCCTAGTTTTAGCTTAAAAACTTCCACTTGTTTCCTTAAAAGAGATTCCAAGATATTTCCTGATATATTTCTACTACTGCTGAGTGTATTATATATTACCTAATTGTGCACTGTATATGTCATTGAGTTTAATAAATCTTTTACTTCTATGTACCAAAGTAAATTATGTATTATTCTGTATGTTAAAAAGAACATATCTGGAATTTTAAAATCCTGGAGAAAAGACAATGCATCATTATTTTAGACTGATAAAAAACACCTGGGAGTAAATGCAGTTATTTTAAGCAGATGTTTAGAACTAATTAGTTTTAAAATTGTTAACATTATTTCAGTTACCTATTCCTTGCACTTGGCCTCAACACTGCAAACTCACTGTAAAATGGAACCCGTGCCCCATAATAACATTTCAGAAACACAAGCTGGTAAAGCTCAGTAACAAGGTGAATCACCAGCAAGGAATCAGTCAAAAGGCAAATGGACTCATTGAGCCACATGAAAAAATACATCTGGGGGCTCAGATGGACTTTAGACCTCTCAGTGTTCTATTCTGCAATATATTTTCATTCTACAGAAGTTTCGAATAAATTCAAATTTTGGAAAATGAAGCATGCACAAGTGTCACACAGAGGAAATATTTACAGCAGAATTCATTTTCATACTAAACTAAAGGCAAGTCTCAGCATGTTTTTCAGTATTATACTGCATCCAGATTTTTCCATTGTCAGAGTGTTGCAAAATTTCATATTGACAGCACAGGCCTGCACTGCAGGAGTTGTCAGGACAGAGTTGGAGGTTTTGGCAGGTGGAGCAAGGATACTTGAGGCTTTTGGCATCCAGGAAGGGATGAAATGTTACTTGGCTGTTTGGCACCTATGAGCTAGTTGAGGCTTTTGGCACTGGAGAGAGTCTGTATCACCTCCTTCCTTCTTTGTGAGCAGTAACAGAGGGAACATGGAATTTGTGGGCATGGAGAAGAAATCGTGGTTCCCTCCCTAGCTACTCCAAGCAGAAAGCAACTGCATTGGAATACCTGACACCTACAGCTATTTCTGCATCCAACTGCTAAGGACAGCACCTACGCGTTCCTGCTAAAAGGAATCAGCATTGAAGTACTTAAAGCATAATTAAGTTGGTATTTTTCAATTTCTGAGTTAATTACATTGTTCAGATGGTTTTATAAAGACTCCACACAAATTCTGTTTTACTTGCTGCTGACAGGTTTGATGACCTACACCAGAGTCCCAGGGTACCTTTTTATCCCTTTGCTGACTTTGACAACCGAAGCACTTGCTTCTGGCCTCTCCTCTGAACAGCAGCAAACTGTTTTATTTTCTTGGGTGATATTCCATAAATTACTGTTTTGACAGACAAATGTCTAGCAAAGAGAGAAACCCTTTTTAAAACCCTGGTAAGCACATCCTGCAAACACTGGTGCATTACATCACTGGCAATGCACCTGAAAATCTAGACTTAGTTGCCCAGATTTACATTCATGCTTGCTCAACAGAACCATACAAGCCCTGTATCTGCTCATCTGCAGCAGCAAATATTGTCCCACGTTCTCCAGTATTAGAACACAGAGAAGATACGATCCTGAGAACAGGGAGGAAGGCTATGCACTCACTTGGGTGATATTCAGGCTAGTAGGTAGTCCAAGTCTCTAACCAGTTTTTAAGAGCTTTTAGGTCCAGCCACCCAGGACAGCTGACCAGGATCAAAAATATGAAAAACTTTTCCCTGAGTTTCCAGCATTTAGTTGTCTTCCAAGATTTAAAAGTACATGTGACTACGTAGATGGAAATTTATAAATCTGAACTCTCAATACATTCCCATTCCTCTGAATGTGCCCCATCTTAAATGGAAACTACACTGAGAAATGTTTAGCATCACTCCAATTCCCTCCATTTCTAAGTGGTCTGGAGAATTATAACTTGAAGATTTGCACGTGCAGCTGGCAAACAGCTCAAAAGCCACAGAACCTGGAAAACGCACAGAGGTTCTGAAAGGAAACATAACCAAGAAACCAATATAAATTTTAGCACACTCTGCCCACTTTCTCAGTAGCCAGCCTGAAGCAAACACTTGCCAGGGCCTGGAAGACAGATAAAGGCAGAATTTCAAAATAGGCAAAAAAGAAGGAATGGGATACTTTAAAACGTTTATTAGAAACACAATAATCTTTTTAAAAATATCATTGATTATATTAACATTCCCAATGAAGAACCTTAAAGTTATACCCTAGTACGTAAAAAAATAATTTATAAATCATAATCACTAGAAAATATTCTCCACAATATGGTATTTAAATACTCACTCCTTGCATTTAGTTGTGCAAAGAAAACTTGGCACAGACATAATGAGAGCATTTTCACAAAACAAATACAATAAGAAATCTTTAAAGTTCCTCTTTGCAGCTTTTAAGGTTATGCATTATGTCCATTTTACAGATGAGAATCTGACCTCAGGAAGAGGGATGAAGTGCATTGTGAGAGTAGCACAGCTGAGATTTTTATCTCAGTGCCCAAAGGCAAATTTTCATGCATTTTATAGAGCTCTTCCACCTCCCGTTTTTCAACTCTAAACATTGCCCTTTCAAATATGGGTATCTACAGTAGGTACAAAGTGTGAAGAGGAAGACAATCTTCAAGACATTTTGATATGTTAATTATCTCTGGGCCTACTAATAAATTTGCATTAACACCAGTCCATATATTTCCTGGAGTCCATAAAACAGTGGCAATTCACAAAAGCTTTACTGAATGCATATTCGAAATTTGCACCTGGATACACTGGATTTTTCCACCTTCACACGGCACACCACATGTTCCCCATCCAGCACAAACAGTGTGACAGGTCAGCCAGAGTCCAACGTGCAGAATGCCTCAGGTGCATAATAGAAAAAGAGATTCCAGTTTCTGGGAAGTATATCTGGCATTATTTTTTTTAAATTAACTTATTAAATGTATTTGCAAACATCCAAATGAAGGTTCTTTTAAATGCTTTACCATGCAGTTTTAAAAACTGGTCTCACTTCGGCGCATGCAGGGGAAAAACAAGAGCAATGAAAGGATGGGCATTATGTCTTTGAAAGGCAAGGACCATCAGCTTTCAAAGATCACACGGGGGCACATAGGTGCCACTGTCAAATAAGCAAAATCTTTCTTGCTGAAGCTTATTTTTCAGGGGTTTTTTCCCATATTCTGATGCCATGTGAAATTGCACTACTACTTCAGTCATCACGTATTTTTCAATGCTTTTAAATAATGCTTTCCACGTACGAGAACGGTACAAACAAAAAGAAACCCTACACATTTCTCCTGATGGTCAGGTACCTATCACAGACTCGACTCCTCTTGATAAAATACCTGTGCTGGTTTAGGACTCCTCATGTCCTTCTTGATGTGCTCCCTTGATGAAGACCCACTTGACAGTAGCTGAGGAAGTCATTCTAGGGTAGGGACAGCTATGCCAGGAATGCTGTCAGCTATTGAAGCTCTACATTAAAATCAACAAGGCAGCAAACTTACAGTTTACGGTAGGAGAAAAGCGACAGGGGAGAGCATGGGGGGGACTTGTTTCTCAGCCTACAGGTGAACTGTGAGAACCACAAACACCACCAAACTTCTCTCCTGCTGATTTGCGGTGGCCCAGGTGGCATTTGCCCAAATTACCACTGCAAAGCCCAAAGTATGAGAAAGGCTGTTCTGCTCCCACCACACATGATTGACACAACGGCACCACTTGCTCACACAACCTTATTGATTACTGTATTATGCTGAACTTGTTGAAGGGTTAATTTTCCAAGACTCTTGTGTACAAAACTTACAGACAGGTTATGGAAAAGTAAATAAAGAGGGAGTGTGGGCATTTAGAATTACTTATGGTGCATACTATTTCCCTCACAGTTTATAACATCATAACAAGCTTTATTCCATCACAGTGACATATGAGGTATTTGATTTAAAGCAACACCCTAAAAACCATCACTTAAAAATACACAAGTCATAGACACTTACGTATAGTACCTTCACACACATGCTTTTGAAAGAAAAGTCATGTTTTCACTATTTGGTTACAGCTTTTTTTTTCCTTTTTTAGGAAAATGTTTAGAGAATTTACAATGAAAAAAACCCACTGAAACCAATCCTTTTTCTCAGAAAAAAATTACTGCACCTCTAACTTTTAAAAGAGCCCCAATACATATATTTTAAAAATTTGTTTAAAATAATTTTCCTGACTTGAGACACTGTCTGCCAAGTTCCTGCTAGAAGCAAAATTTTATGGCTAACTGCCAAACCTATGAATAAAAGGAGTTTATAGGGGAAATACTGACAGAAGAATAAACTGTAGCAAGAGCAGCCAGTATAGGAAAGTCTTTCTCGTGCATTTTGTCTATCCATAATCTGCAGTATTCGTAACCCTGGATATTGGGATATTGCACTCCTGCCTGCCTCAATTTCATACCAAGATTATCCACAGTGCCAGACCAATGATTTGATTAGAGGTATTCATACCCCATCACTGAGATGAGGCATCCAAACTCCTCATTTGTGAACAAGTGATTCTACTCATGCCTCCTGCCTCACCCTGCTATTTAATACTACATGTAGCACTTTTAATGGTAATATTTCTATAAAAGTAATGCAAAGCAGATCACGGACCATGAGCAGATACAGTCTGGCAACAGAACAAATGTCAAAAGGAAAAATATTAAGTACATATTGTTAGATGACAGCAATTACACAAATCCTAAATTTTATTTCTATAAATGGAGACAAGTTTATAAATTTTGAATTTCAAAGGAATTATTTTGTGTTAATGTATTTGTTACCCCTGATTTTTAAGGTAGATATCACTTTTTGAAGAACCGTTTTAAATTATTGTATTGAAAGAGAGGATTTACTAAGCCTATAACTGAAAAGCAGTCTGACTGAAATTCTGCCCAAAGTAACTCTAAAACTTGTCAGCCTGATCATGGTACCTCTTTACTGTGGCATAAATCAAATTTAGCCAGATGAGTTTTCTTCTCAGAGAAAACAGTTCTTGCCCCTTTAACCATGAGCTGATCTTTGGGTGATATTAAGCAATGGCATAACCGATCCAAAATCAAAATATAATTTTAGTGTTTCTTTTTATTACTCATGCTTAAATTAGAGACAAATTTAATGTTTAAGTTTGCTCAGCTCCACTGGCTCCAGCTGATTTCCTGCCCTTGAAGAACAGTTCCATTCATTGTTTGGAAGGGGTCGCTTTACACAAGGGCAGCCTGGCTTGAGGATGTTGGGAGCCTTCCTTGGTGGGCACCTGCACTGCTAAAATGGGTCCTGAAGCTGCTCCTGCTCTGTCAGAGCTGTAACTTTTGTTTGATCTCTGGTTATTCACAGTCAAAAGCTTGTACCAATTCTGACATCTCAAGCTTCCTCCAGCTATGTTCCCTCACAGGCACCAAAACACATTGAATTCTTCAGGACGTTTTTTGGGTTTTGAGTGATTTTTTTAGATAAGATTAAAAAAAAAAAAATCCCAGAAACCAACCAACCAAAAAAACCACCAAACATTAAAAATCTCCTACCTATATCTCATCTTGCAGAGGATATGCAGAAGTTCTGAGGGCAGATTTTGGATATAACTTACGTACAGGTTAAAAAAAGACTGTTGCTGAGAAAAAAAGGTCCACGTGCAGAGAACGGTTTCCCAGAAATGTATTTTATGTGGGATTAAAAATGTAATATTCTCTTGTCATTCCTTTCCACTTTGAGTCAAATAAAATATAATCCACTGAAACTCATTTGATATCTGGTGAATAGTTTTCCTTTTATTGATTTTCTAGCTTCCAGCTTGGGGAGGAAAAAAACCTGTCTAGGGAACAGTTACAATGGCAGCACAGGTCTAGATCCAATTCCCAAAGAAGCAAGAGAAAAAGAAAAAGCCACTGACTTTGTCTAAAGGAAGATGAGGGCTTAATTACACATGTGGGGTAAAGACATATATTTCCCCATTTGGAAAAATGTTAGCACAACTTGCCTTCTCTTCTGTGTCCAAGTTCCTGGCTTTTAATGCTCCGAAGACAGAATTACCCAACGAATAGTGTTCATGGGAGAAAAAGACAATTTCATCTATCTTGGGTTTGACTCTGATTTCGTTCCAGATCTCTACTACTGTGCATGTTTCACCACAGTATCTTTAGCACTCGGCACAGGGCAGCAGGCCTGGATATGGAATCTTAGCACGACTCTTTCCATATCTGTTCAGTGCCAGTGTTTCCTATTATCAGTCCAATATTTTATGGTTATTGTATGAGCTTCCCAGCAGTACCTTCTCAAGTTCTGTAGCCTGAAACCTCCATTAACAGATGCTAAATACAATAGTTGTTTTTCACTTTTAGATCTTGTGAAAGCCCATAAAAATGAGTGGTCAGTTTGTCCAATTTTCTGAAGAAATTTTCCAAGATTTGAACGGGCAACATATAAAACCACTAAAAATACTCTTGGCAGCTCATTCATTTGGATTATGTTCCTTCTGCCAAGCCAACTAATGAATAGCTTATTCCAAGATAGGACTTCCGCATGAATTTTTTGTAGTAAAGGTAAGAATATCTATTTATAAAATTCCCTGGTTGCTTGTATTTGAAAGGTTTGGAGAAGGGAGGAGTTTTTGGGGGGTTTTGTGTGTTCTGGGTTTTATTATTAAAATGGATATTGGCATTTAGACTTAAGGAAAATTTCTGTAAATAAATTAACCAGCAAAGTCCCTTTTTGTTTTTAATTCTGCCATATACTCTGGTAAATGAAAGATAACCAAAACATCACTGTCAGGCACTTAGTGAACAAAGCTCGATACAAAAGCCATTGAAACTGATGGAAAGTATCTCACTCACTTTGTTGGGTTTTGTATAGGACCTACAAGAACCCCTGAATTCCATGTCAGATATAGCCAAACTACAGATGTGGATGTGATTTCTTACCCATATGGGCAGATAAAGATCAAAGAAGAGGGGAAATATCTCCTACATACTTTTCTCAACTTCATTTCTTTTACCAGTCTCCCCCAGCTATAAAATATTTGTTTAGAGTCTAGAATTATGGTTCTTCAAATACCCTCAAAAAATTTCCACTTAAGAATACATTTTTACACACTCACAGATTTTAAATGGTGTTTTTTTCAACATCTTTAGCATAGCGAAGTTCCTTTTCTGGCATGAAAGAGAGAGATATCTTTTATGTCTGTTCCCATATTCCACATACAAATTCATTTTGAAACCCTGAAAAAAACTTCCTGCTTGGTTGCACACATCTTTTTCCACTGAAATACATAAACCCAAATTAATTAAGTGAAGCTTTCCAAAGAGCTAGGAGATCAATGAGCTGTGCAGTCCACAACACACAGTTAAACGATTTTATATGGGTATATCCACTGTCAAATTACAAACACTTTTTAATGTTCCACATTTTATGGTATTACTTACTTTCTTCTTAAAATAGATCCTCAAAAGAGGCTTTTTTTCCTTAAGAAAAGATCTTGCTCACCATTTATCACTCAACTCAAAGACCACAACATAATTAGTTTATCCTATTTATCTTGCTGAGCACAAAGGAAGATCAGCACCCATATTTTTTCCTCACTGATGCACTGCATCCATAACTTCCATGGTTTTTCAATGCACATCATTCAACTCTATTAAAAATCATCTGAGTAGCAACCCGTGGGTTGAAAAATAAAGAGCAAGCTTCTCAGCCTTTGTAGAGATGACAAATAGCTAATGGTAAAAGCACAAATTTGGCTTGTGATCTCATTCTCCCTTCCCCTTTGTGTGTTCAAAGCCACAGCAGCAGGTAGATAAGAATAACAATCAATAAGAGAAGCTAACTACAGCAATAAGAAAATGCTGGTTTGGAAGGCTTTGCAGTCCTGGCCAACAAATAGATTTAAAAACAAGCTAGACAAATATCCACCAGGGAAAGTTCACTTGGATTTGGCCCTGCCTTGGGGCCAAGGTGTAGAGCACGGTGTCTTCCAGAGCCATTCTCCCTCTGATCTGTACCAGACACTGGGCTAGGGGAGACGGGCTGAGGTAGAGCTACTCTGAAGAAGCAATCAGGATTCAGAACACAAAAGTAACGAAAGGCCTGCCACTGTTTTAATCCATAGGCCTTGCAATGGCTCATATCTGGCTTGGAGACAAGGTCCATCTCTCAGCTGCCTGCTCTTTCCAAGATGTGTGTCCTGGTTTACGCCTGCCAGAGGGAGGTCTCTTCCAAAACACGCTATCTCACAATTTGTTTCCCACTTCAGGCAGCACCCTTCAAATCATCTAACTACTGTTTAGCTCTACTCTTTTATCACAAATCAACTCTGTGTTTCTTTTCTAATACAAAAGCAGCTTGGATGAATCAAGACCATTCCATTGTCTTCTGGAGGCTGGCTGTATATACACCTCTTCCCAGATGGTCTGTCTGGAAACAAATATATTGCACACCCAAAAACTACTTCTCTTTCGGGGCTTTTAAGCTTGCTGACGAACTGTTCCTGCCCAATTTAGAACATTAACTTAACTCCCAAATCCTCATTTGCACTATAAATACCACCTATTGTACGGATATACTTTCTCATTCTCTTGGCCACCCCGGTTTAACAGCTTTCTTTAGAAACGACTCATGAAACACTGGGAAGCATCATTAACACAGACAACAGCTGCTATAGCCACATTCATCTTCACTTTGCTCCACCTCGGTTCTCAGCGCTTGCATGTGGCCATGTGGAAGGTATTGGGCAGTGCTCTGTGCTACACTGGAGAGCTACAAAAGTCCCAGGGGAAGGAAAAGGAGTGAAGAGGGGTAACCACCTACCACTCATCTATTTTCCAAATCTGAACTGTTGTAGGGGCCAATCCCTCCCCTTCCTTCCTGACACCTCTTGTTACAGCAGGTCGCTGACCTTTCTGAAGGCTGCATTACCGAGGATCTGACCTTAAGTTAGGCTTTACATTTGTGGTGTACTCAGTCATAAACCTATGGCACTACTGAGCCAAGGACATTTCCCTCAGCCTCAGCACTGCTTTTTTGTACATTCTGGGGCACCAGGGAAACCTGGATTAGTCCCACCGCTTTCATTTTCTCTCATCCAAATAGTTTATGGCTTTTGACAACTGGGTCTCCTGCCTTTTGGGCATCCTTACTGCTAGAGGGACAGTTTAATACCATCTATACATTGTTGGTCTGCGTCTCACAGTTACACAATCAGAATTCATATTAGATGCCAACAGAGGGTTTTAAAAACATAACTATGAAAACATGAGAAGGATTTTAAATCTACTTTGTGTAATTTGGCTGAAGTTATCATGTTGCAAGGATATCTATTCATAGGCAATCCTATGGGGCTTTTTTCGCCTAGTTCTCACTAGGGAATGTTTTGGAAGAAAAGTATAAAAAGACATTGTTTCCTTATTATATAATACTCCTGACTTATGCCAAGAATATTCTCATCATAAGCATGTTCATAATCTCAAAGACTGAGCTATTGCATTACTTGTGTCTATACAAATAATAGGCTTCTAAAAATATCATTCCTTGACAGTTTTTGAAAGGTGACTTACGTATGATTAAAAAACTGTGTGCTTGTGTTTGCATTTCTGATTTGTAAATCCTATCCAGTAATTAAAAGCAGATCTCAAGTGTGTCTGCACACACACAAAGTGAACACAAATCTGAGATGCATTGAGGGAAAATACAAAAATCCAATTTTGCTGGCATATAACTGTTTAGACCAATTTTCCCAAGTAAGAGAAAATTCCTCAGTTAACGGTAAAACTGATCATGCTTTTAAAGGAAATCTCTTCTAAAATTACAACTATTAAATGCTAATGAAGGGATTGATAAATAAAAGAGCACTGAAATGTACCAACGCACCAGCCATATTTTGATAAAAATGCATGAATATAACACCTGGAGCAGCCAGTACATTCTCTGTTGGAAAACAGGGATAAAGCACTGATTTGCTGATTTAGGAAGAAGGGTGGGCTGACCATGTACTCTGACCTCTTGTAACACCAGCAATAGAATTTACTCTTCCTGCTTTACTGAGCAACACAACTCAAAAATGTTATTTCTTTCCAATTTTTCAGATGGAGAGAAAGAAGCACATCCTGAGCTGGACTTAAGGGATACTTTTCAATTGCATAGCTAACAATTTTTATTATATCCCCAAATCCTAATTCAGAACCCAAGCTATTCCATAGTTCTTGACTGAAATCAAATCTCTCAGTACAGATAATTTTCTTGTGTCTCTTAAATGCCACATTTTTTGCATTTACAGTTATGAACTCATTCAAATCTGCTCCTTACAAACAAGTTGGCAATAAAGAAGTGTTTTACTTAACTGACACAGATGTCAAAGATCCCAGTCTGTCAGCACAAACCCTTCATACAAAGTGAGAGAGCTGAAAATTTACCCAGACAACAGAGAAGTACCAAATAAAAAAAGGCAGGAAGAAAAAAATTACTTTCTTGTTTTTACCATACTGAATTCAAATGTTGTCCTTGTCCACTACGCAGAATAGGAGGCTCATACAGTTTGATGGAGCTGGGCAAAAGACAGATTCCTTAACAAGACTCGTGACTAAGGAAAATTGGATGGGATGTGCAGACAGTTAATAATACATCTGGAAGAATGCGTGGCAGCTTTAGAGGACAGTGTTGTGTGCATTATTTTGCCTCTTCAAAGGAGTAATCTTCAACTGGAAGAAAATGAAGGCTGATAACCTCGCTGCCAGTCACACTTGGGTACCCAAGGAACAAACTGAGTTTAGAAAATGCTTATGCTCTACCTATTCTCCTGTTTTAGCAAGACCCTGGAGTAGAGGAATTTTGTAACAGAGTAAACCACTGCCTCCCTCATCCTCCTGGCTGAGTTTGACAAAGAACTGAAAGATAGTAAAAGTTAGACTGCTTCTCCAAAACTACTTTTCCATCCCTTGCAATGCAAAAACCTGTGCATGAAGAGAGTGTTTCAGATTTCACTCTTGCTGCAATAACTGCTCCCTCATTCAGCTTCTGGACCTAGCTGAGAAACTGGGAAGTATCTTCAGGAACAGAGCAGAGAGCTCTGTGCTGTGATCATACCACACAGTGCTCTAGTAGCCCATCTGTGTCGGACAGAGCCAAAATCCCCGCTCAACACTGACGGTAAACCCAGCTTGTCATAATGTTAACCTCCCAAGGGAGAAAAAGAATTGTATTTTGAAAAAACCATGGTCCTCTCTGCCAAGCAATCCCTTTAACTGGCCCAGTTACTTTGCATAAATCCCAGCAATGCTGGGGAAAAACTCAGAAGACGGACTACGCCCTTCAGTAATTCAAAACCGCGGAGCAAAGATATCCTGTTGTAACATACATGGTATTCCAGGATTATAATTTTTGCTTTGAGCCACCTTTCAACGTAGCCCAAATGGAAGCAAACCTCATTCCAGAGTGCTACGAAGCCAGTTTTGTGTCTCTCACAATTATGTTTGAAACCATAATGACAGATTACAGGAAATGAACACATGGACAGGGTGATTTATAAACACTTTTAAACAATGTAACTTTTATCAGTTCTGCTACATCAATCACCAATCTAGGAACAATTATTTTTTTGTATAAGATACTCTCAAGAGTGGTCAGGACAGGATTTGCTGACAGCCTGTCTTAAAAACAGAATTATAAATTGCCTTCACTTTCTGTGCCAAGGTAATGGTTCCATACAGATAAGGGAAATCTTGTGCTTCTCACAAACAGGAGAGCATGAGCAGAGAATCAAGAAAACTTTGCTATGCACACCAACAGAGAGGCAGTCCTGCCAAATAAACCTGATGCCACACGCTGACACCAGGTGTGGCTGGGTGGGTTAATAGTAGTTATAAAACTGCTTAAGTTGTGCAGTAACTTTAAAATCAATATTTACAGAATCAATAATTCATATGATACATGAATGTAAATGAGTGGCAGATTTCAAGTCACTCTCCTTAAGGAATTGACAAAGGGAATTAGGAAGTAGGTACAATTACTAATTAATAAATAGAAACAGCTAAGGTGAACACTCAGTAGTCAGTAAGAATAAGAAAATAATGATAACTGCACTTACAAATGTGAAACCGATTTTGAAATGCCCTCCACAATTTTGGTTGTTATATTTTCATAAATTGTTGAAAAGCTGAAGGTCCAAAAAGTAATAACAAAAATGGTCTAAGGGCTGGGACAATGTCTTACCTATGAACCATCACGTACAGAGAGAACATAGGATTATAGTATTGAAACTATCTTCCCATGAGCAAATCACAGTTACTGGAAGTTTATTTATATCTACGAATTGTAGGAGGGTATAAAAAACCAGCCATTGGAAGGTGAAATTGGACAAATTCAAATGAGACACTGGGCACACAATTCTCACACAAAGCACAAAGAACAACTGCTTGGCTTGAGACAAAGGTGAACTGGATTAATTGAATATACATCAGGTCACAAACATCACATAACACTACTTTTCCTTACAACTTCTGTGAATATCTTAATAATATGGAAAATCAAGTCTAATGTAACATTTTACTGTGGGTGTTCCTGAGAGCCAGAAAAAATCCACTGCAGAAACCGAAACTGCAGGAAGGAATCTTAATGCATAGATTTTTAACACAAAGATCACTGCATCTGGGACCATACAGCAACAACAGGCCCCCAATACAGCAAAATGTTCCAGTCAATGGCTTCCACACTTAAGGCTTCTTTCTAGAGAACAGGAGTAATCAGAGGATGGATCTACCAAACTAACTGGTATAAAGCAAAAAATTTTAGAGGAAAGGAGGGGCACATCAAAAAAATCAAAACCAAAACCAACAAAACCACAAGAAACGAATAAGAATCTACAATGTAATTCATAGATGACTTCAAGCTCCCAAATCAAAATGTATAGCTCCTGATTTCAGGAATCTGAAATGGCCCTCTCCTTTTGAATATCAGATCCTATATGTTGCATAGGCAGGAACTTCAGAAAACAGCAACAAAAACTACATATATATATATAAATCTACCCTTGCCATAAAACAAGAAAACCCCATGATCTCAGTCTGAATCGTGTCAGAATTTCAGAAGTGAAAAAAATGCCTTCAAAGAAAGTAATTTTCAGTACCATGCACTATGTCCCTTACTCTAATCTTTGTTACTAGCAACCCCTCACCAAGGGAACTCCTGGGCCAATTAACTTATAGAAGAAAAGAATTAAAACAAAATTATCCCTGTTCCCCTGACAGCAAGGAGACAGCAGTATTTTAGCGGAGCAGCAGAGGGCACCGAAGCATAGTAAAGCTCAAACATCCCGGTGAAGGGAAGCTGCCTTTAGGTGACAACAAACGTGCAGCAGGGACAAGTGTTTAGGACAGAAAACCTGGCACCTACTTTGATGCCTGATGAGGAGAAGCTACAAGTGTTCGGATAAATAAATTCCTGACTCAGTTTCCCAAGCAATAAGTGAGATTATGTGCAACTAATCCTGACCCCACACAAGTCAGGTTTGTGTTTCAAGAGTTAATGAGGATGCAGCATTCACCTAAGTAAAGAGACAGCTGGAGACAGTCCAGTTAGTAACCTTTGAGAGAAAATGCTGATTAGACACTAAATAATATCACTGCAATATACCCTTTACAGCTAACACAGACAGTCCCTACTGCACAGTGCAAAACCAACTGTACTTCAAATTATACTCTGAGTTTTACCACTTCAAGTAGTCAAATCACAAGGTCTCACATATCAGGGCATGAAAGCCAAGTGTGTAATACTTCCTTTGGAGAGTTGCCCAGGGTAGAATGGCCTCATTGCTCTTCTCTTTTGCCTTCAGACATGTTCCAACAACATCCTCTGCCTGTTCCAAGATGACCATCAGCTAAAGGGAAATATTTAACTGCAGCTGAAATGGTCAAGAAGAATGTAGCTGGAGAAGAAATCTGAAGACAGCTGTCAAAAGTAACCTAGTCAGAGATTGGGAGTTTGGTTATGAACTTTAAAGAGTAGGCTTTTTGTCTTCACTTTTTATCTCCACATGCTGCTATCACACACAAAAATCAAAATGCAAGAACAGCTTGCAGTTGGCCAGTGTTTTTCCACATTAAACCTCCACACAAAAAAAAATAAGAGTAAAATATGACAATCTGTTTTAGCAGGGAAGTGGCTAATAACCTACACAAAAAAGGGTGAGGGGGAAGACAGATGTTTCTTATTTTCTTTAAACTGTTTTCAACCTTCTTTTTTATGTGCTTTTGTGAACAAAAAAAAGAAGCATTTCTATTTCTATAATGTACAGCAACCTCCCAGAGAGATGGGAATCCCACAGGAAATTTCTATCAGTTATCTGCTACCTAGATTTCTGTTCCATGAACTTGATTTACTTTGATACAGAAAATTTGCATTTTCTGAAAATGAATTATTCTGACATTCATTTTTCAGCACTCCAATCATGGACTGCTACGCTGAGGCCACCCCGAGCAAGCTCACACAGCCCCAGAGCAGAGCTGTTGGGCTGTGAGGACACTTCTCAGAGCTTTACAGTGATACAACACCAGCTTACCCATAAATGAGGGCTGGCACACAAGCAGTTGCCCCTAACTTTGTTGTGAGGCCTCAGCAGAACAGTAGGAAAACAAGCAGACAGCAGAAACCCTTTTACAAGTCCTGACTGTTCTGGTTTTCAGTCTTAACTACCTCATGCTGCTGGGTCAGGAGAAGACCCTATCCTAGCCCAAAAAAGGAGATTTCTCAAACAACGTGCTCAAAGGACAGCTATGTCTGCTCTCCACCATCCACATTTTTCTCTGCAATAATAATGAGGTGAGAGAGATTTGCAGCCTCTTAGACCATGGTGCTTAACCTGTCTGGAGGCCTTCAGCAAGCAGCAGGTTTTGGGCCAAACTGGTAAAGAATAAAGCACCACGACTGTCTTGCAAGATGGTGAAAAAACAAGTGTTTTCTCCACGTGTGAGGTAGGGGCTGGAATACCCCAGTGACACTGTGCCTGGGAAAGGCTCAGGGAGGAAAGCCTCCAGTAATCCTTCCTGTGCTTGTGCTGTGAGCCACGCGTCAGGGACTACGTTGTTGAGTTAGTCTGCTGCATATTCTTCTCTTCTCAAGGGTAAACTACTCCAAAAAGCTATTTGCTTTTTTTTACTCTGCATGCACCCAGAATATATTAGCTTAGTCTTCCCAAACCTCAGCTGAACTTGTGAGTCAATTGCCGAAGTTGCTACTAATCTTTCTTCATTCAGAGGATAAATTGTACAAGTATGGAACTCAGCTTTCAAAGAAATATCAGTTGTACAATTGCCTACAAAGTCTCTCCCTAGTCATCAAAGTAGGCAAGAGCAAAACCTAACCTTTCTTTTTTTCCATTTTACAAAGACCATCACTGCTCTTCAAAGCATATTTTGGGATTAAACATTTTTAAAACATATATACAAAAACAGTTAATTTCAAATTCCCACATACAAGAGTTTATCTAAATTTTAAAAAAGCATTCTTATTCAAGAAACGCCTTTTGCAAAGAACAGTGACTCCTATCTTTCACGGACTTCTAAAAAGCCAACTGTTTTATTTCAGGAACAATGACTCCAAGTTTAATCAGGTGAAAAGAGGTATTTCAGAAAGTTGCCTGGCTTTATTCTAATTACACACAAAAATTGCTGTATGTAAGTGGAACAATCTGGTTTTGAGCCATTTATGGTAACCCAACAGCCAAAGCCTCAGCTGAATGCAAATCATCCACAAGACAGAACACCAGAAGTGGAGATATGAGATTAAAATAACAAACTGGGTTATTTCACTTTTGTGCTGTCAAATAATGCTTCTTCCAGAAGCTTGTTTAAAAGCTGTGCCCTTAAAAATTGCTCTGGGTTATGTTCCTGATGATTTTTGGCACCAAACCCAATGTTTCTCCATATTAACTTATTAACAACGAATAGAAGTAAATCATCAAGTTAGGGGAAAAAGTACTTACTATGTATTTTGAAAGTTTATAAACCATGTTGATTCCTTCCCTTGGCTTCTCTCCAGGGAAATTTACTGGGGTAGCTGAACTGATTTACTACCTGCATGAGATTTTAAGGTAGGTCCAACTTAGACACAAACATGAAAGGTATCCTGGTCTCATCATCAGAACTACACTTGCAGAGGAATGTGCAAAGGTGCTCTTGGCAGAAAGGCCTGAAGAAACTCCAGGAGAGGGAAGACCATCAGTCCTGGTACAAGGACAAAGCAACTCTTCTGGCCTAATGCTGCTTTCAGGGCAGAAAGAGCATCTTTTACAACACTGGGCTCCTCCTGCTCATTCACCTCTACTCCGTATCTGTCTGCTAGAAAATGTGGGTCAGCAGCGACCACTCCGGTGTCATCCTCATCATCAATTGTATCTGAAATGGGGGAACAGAGAAGGAAATCAGGGGTATTATATAAAAAGCTGAACTATCTTCCATTGTGAGTGGTGAGAAGATGGAAAAGAACACAGATGTTTAAAGTAGTAAAGAAGACCAGCTCTTTACTCTGTACAGAAGAGTGTCTGGGTCAGAGGATGTCACAGCAAGGCAGTGAGTGCTACAGCTTGCAGGAATAATGAAGGGCCCAGGACAAAGATGGTGATGCTGGGTTAAGAATCCCAAAAGCCTAAACCTATACCAGAAAGTCCCTACAAGTTTCACAACTGACTCCAATGACAACAACATTTGTTTCTTAAAAGGGAAAAAATGAGAAACAGCTGTCCCTGGACTTCAGAAGCAGGTGTGATGCATCACTTTAGACAGACGAGAATGAAAAACCTGATGGGGAAAGTTATATAACTTGCAAAAAAACCCAAAAAACAACACACCAACCAAAAATCTATGAAGAGAGTACAGAATACTTCATTTCAACTCTATTGAGCATGTTATAATTTTTCCCCTTGGCTTGCAGATCTGATTCTTAACTTTTAATTAAATAGCTAAAGAAATAAACTTTCCGTTCTTCTTTTAAATGCACATTTTAGTGAAAATTTATGTTGCCATATCTCAGTTACAGCTTCCATAACTTCTTTATTACTTGAGTTAATTAAAATTAACTTTTATTAGGAGAGTAACTTAATAAAAAAGAACCGGTGAGATAAAAATGTAATTGAAATAAGAACCCTGAGATGGCCAACAGCACAAATTACAAAAACACAAGAATGCCGAGCTAAATTTGGTAAGCTGAACTTCAAGGTGACAGAGCAAACAAAGAACCCACAGTGTCCACAATTTGGCTATGAAAAGCAGTACAAGAGGCATTACAAATCTTTCTCTCTAACCTATTGAATTACATGTTTGTCATTCCTAATTAGTTTTGTCATTGAATACACACACAGAGAAAAGATTTATTAAAGAAAAATAACCTTACATACACAGTGGATCATTTATTCTAATTAAACAGCATTCCAGACAGAAATACAGTTTCAGCTATAGCCCATGTCATCAATAGAAGATGAAAACAGTGCAGATGAAAGGACAAACTGAAATACAGGCTCAATTCTACAATAAGAGCAATATAGGGGTCACGAGAAGGAGCAGGGTTATCCTGAGCACAGCAGTGATGCAGCTTTTACTCCAGCTATTTCAGCAGCTACCCGTGGGTTACAGGAGTTTGCAGAACAGATGTGGTGCACAGATACTCCACTCACAGGCAGCTTGTGCCCCAGCCTGGGGACAGAGCTAGGAGCTGCAAGCAGGAAGAGGCACTTAGCTGGGAATAAATCTTATGTGAACTAGGGCTCCCCCCTCCAGTATCCTCAGTATTTTGTGGTCTTCTCAAAATACCATCATTTACTAACATGAAAGCAACTACAACAACATGCTTCAGGCACATTCGTTTTAGAAGAAAAACCTGAAATCTGATCTCTGGTCTCAAAAGCAAAAATTAAGGTTTCCTGCATTTCACTTTCAAGAATTTCCTGACCTTATTCAAATCTGAAACATCCCTGACTGGGATGCAGTATTGTTCCACCACATCAGAGAGCGATGAAGACAGCAGCGTTGAACAGAATCCCCACCAGCACCAAGCTGGCAGAACGATTTCTGCTCAGACCATTAAAGAGCTGCTGCTCTAATGGGCAGCATGACAGCCTCAGAAACAGTCCGTGGCACTGGGAGAGTTAAAATAACGAGCATGCATTAGCAACAATGATTGTTCCGTCACTGCCACTCAGTTTTAATAAAGTACTTCTCACATGTTCCCCCGTAGCTGCAGCTCCTGCACGACCTGACAGCAGGTCGTTCCAGGAGGGACTACTGTACAGCAAACCAAAGCCAAATTATTACCTCACACCAGTTCGTTCCACCTTAAATTAGTAGGATCATTCCTTTAATGAAAGTTTTCTTGGCTTCTGGTGCACTTGGGAGAAATGGATACAATAAGCTGGTTAGTATACAGCATGGTTTAAACACTGGTGCATGTTACAGCTGCCAGGCTGTAGTAACAGCTCAGCCCACAGAGCATCTACCAGAAGGATCCACCCAAATAACTTCCAAGGGCTATGTTTTCATTTTGCAGTAATTGCAGCTTTGGAATCATTATGGCTCAATACAGCCATTCCTGTTCAAAGAGCCTAAACAGCTCTGGATGCAGCAGACCCCACAGATCCTCCTCAGCCGTTGTGTGGTTGCCTAAACACACTGCAATCTATCATTAATTCAACCACTTTCACTTTGTAATACCAGTCAGGCTATTCCAAACATAAAATAATATATAGTGTTATTAACTTGGAAAACAATTAGCAGTACATAATCCTTCAAATCTGAATGGTTTTTGCTTGCTTGGGTTTAATTGGTATCTGCAGTAAGCATTCACTACAAAAACCTGCACAAGTTTCAAAAAATGACACAATATATTGACACAAGACTCATTAAGATTAAGCTGACAGAAATCAACACCTAAAACTGGTGAAAAGATATTTTTAAATACAGCAGAAGTCAGACAGCAAGAGAAAAAAATGCAACCAGCCTCGATGCAGAGCACTGTTATCAGGGCAAACAAAAATTCAGAAAGGGAAAAGTGGGTATATATTTGGAGAAGCTGATAAGTTAGTGAGTACAACTAAAAGGCCATCTTTCCCATCGTATTAACAGCTCTTTAAAGGTTTCAAAAACTTGACTGAAGTTGGTGATCACAGAAACAGAAGAGGAGGAGTTTTTTCCTGGCACATCCATAGGTGTGCTGCACAGGCTTTGGTCTCAGATGGAGTCAGACAGTTTCACACATGTTCGAGCAGGAGATACCAAGGCAGAGGAGTCAAAGTGCACAGTAACAAAAATTACAAGTAAAGACATTATTAATTCTGACTGTATAGATAGATTTGTGCCTCTACTAGCATCTTTCCTTCATTTTTTTTCCAATTCTGCACAACATTTTCGGGTTTTCCCTCAGAAAATACACAATGTGAACGCTGCTCTCCAAGCCAGGTTGAGTATTCCTAGATTTCAGCCCTACATCTTACAGGTAAGCCCTCCATACCCCCAGCACAGAAATAAATATAATTTTTCACTATGCTTTAAGTATTACTACACATTATTATTTGCACTATGCTTTGCACAGCTGTGATAAGCCATGATGCGGCTTGTAATCACACACAGACAGTTCAAGGGTGTAAATGTTGGTCTGGCAGAAGTTTACAAAGCCATGCCCACTTCAGGGAGCAGCACTTACATTCTGAGATGGTCAAATAGGAGCACTGAACTTCTCTATAACTCCTTCAGCAGCTATCTCCATTTTCAAGTCAACGTGATCACCATAACTGATGGAGTCTCCAACTCCCAAAGGTCTCTGCCTAAGGGGAACCATAAATACACTACAAAGGAAGGCACTACAATATTAATGATCTGGCCTGTCTCCTCCTATTTCCTTGTTTGGGCTCTTACTGTGTTCCCCAAGAAACTCTTACAGAGGTTGAAGTCATTTCAGCCACAGAAGAATACTTCAAGGCTGCTCAGTTGGGTTCGGCCTCAACTTCTGCACCATAATGTCTAAGCACAGTACAAGCACTGTTTGGCAAAACCCAATCACACAGATTTTGAACTTGGAACGTTAGAAAGAGTTTATAATATTAAATTCAGAAAGAAAGCCCGAGGAGCAATGAAACAGTAAATCGGGATGGTGCATATTTTCCTGTTAAATGTGAAACTATTTGCTTTGACCATAAAAGGGACTTCGCATATAGCTCATGAGGAACTTGCATACAGCCATACTCTCCAGTAGGCTCCAGCCAACAGCAAATTCCCTGCAATCAGAGATGAGTCAAAGGAAAAACGCTATCCAGAACCACGTGCCAACAGACGACTGATTATACATCGGTCCCACAGGCTGCTTTGCAGCCAATTTAAAAACCAGCAGCATCAGAGCCAGCCAAAGCAGCAAACCAGCGCCAAGTCAGTACTATAATTGTTTGTGCCATTAAGCATAAAGAATGCCATTGCTTCCTAATCTTATAGAGAAAAATGCAGCATGGGAATGATGACAATTACTACATGATAAATTAGTTTAAAAACCCTAGGCTCTCATTACATCACTGCTCACACATGAGAAAAGGCATTTTGAGGGTAGTCTTATTTTTAAATTTCCTCCCCCCCCCC
>VZRS01001420.1:237992-265421 GCA_013398055.1 Ifrita kowaldi
TAAAATTCCCCCCCCCCCCCCCCACAAAATGAATTAAGAATTATTATGGATTAAGTTTATTAAAAAAAAAAGTTTTCAGGGATGGTTCCTGCTTTGTTTTCTCCTATGAAGCCACATAACGTCATATATAAAAATAAAGCAGGAGTGAAACATGAGTGCATTTCATCTCTGAATTTGGAGAAGGCATTCAGCCCTGCCTAGTGCCTGGCCTCCTAACAGAGATACTCCAGTAAGCCAGGACAGAATAGCAGTACAGGACCCTTTCTCAATGCAGTAAAAATACTCAAGAATTTTCCACACTATGCCCAGAATCACCTGATGCGAGGAGCTCTTTTGCCCTCTTTCTGTTCTGTCGTTACATGTACTCATGATGGATGCACTGGTCTGTTATCCCTGTGCCTAGTGGGAATCAGCAGCCAGAGTGGGAATCTGTTGCAGATATCTGTTGGAGGAAGGGTGTGCCTATTAGTGCATGTGCTCTGTGAAGTGAACCCAAAGCGTTACTACACTTTTATACGTCTGTGAGTCTGACACAAACTATAAACCCTTCTCCAAAGGGAAAGATAAGATGAGAAAATTTTGATGCCATAAACTGAAGTCAATTATGTTACCTCACCCTTCACCATAAACAAGGAAAACATAAAAAGAGCAAAGGGTCCTAAAGAATCTTGGCAAATTCAAGTTTCAAACAGAATACTTATTTACATATATTTCTTTTAACTTAGAAGTCTACAAACTCTAAGATGAAATAAAACATTTAGTATTGATTCTTCTTTTTAGCATCTATTGTATCTCATTCTCCTCCAGTTCTTTCAGGGAAGCACAGTATCTCTACTCACTTTGAACCAGTAATTCTGGAATAAAAGGCTCTAATCCCTATCACTATGGGCCATCCCATCCCACATGTTTCAGCAGTTAGGTGCAGTACATGGTTTGGATTTTTTCCCTGTCAGTCTGTTCCATTGTCCCTTTGAAAGGTACCACAAAACCTACTCATTTTTTAAAGATTACATCTTGATTTATTTCCCTGCAATGTATTTTTATAGGTGTACTAGCACCACAGCTCTCCAAGCTCCATAGTCAATGGACTTTGGAAGAGAAACAGTTTTGTCTTTCTTCTCACATTGTATTGCAGGAAACCCTATCACCCTTCTGAATCAAAAAATAGAGATCTCTGTCCTACAATCTTTAATATAAGCTCCCACTAATTTCAATGGCTATTTTTGTTCTATCAGGAGCAGCAACACCCGGCCTTTGGGCTGAGAAGTTGTGAATCAGTCCCTAGTCCTACTGCTGGAGCACTGCTCCTGTTCCACAGGAAGAAGTGCCACATAAGAGTACATTTCCATCCTGCTTGTATTAATCTTTATTTCCATGCCTACTTAAGCAGAAATGTAGATAAAAGCATTGTGTTTGCAAGGAGCAAGAATCCAACCTCTTCTTGGACCAAGTGGGGGTAAAACTGCATACAATTTTAATTATCCCAAAAACAGAGTCCCCAGCGCTCAAAGATCCATGCCTCCTTCCTTTCACTCCAAAGTCTTTGGTAAAATCCTGTTCTATACAGAGGAATTATGACTGAATTAGAAATTTGCAGAAATATTTTGCTGTCTCTGGAAATACCAGGACCAATTTCATGATCATGACAACATTTACTATTAAGAGTGTCAATGTAGCTATTTAAAGCACTTTCCCAATCAACCAAAGGTGATTTTCCAAAGGTTACTACCAAGGACTTCAGTGATCAGTTGTTCCTCACGGAAGGCAGAAAAACAGCAACTGTCTTAGGTGTTATTTGTGGGGGTTTGATACCTACACATGCCATGTAAATATGCAAATTTTATGCATCTGCTCAAGCTGATAGGGTCACCCAGTGAAGCACTCAAGCCAGTTAAGACAGAGAATTATCCCTAAGCTTCAAGCCACTTTTCAAAGCAAAGAAATAATTGAGAACTCTCCGCTGAAACCCCCAGGTCTTTAAGATACAAAATTCAGTACAACCCACAGCTGGATCTCAACTGCTGGATCAGAGCTGATGCCTGCTGCAACCTCCCCCTGACAAACCTGTGAATGCAGACTTTAGAATCCAAATTCCAGGAAGAAAACCATCAGCCTGGAACCTTCCATGGACTCTATATCCATGCATGGGGATGTGTACACCTGAAATCCCACTGGCAAGGGAAAACTGAACATGAAAACAACACCCAGAAATGCACAATGACCATGAAAGCACCAAAGGCTCCAAAATTCTTTAACTTTGGAGTTCCTGAGCCCGTACATACTACTTACCCAATCATTTAAAAATGCCACATTGCGTTCTACAGGTCTTCCACACATAAACTTTGTATGTTCTTATTCACATATTCAAACCAATTACTCAGAATCCTTTGGTCTAAAAAGAAAATTATTTTCTTTTAAATTCTGAAAGCATTACATCATATTGCTTATCTAAATTCTTTTATAAATTCAAACATTAGCCCTGTCACAATCACAACATTTATATTTAAGGCTCTTTTCAGTCACAGCTTGTTCATTTTGTTATTACAGTAGTGTTGTCTCAGGGAAAACTGACTTCACTCACTCAGTTCTCCATGAACAAAAGCTAACTATTAAAGTTTGTATGATAAGAGAGAGCTGGTTTATAAATCAAACTGAAGCCCATTAGTGAGTGGTTTTGAACAAATATATGAACAACTATTGCCTTGAAGTCAATTCTTACTTTCCAGTGAAACCAGACAATCTCCAAGTGATAGTTCTAAAAATAAATTACAGAGATAAGAGGAATGTGTTATTTAAACAGAAATCATGAACAATTATGTACTCTCCTCTTCATAAACTGCATTAATAAAAGCCCAAAAGCTTACCCAATAATCCCAGATATGCAATAAAGGCCTGCTACTATGAAAACATAGTACCAACAAAAGATAGCCCCATTTAATTTTGCCATGAACTGGTAACCTGGCAAGAAAGGAAGGTAGCTCTAAAGAGCTACCTACACATCAGTCAATGGGTTACATTTCTAGATGTGCCTTAAAAAAAGGTCTTTTCAAATTTCAAAGAGCAGTAAAAAACATTTGTCATTGAAACTTCTGGAAATCCCTAAAAACACACGTGCACATATACACTGCCTCTGAGGACTCCTAGCACAAGCCTGAAATGAACTCAGCATCCAAGGAGACTGACATCAATTCCTCTCAATTTTACCTTTACTCTTTGGTTATCACACCATACCTTGGCAGGAGGGTGTGTGTTAAATGCCACATCTAACTGACATCTAGTACCAATCTGATATATTTCATTAAAAATTCCAACCAAATACGTACAAAGCTTTTAAAATATCAGTTTCAGAAAAGTTGAAGACCTCCCAAGTCCATTACCCCACCATTTAGAAACCACAGCACTTCCAGATTCATAATAAGCAATATACAGTGATTTTTTTACTCTCATGATACAGCCCACTAAAAATCTTAAAATAATGCCAAAATAACAAATATACAGAAACTAGTTCCATTGTCTTTATTTTTTTGTTTAATGGGGCGTAGACCTCTAGAAGTCCTCAAAGGGCAGTGTTCAGAGAATGGTTTAAGTATTCTGTAATAATGTAAGAGATGTATTAACTCTGTGAAGCACCACCCAGCCCAGGATCTCACAGCACTTCACAAAAGCACTATCTGATTACACAGAGGAGATAGGGATTAACAAATCCTCCCCCACCCTGAAGTCCTGCAGGGATAAAGCATGCAGAGTAGAGTTTACAGTTGTCTGGGTCTAAATTTGGAAAGCTTAGCATTTATCACATAATGTAGGATCCAACCCTCGCAGTTCTGCATCGATGCATGAGATGGGTCACGCTGAATACATGAGGGAAACTTAAGTCTTAGTAAGAGACCAGACTCAAAAAGGATCAAGCAAATGAGCACTGAAAGGCAGAGAAGTCACCCAGACCCACCCAGCTAATTTGCTCTGTCCATTCAGAGCCACCACCTGTGAGAGTCCTGGGCATTTATCTGAAAACACACAGAGGATGTCTCAGACATTCTCCTTGTTCAGGCCACAGATAAAAAGTAGTCATAATAGCTGGCCAATTTTTAAGCCATCCATTTTATGGCTGGCAAACTCTTATCTCAATTCACTTAATAGTGATTTCTGCTCAAATATGAGCAACCACAGAATATCCTCAAATGACCTTATCTACAAAGTGAAGATTTCTAAGCAGAGGAGCTCTGCTACTTGTGCCAAGTGGATCATCCCTTTTTCTTCTGAAGGTGAATGTTGCACATAACAGTAAGTTTCTGAGTCAGTTAATAAATGATACAAAAATATAAGTATTTCCAGTAAAAAAAAAAGAATTACAAGTGTTAACAACTATAAAGTTATATTAAAGCATTAAGAAAAGTAAAACTTGTTTATTTTCATATGATTCTCTGCTTGGCAGAAATGTGGAGTACCGAAAGCACTCCCATAACTAGTCAGAATTATATGAAAGCAGCTCACTGGCAATACGTCTAAGATAAACAGAAGTCTTTAGCTCCCATGCTTCTGTGCTACCTTTTATCTCAGTGATGACTTTAGGCCAAAATACTGCCAGGTGAAGTAGAGGTAACAGCTCAGGCACAGGACATACCTGTCTGGCAATTCTGAATGAATGCCTAATGCTGTCTCCCTGCAGTGTTATCAAGGACCTCTTCCACCTCAGAAAATCTGTTCAAAATTTGTCTCCAAAGCAAGAGCAAAAAGGTGTTTTTTAGGAGAAAAAGCTATTGCCCATGCTCCAGCAAGTTCAACTCAGCAAAAAAATTTGAACAGTTTTAATCACTCTTCACGAAAGTCAGATTCAGCTGACACACAGCTAAGCTTTAATGTCTCATGGCTATGAGCTGACACCCTCCTGTCTGAAACCTGGTGCTTAACTGCACCTCAGAAAGACAAAAACAAGCCTGGAGACCCCTCTGGATAAAAACTCCAGGGCTAAGGGAAACATGAAATTCAAATACGCAGTACATGGGGGCAGAAGATTAAATGTACGCAGCTTGTACCTGATAGAAACCTCTCACGATACCAAGCAGATCCTTCAAAAAGTGTAATGTGTAACACAGAGTCTAATTGCACTGGAAATCAGCAGTGCCCCACTCTTCAGCATCGAGCCTCGAGGCAGAATTGAGTCCAAATGGAGCTACACCCAACCCTCTGCTTTCCTAGACCTCTAAGGGCACAATCCTGTAATCACTGCACATACCAAAGCTGCAGTGCAATGGCCTTCAAACTGGGAGCTATAAAATGCCACACCTTTATGTGAAAAAAGAGAAAACTTTCATGATTTAAAATGAGCCTCGTTGAATTCAGCAGAAGAATTTCCACAGTGACATCCCAATGCTTTTGCTTTCAGTAGTTTGGGACGAAATCCTTACACAGAAAACATAAGGCCAGACAAAGGAACAGAGATGGACAAAAGGAGGAGAGGGTAAATCTGTATAATACCATGCTTAATGAAAACTGGAATTAAATTTTAATAAACTGTATGTATTCTCAGTACCTTCTCCTTTTTATCGCTCACCCATTTTTGTGTCCTGTGTGTGACGTTTAAAGAGTAAAATAAGCATTTTCTTGATCCACAACAATGATCTTTCAACATGGTGGTCAAAAATTTACCAATCAGGAGGTTCAGAAGTTGAGTTATATTAACATTTCCTATTCTGTACAGGGAATAAGAGAAAGAAATTGATACCTTCACTTGTCGCACAAAAAATGAATGGCTTCAAGCAATTTTCATTTAAGAAATTATATCCTCTGGACAATACTTAAAACAGCAGGAACCATCCTAGTGTAAGCATATAAACCTATAAAGTTACAGAGCTATTGCCAAACCAACTTGAACAGTATATGGATGCCTTTGCATTCCAGCTCACCAGCAAAAAACGGCTGGAAATTTTCTTCATCTATGCACGTCAACCATGAAATGCTGGGTTAATGGAAGGAATTTTATTTCAAACAAAGAGGTTAACAACGATAAGGATTGCTAAGAAAAATACTTGCAACAAGGAAAAAAATCCAATTGAGCAATGCACAAATACTTCAGTAAGCAATACAGGTTAGGGATGTCCCTGAATCTACTACTGTTAATTTCATACATTAGTTGCTAAATATTTATTAAAGCACACAAATTAGCATGCACAAACTAGTTAAACATTGGAGATACCATTCCTGACCGCCAATGTGTTAAACAACTCAAATACGTGTGCATGAACAGCGTGGCACCTATTTCCCCACAACTGGTACTCCAAAAAACACAGCTCAGGAATGGAGCTCCTGAGGCTCCAAGTACAAACTCGTGACAGCACCACACTTCTATAAATGATTGTGTATCATAATGAAGGACATCAGTTTGTTACCCCTCTCAAATATTGCTGTTGGGCAGCGACTCCTGAACTTTACTCAAACTGTGGCCCTCTAATTTCCACACTGAGGTTAACCGAAGGCCAATACAGCACTGGTGTGCCCACAGGGAAAATACTACTGCTTCTCCTTTCCCAGCCTCAGAGACAGGCAGCAGTCATGTCATCAGCACCTTTGCTCAGCCACTGTAAAAAAATAAACCTGTTGAAAAAGAAACTTTTCGTTCCCCAATCAGTCTGAGAAACTTCCTCCATTATTTTCTGAATGTTATTTTCTGTACTAGACCTCAGCAGTCCCAGTAAGCTAAAATTGAGTTCTACGTTATCTCGTTTCCATTTATTAGCTCCAAAAAGAAACATTTGCTGGTGGCCCCTATGTGCATGACCATGCACTTCATCTTACTCCTCCCATCTTCCAGGTCATCCAGTTATTATTGCATCGCTCTCATCTCTGCTGACAGTTCCTCCCACCTTTATCTTATCTTCACTTACATGAAGCATAATGAGCCCAGTGGTAATTTTTTCTTTGTCCCACACATTAACGAAACTCTAGTCCCAGGGAACTCTGTGGGTAACCTTTTTCTAGGCTAATACCCCTATTCTGGCACCATCAGTTATCATCTTCCTCTCCTATTCCTTATTCATATCCCACAGACTCCCCCTGCTCCAGGGGATCAGGAAAGAGGCAGATCAGAGAGAGAAGCCCACAGTGCCACAGAACAGGAAGGGATCATGCACAGAACAGCACAGCCCCACACAGAGATGCTTCAGCAGACTCTCTCCCAGCTGCAGCCTCCCACCACGGCCTGTCCCCAGCACCTGAGCTGGTTTGCCCACTGCAGGACATGGCACACAGCCTCCAGCCTCTTCTGGGCTGCGCTGCAAAACATGCGAGGTTTAACCTCAGACGGGGACACACAAAGGCAACCCGAGAGCAGAGGGACTTGCAAGCACTCTGTGTGAGAGGTGCAGCCACAGGGCTGCGAGCTGAACTCGTTTTCAGCCCATTTTCAGACCTTTTTAACATGCTCAGGGCTGCTCTAAGCAGGTGGCTCTGTCCTGATCGCTGCCTGCAACTTTGTTGGGCCTGTCTAGCAACACATTCAATTAGTCTGGAGATTAGACAGTCCAAAGATTAACTAAACACTAAACAGAAAAAAAAACAGGCCCTCTGAGACATAAATCTTGTAAATATGGTTCCATGGAGTACAAGTCCAGATTCCTGAATAGTTTATTATTCTGTAAAATCTTCACTGTAAAAGACTGCATATACTTGAAATTTGCAAAGGTAGCAGCTTAAGTTATTTCTAGTCAGCTCATAAAAATCTGTCTTTAGCACTTTTTTCCTAAGAAGAAAGAAAGAAACCCAGACATACTCTAAGCTTAGTGAAAAGATAAGATTCTGGATATAATACCAATATGACTTCACCTTTTATTTTTTAAGGGTTCGAAACAATACTGGATGAAAGTTTATATGTAAGCATCAGGGATCTGCCAAAATGAAAGTGAAAACCCAGCAAATTATATTTCAGACACCTTGACATATTATGCACCATACATGCTGTCAGCTTCACTGTCCTTTCCTTTGCTGTAGGCCGAATGCTTGAATACCAATCTTATTAAACTACAACTCTGAATTTATCCACTATATATAACATTCCAGATGTCGTACCAGCTGGGAACAGGCCCTTAGGCCATCTTTGGTTGATCTCTTAGTCGCTTTCCAGCGTTTGCCAGGCATTCATCCAAAAATATGAAGGAAAGTGCTAAAAACAGATGTCAGAGTTAATGTTTTTTCTTTTTTTTCTTCATGGTAGGAAATACAGAAAACTTGCACCCTACACCTATTCTATGAAATATGAATGTTGTCAACAAACCATAAGTTAATTTTAAATTAAATCACAATGCAACAGAGTTAATTCTTACACTGTTTTTCTGACAACAGGCCAGCCTCCATCAGTCTGTTCTTTGAAAATATTATGTGGTCATTTGGATTTTTTCATTAAGTTGGAAAATCTTCTGATGTCATCAATCTGCAAAAATGGTTTCAAGTCCCTCATTTAAGAAAAATAATGGTTAAAATGTAAACTAGATTGATTGCAATTCATGGTAAGCTTTATGACAAGGTTGGAGTAATGGGAGTTATTAAATCAGTACACATCTGAGCTATGAAAGAGAAAGACTTGTTGGCCCCATCGTATTACAACAAATTATTTCAACTTCCACTCACTGCAATATGAGCAGGAGATGTTCAGATCTTCCCAAGAGATGCTGTCTCTCTTTGGGGTCCTTACAGGAGTTTAAGCATGGAATTTCAAAGATCAGGGCTGGAAAGGAGGTCCTGATCCTGCCGACACTTTGGAACATGTGCATCTTTACTTAAGGGGGGAGTTGTGACGTACAGGGGAGTCCTCACAAGAATTGAGGTATGTGAGTGCATAAGTGCTTGGGCTGTAGACTCCAAGGTCTGTGCAAGAGGTCATCTATTTTATTTGCTCTAGACAGGGCTCCAAATCTTCTGTCCACACACACCAGAGTATTAACAAGCATATGCAGAACCAATTCCCAGAAAGTCCCCGTGGTGCTGCCAGCAGAGCCTCCCTGCAGCAGGCAGGACCTTGGTCTCTCGTACAGCAAAGTACAGGAGACCATTTCCATTGTAATTACACCTTACAAGGATTATGATCTCCTTTGACACTCTAAAGACATCCTTTTTAAAATTAACTTTGGGGCAATAGCCTTCATTTAAAGGAAGTCACTTAACTGCATTGAAAAAGAAGTATTTCTAAGAAATATTTTCACCCTCCTTTTCTTTGCCTCACATTCATTAGAATGCAGAGCTGAAATTATGAGAAAAACAGACTATCCTATAGCCTCAATATTGAAGAAGCAGGAGAAGAATGAACATTAACTGGCAAGTTCACTGTAAAGTATAAAAATACCTGCAAAAAAAAGAAAAGAATAAAATCTTTTTCAAATGGAATAAAAAGGGCAGGACAAGTTTAAAACTTAGCCCTAGCACTTTAATAAGAGACTTAGGATATAATTCTGATTCATACATTAGACTGCAATATTGCCCTGAATAGTTATCACTGGGGCCAGCACTCAAAGGTAGTAAAATTTCATGGTTTATAGTCTGATATTTGAACATATTTTATGTCATCTATTAATAATATCAAAAAACATTCAAGCCAATGCACTATATTTCTTTTAAGTAAAACTGATGCATTCCAAGTCTTTTTTTTTTACAAATAGTAAAAAAAAAAAGTTATTTTGCCATACCTTGTTTGATGTTATGAGACATTATGTGAGCTAGTTTCCTCAGATTTACACCTTATACAACTACATTACTTAGACAAAGCAAGATCACTGACCTATACACTACACATATCAGCAAATGTGTATTTTTAGCAAAGATTGCGCATGAGAATGGAGTAGTATACTATATTTTATCAGCATTTTTAAGGTGATTTTAGTACACCATAATTACTGAAACAGATTAAATACTTTGAACACAGGATTCATTTCAGCATTTGTGGTGTGTAAATAGCTTTGCTTGTATAAATCACAGAAAATTCGGTGATCCTCACCAAGTCCAGAAGCTGGATGAAATCAACAAATTTCACTATACAACAAGTCTTCACACTTCATTTGGACACCAGATTTGAAAGAAACAAACAAACTCCACTGAACTTGTCTGTTTGCAGAATACTGAGGCTGCAGTGATGCTGCTGCTTTGCAGCATCTATCCCATTTTCCAGTAGATCCCTGACAAAATAGTCTGCAGTATTTCTTTTGGGGTACCTAAATGCAATCTGGCTGAAATCAATGGCAAATCTCCTCTTGCATTAAAAAATGAAGGGCTGATCCAAAGTCTATTGAAATTACTATGATTTTTGGACCAAAGCCTAAATAATCAGGTAAAGGAGAACATATCTTGTATTTACAATTGCAACCATCTCCCAAGGGCGATTTTAAAAACTACAAAAACATCCCACATCATACAGCAGCCTATTAGCACTAATTTTTCTCACCCATGTGCAAATACTCTAGTCTGCTTCATGAACCTGTAAATCAGTTAAAGGTTTGGTGCCATTTTAAAAGTCCTTTTTCTCTTACGCAACATAAAAATGTTAAATGAATAAAGGCATTTATACCATCAAAGCACAAAAATTTCTTAAAGCATAATAACACAAACAAATAAGAAAATTTACTACCAATGAGATAATTTTATAAAGCTAGATCACATAGGCTCAAGTGGAAAGAGGTCAGGTTTTACAGTCTTAAGAGTATTTAAAAAAGCCCAGATTGTTTCCAGTTCTCAGAGGTCTGAGTGCCTTTCCTTCCAGACCAACAATCAGCCATAACAGTTGCCTGTCTATAGGAAAGTGTGTGGGGGGGGGAAACCACAGAGAATAAAAAGGAATGTTTGATTTGCCAATAATTCCACAAAACGTGGAACCTACAATTTGTGTCAAGTACATTAAAGCACTTAAAGCTAATGTTCAAATACAGCATTACTCTTTACCAAAGACCATGCTAAACACTCCACCAAGCACCTTCAACTAGTGCCTCAAATCACAAGCAAGCATTTATTTCTGTGAACAGTTTCAGACATGCAAAAAAATCTGTGGACATTCCCAGGACATCCTGCATGCTGGAAGCTGCACCCAAAGTTTCTGTGTCTTCTTGGGGGTAACAATTTAAAGGGATTAGAAAATAGCAATAGGTCATGGTCCAAACCAAAAAGAAAGTAACTGCTCTATAAAAAATAGAGGGGAAAAAAAAAATCAGAGCTTCCATAGCATGAAAAAATTAGTAACAAATTCCATATACTTGGGGTTTTTTTACTTCAAAGTCTCCCAGTTCTGTTTCTGAAAATCACAGACACTCTCTGTACCCCTAAGCCTCCAAGGCAAGGCTCAGCATCAGGAAGCTACCCCTGCACCTGGCACACACAGCACCAGGGTGTTTCACATTGGGAGAACTAAAATGCCTCAGATCCTGCAGTACCACAACCTGTAACACATTCTAAGCTCTGAAAATGAAAAATACATTTGTCAGCAGTGATCCTCTCAATGAACCCACGTTTACTATTTTTGCTGTTATTGCCAAAATTGATAATTAATATTTGCAATTTTCTTCCTTGTAAGCAAATAGCTTTTGAAGTCTAAATAGTTAGTAGAAATAAATTAGGTTTAACTGGCAATGCTGACAATTATTTTGAAACATACAGAGCGAAATAACTGTTGGAAGTGGTAAAGAGATTGTTCTTTAATTGTCCCAAGGCTGGTTCATTATTTAAGTGTTAATGACATCAAGAACCACTTTAACTATTTCTAGAAACAAAGCCAAAATATGCAGATTTTTAAAAGAAGATTTTTCACTTCATCTTCCACATTAGTGGCATACAAATTGGAAGAAATTTATGTTCAAGTACATCTCTACTAAGAGGGTCATTGTGACATCCAGTCTCTCCTATAAATAATTTTCCCATGCTGGATGGGCCTGACTGTTAGGGATGGGAAGGATATTATCCACATGATCAACAATATAAATTCCATTTAAATTACCCACTGCCTTGCAAAACAACATAATTCTATCAGAAACACACAGGATGAATCATTTTATCAAGCAGGCAGTTTTACTAATCATTATTCCAGGGACAGTATAAACCGAAACTTCTCCTTTTTTTCACTAAGGCTTTCCATGTTAAAAGGGAGAAGCTTTTAATGGTCTTTAAATGTTATCTGTGGCAGAAATGACACAGAAGGGAAAAAAAAAATCCAAATTGATCACACTGATCCTTCATGAAAAATTCAGCAATAAAATTTTATCTTCTCATTTGTGCAAAATTCAACAGGAGCTTAAACAGCTCAAGAAGTTCAATAAATTTAGCTGAATTATCAAAAAACTAAACACAATCTCTTCTTTCCTTGACTAAGACCAGTGAAAAGACATAGTTTCAAAATGTTAGTGCTGCGTGAACAAAGTGATTAATGCACCATTAGGCTTTATCAGCCTAAAACATCCTCTCATCCGTGTATATCTGAAGAATGACTTTCCAGTTCCAAGCACTGCATTTCCCACAGTACTTGAAATATATCTTTTTGATTTAGAAGCACTTCTCTACTGTATCTCAATGAACTCTTATTGATAGATGATAGCAGCACTACGTCAGAGCTGTGTAAGCACAGGATTATTTCTGTTACCTCCAGACCTTTCAGTCTTAATTTAGAAGGCTGAACCTAAGCCTTTATCAATGTCAAAATTCTTGGATAAGAACATGTGCCAACTTCTGGAGGTTCACTGGGGGCATGGGGAGGTCAGTGGGAAATTCACATTGCATTGTATTAATCTCTCATGATTTAATCATTGGTGTCCCCTAAAGAATGCCAAATGAGCACCTAGTCTGTATAATGTTAATTCATTTCATCAGGTGTCTTGTTACTAATCCAATGTAGCAGAATTGAGTTAAAGACCTTACAGTAGAATATTTGCCCAAGTACACATCCTTCTGTCTGCTCCTTGGAGAATGAAAGGTTAAAAAAAAAAAAAAAGAAAATACTTTAAATCTATTGCTAGAAACTGAAAAATGTGTTTGGGAAAACCTGGATTTGTAAACATTAGAACATGAAATACTGAATGTGAGTTTAAAAAATTCAGTCTTTTATGAAAAATGTGAACGGTAGAGATGCTAGAAAAGCAAGGCAATTTGTATTTAAGTGGGTTTTTTAATATATAGCTCAACCTCAAACTGAATAAACATGAATTTGTGGCCCCAAAGATATGTTTGAGAAATAAGCAAGAAAATCAGTATCCCCTGCATAGCCTTTTATCATCCACTGGAGCAGCCTCAATATCTGTCCAGCACCCAGGGGAGCAAGAACAAGAGAAACAACTAAAAGTTTAGGTCCATTCTCCTTTCTCCCTTGAGAAATCATACTTGGGGATGACCTTGCAAACGAGGGGTCACCTCTGCTACCCAGGAATCCTCTGCCAGCTGCTGAGGTCAGTATCATCACAGCCACAGAAGGACTAAGGACCCAGGCCGGTGAGTTTCACCACAGAATTTGGTGGAATAGGATTACAGCCTCGCAGAATGTATTTGATCCAAACTGAAATGATATAAAATGTGTTTTCTGCAGAAGCTGTATTATTACAGTTATTATTATACTGCACAAGGTGAGGACCTACTGGCTTCTGTGAGTGTGATTTACACACAGAGACGTTTGGCAGGGTCGGGACGGAGGCTGTAATAGAAAACAAGAACGGCTGTGATTCTCAGTGCACAGAGAAACATGGACTGCACGCAGCAGTTCCACTCTTTTCTCTGAACAAAACCCTGAGCTTAAAATGGCAGTTGGTGCTTTAAAAAGTGCCAGTTCCCCGTTCAGTTTGCCAACAAACAAAAGTATTTAAAAACAATCTTCAGCTCACTAAGCAACCTATCACACACAAGTAATGCTATAATTACTCGTGCATATGCTACTCACACACTGCCGGCCAGAAATTAGCCTAAACAAAAGTATTGTTTGAATAGGATCATGCCTGACTTATGCAGTACCAGTCTCTGTAAGAGTAGTTTTGCCTGAAATTGTAGGTGGTTTTCATTTTCTCTTAATCCTTGCCTCCTTTTCCTCCCTTCCACTCCAAATCAGAAACACATTTTGCTTGATTATGGAGCTAATTCCTTTACCCCCCCCAAAAAAGCCCTACCAAAGAACATACCCTTAAATATAAAGAGGCCAAAATTAAACCTGCAAAATAAAAAATAAAGGTATATATAGGGGGGGGAAAAAGGAATAGAATTAAAAATATTAGGGAACACCTAACATCACCTTCAGTTAAACTTTCAGAGAAACACCAAAGGATGCTTTTTTTATCTTCAGCCTTACAAACACATGGCTGTAAACTCCCTAAGCGTGATTTAAAACTTGCTACGAACATCAGTAGGATTAGTATGGAGTACCACAAACCTGACCTAGTAATTTCTTACTCACACAAGATGACCCAGGCTAAGAGGATGGAATGACTCGGAGGATTCAAGTCAGGGAAATCAGTGTTACTCTAACATCAGCAGACTGCCTGAGTGAGGACTGCAAGGTCAGTCCTCTACACAGCAGAAGAGCAGGATTTCTGACACAGTGCTGAAATTCCCACAGCCACGTATTAGCAGTTGCAGTTCTGGTGCTTGGATAAAATTAAGTTTATCGGTTCATTCTCCAAATACACAAATGAAACCACCGAGTGTTCCGTAGTGGAATGTTTTCATTATAGAAGAATGCCTGAAATAGTTTGTGGCCACTTGAAAACAGTCTGCTTATTCAAAAAAAGGATCTCTAAATGAAGAGCTAGACAGTAAGATTCAAGCTGTTAAGTCTTTTTTAATAGTTCTGAGTGCTTTTTCAGGGTACCAACAAAAATGGCTCGTCCAAGAACAACGCAAGTTTCAGGCTCCTTCTCAAATCAGGAGTACTGGAGCTTTAAGTACTTGAGTAGCAAATGAGCCACTAACTACAAATCTTCCTCCCTCCTCGGGATCAGAGCTTGTTTTCACTGATGTGTTAATTTGCAGTAATGTCCCTTACATGACTGATCTGCAAGCCTGCAAACGCGTGGCTCCGTTTCTCTGGCGATTCAGATGCGAACTGGCTGGCAATGGAACCGAAAGGCTCAGACTGGGAGCAGGAGGCAGCCGGAGCTGATGCTCAGAACCGGGCCGTGCCTCAGGTACCGCTCCAGGGGCAGAGCGCGGAGCATGGCAATCAGCAGCAGGTGGAATGCGGAGAGAGATGAAGGAAATTGTGGGAAAACGGCTCTGCGTAAGACAACTTCTGTCCACACAAGAGTTTCTCCAGTGTAATATGAAAAACTGTCAGAGCAAACACAAACAGTTATTGCTGCCGGACTACAAATAAAAAGGTGGAATAATAGGTTCCATCAGTTTATTTCAATATTAATTTTTGGAATCTTTCAGATCCTGGGTTCCACTGCCTTTTTTAAAAAAATTAATACTTTAAATGCCATGCTCCTTTTCCCCCTGAAAAAGCAGAAGCCAAGACAGACTATTTCTATTTGTGGAAGACAAGGCTTAAACGAGAATATTTATTTTCTCGATTTTGGCATTCACTTTATAGCAAGGCGCTTTTCTAGCAAACCCAAAGAAAGAGTAGTTATTAAATGAACTGTAGCAGCTGCAGCCTGTGTGTTACAACTTGCACATCTAGTTGAAAACAGACTCACTGGCTTCTTACCTCGCATAGACAAACACTTGCAAGTCTGATGGTGCATATTTTCATTAATATTTGTTTAGAAATAGATTTCTTTGCCAAGATTGGGCTACTTGGAGCCATATATCTAACTCCAGAATCAGGCTATCCTTGTTGCGAGTTTAAACTGGTAAACACCATAAAATTTAGAAGCAGCAACGTCAACTAGAAAGCTAACTGGTCAAGCAACCATTTTCTCTTTCACTTGAAAGATAAACTTATTTTCTTTTTTCTTTCCTTTTTTTTTTTTTACCCACACCCCCCGCAAGAGAACTCTCTTTCAGCCAGCCAATCAAAGTGGAAATGTACTTCAAACACATTCAGCTCAACCAAGTTTTCACTGCTGTCCTTCTTGGTGGTCTGTCATATGGAATGGTTTTAATACTTGGAAGCAATACCTTAAGTGTCAGAAAACAAGAACATTTTATTTCTGCAAGAAAGCTTTCCAGTACTACTAGTATTTTGGAAAAGAAAAAAATTCTTTGTAGTAGATTAAAAGGTGAAAAGCCAAAATAAATCAGAAAGAAAACTAGGAAACTATTCCTTATGGCAAGGTTCAACGTGTATCTCAAAGTTGTAGAAAGGGCTATTACTTGTATACTTATTTCATAATTTCATTCATTTTCATATATTTATTCAGTTATTTAATTATTTTCATGAATGATAGGAGAGGGGCATATTTTTTTTCAATCTCTAATTTCTAACAGCATTTGAAGTCTTTGGCTATGCATCAAAATCTATTTGGTACCAAGTTCATTTTAAATTGCAGTGACTCAGTAGAATTTCAGAAATGTAGGATGCAATGCACTGATACAAGACATCACTTGGTGACCAACACAGGAGCCTTTAGAAAATGCTCAATTTAAGCGTTTCTACATTTCTTTCCTTTGGGATCCCTTAAAAGCATTTGCTTTGAATCACTGTTTTTCCCTGAAGAGACAGCAATAAATGTGTCAAAACTGTAATGTCCCTCTCTATGCAGATGTTACCCCAGTGAATCAGGCTGGCAGTATTTAACCAGATCTTAACAGGTATTTTCTTCTATAGTCATAGAAGCAGTAAAAGAAAAGATATTCACTGAATTTTCAAAATATCTAGCCAAAGAATTTCATCTGCATGTAATTCTTAAATACACACACAGCAACGAAATATGCAAAGAGGTTAGTGCAGTCCTGTACAAAAATGAGAGCACGGTCCTGCCAGATTAAACCAGAACAAAATGTACTATCTTGCATGTACAACATGAATCCATATGTAATTCTGCTGGGCTAGAGCAGAGTACAGTGTGTTCCTATTAATATTTGCTCATCTTTCATTTCAAGCTGTAAGCTTGTCATTTCAGATAGCAAATACTTTTGAATATTTAAGTAACAGCTAGTTCTATTTTACTGAGATTACTTACTAACAAAGGAATGAATGATTCTGATTAAACTGGCTCCCTGCTTGAAAAATATCACACACAACAGCCAAAGAAAACCCCTTTGAAACATTCCTGTGTTTGGAGGATGTAAGGAAACTAATCTTGGATCATGACGATGATGATGCTGCTATATAAAAATATTATCCATCTATCCCTGGAAATTTTACTGGCCTGGATAGAAGGAACAGTGCAAGGGGGGAAAGGGCACACTTGGGAAGACAGGGATAGTGTCTCAACACTGGTTAGCCAAAAGAAGAGAGGTTGTGAGCCACCCTCGTCTCCGCCTCCATACCACAGCCTCAGGAACCTCTCATTCCTCTTATCTGTTCTGCTCCCTGCCATGGACACAGAAGGAGGAATCATCTCCAGAGCAGACCAGATCAGACTGATCTCTTGTTTTGTTGGAGTCAAGTGCACAAGGCTATTTCACTTTTCCAATTTTCCAGTGTAATTTGGGATGTACCAGAACACCAGGACTCTAGCCCACAGGACAGTTCTGGAGTTCATGGAAAAGGAAGGAATGTATTTCCCACAGGCCAGCAGCCCTTCACAGCAGGACAAGACAGAAAGTGAATTGCTAAAATTAAGTTAAGGAATTAAGGTGTGTGAGAAGATGCTGCTGCATTCTTTATTCATGTGGCAACCTTCCTGTACTGATCCCATTTCTGTGCTGGATAGGTTGAAATGGACTTTCAGTGGACATACATTCCTCTCTTTTTATTGACCTGTGCATTCTTATAACATTTACCATGTATCAAAACCTATCCATCCCAGTCTATAAAAATTCAAGAGATTATCTGATGAAGGATTTTCACCCTCTGTTTTTTAAAACTTCCATCCATTCATACCAGTAAATGTCAAAAGAAAGAATTGAATGAAACACAGAAAACAAGAAAAAGATCTAGTTTTCTGACCCAGTTTGACCACGATACAATTGAGTTTTGTATTAACATTTCAGCAAAAGTATAACTATAACTGTATATTATTACAAACCTATGATCAATTTCCTAGAAAATCAAGGAATATCTTTCTATCCACCAAAGAAATCCCAGGTTCCTTGCAGGAAGGTAAAGCCAGAGATACAGATCATTTCCCTTCTGCATTCAATGTATTCATAACTTCTAATAAGTAATACTTAGGGACTGGATTTTCTTTCAAAAGAAACTACTGCTTAATACAGTTGCTTTTACTTTCAACATTTTGATGTTTCAGCACCACTTCCAGTTCCAGGAATTCAAACTTAATTTCATACTGCTAAGTGCCTGGGAAGACCAGGCTTCAAAACTAAATCACATTTATGAAAGAACAGAAGCTGGCCATATCCTAGATCCAATTCAGATCTCAATGGAATTTATGGAAAACTTTCCATCAAATGGAATTCTTTCCATCAAATGGAACTGAGCTTGGACCCAGCTTCTGTATAGAGCTATGCTGGTATTTGAGGGTTTTTCGAAGGGATTCATTTTGTTTGTTTTTTAATCAGCTATATTATTCACATAGTCCAAACAGTCTAGTCAAAGACTCAGACTAAGCCTCTGCTATATTTGATTTATCATCTTCTCTAAAATGTGCTCCATTAAATGGAAACTATTTTGATCAAAGTGTATAACCTTTACAGTGTTTTTCAACTACTGTCATTAAATGCAGCCCGAGTTGCAGCTGCATTTTACTGTCCTACAAGTTATTGCTTTCCCAGGTGTTTGGTCCAAGGAAGGTCTTGTCCAAGTACCTTTTCTGTTGATAATCAAGACTCTCTAGGGAAGCAAAAGTATGAATTATTGTAAACATTTAAACTAAATCTAAACAGTTCACAGCGGCTCAGCGTGCTTTCTATCGTATCTTTTCTACGTCCTTTTGTCTGTCTAAAAAGATTGTCAGTTTAAAGCTTAAATAACCTCACCTCAGTTCTCTCTTTGAGGGTAGTGATGAGCAAACTATTTTCATCAAGTAGCTCCTGCAAGGAGATCATCTTTCAAAATAAAACTGCCCATCACTGACAGATCCATACCATGTGATGTGGGGAAACTTTGGCTCTTCTCTCACTTCTTCAGGGAGTGTTTCCTAACAAATTCCCAGCTCTTGCATTAAGAAACGTACTGTAAATGTCTATGAATGTAATTCAGACAGTTTTGATGTGAAATTCAACTGACTCCTGGAACACATTGTGTTACGAGTAAATTTCCACAGCACACCACACATTTCCTAGGTTTACTTCAGAACTTTTGCCAAGATTAACAGCATTTCTTTCATGTTGCTTTCTTTACATTTATATCTATATTCCATGTTTAACATAATGTTTCTGTAGGTCTGGAGAAAGCATTAAAGATTTTTAACTTAAAAAAAATAATAATTTGTTTCTTTCTAAACACTGCTCCATCCATTATTACACTTCCCGTTTGTTTCTTTATAATTCACCCAACCTTCCCTTACAAAAAACTTCATTAACTAATACAATGTGCTGGAAAATGCAAGGTCTGCCTAACACTGATTTTTCCATTAAGTAAAACAAATTGGGGTAAGTCAAACAATTCACAGAAAGGACAATCACCTCTAATACTACACATTTTGCAGATGTAACTATAAACATCTATTAACACATCACTAAAATATTGCTGCTTTTGTCTCCATTACATCCTGTTAATATCTTCCAAAAGTGGTTTTACTTATTATTTATGCAACTAAGTGCCTTAATTTTGATTTTGCGTAGTGTGTTATCATTCAACTTGCTATAAATTTGATGTGCCTTCAAAAGATGACACACGCTGTGTATCTTTAACCTGCTTCACAGTAATCTGTATCTCAGGGTTACACGAGTGTGGCAATCTCTGCAATTTTCACACAGGGCACACTGACCTGGTCATCGTAACGGTACGTGAGGAACTGCTCCCCCGTGGTGTCCTCAAGAAAACTCCCCTGTGGAGAAAGTGCAAACTCAGGCAAGAAGTATGCACCTTGGGATGGCTCTGCTCCTGTCTGTAAGAAATTCAGAAAGGTCACGTTACACCTACGACAAACACAAATAATTTTTTAAAAAGCTATGCATATAATTACAAAATCTAGACATGAACTTCTGGAGGGAAAAAAAAGCATTGTGCTTTCAGGCAAGATATTTCTGGGTGGGTATCTTGCTTTGAGGAAGACATGCTAAAATACCTACACAGGGGTCCAAATCAAAACAAGATGCCCCAATAGCAGAATAATCTACTAAACCAAAGGAGACCATCTCTGGCTTATCAACCATCAGCGCTCAAAGACATTCAAAAAGCAGCATCACACTTCCTTTATCCTCATACACTTCACTAGAGAAGTGGCTACTGCAGGTAACAGGCTTTTGGGTAAACACAATATTTTTATTTTTACAGGAAAGAACAAAGACAGAATCACAGAATAACTCAGCTTAGAAGATATCTTGAGGGCTCAGGTAGTCCAACAGGGTTACCTATGAAGCCATGACACTATGAATTACTTTCCTGTCTTGCAGGAAGATATTACTGCAAAAAAGAAATAGGAAGGGAGTGGGAATGGCTGGAGTGAACACAGGCAGTGCTCCATAGTAGTTCAGGATGCTATTCACAGCTGGGGAAGAGCACTTGAGAACATGCTGGGAAAGAAAAAAAGGGCTCATTTCAAGCTACACGGGAACTAATTCTGTGAGAATCATAGCTGGTACCTCCAGCTGGGCTGTCTGACACCTGGGTCCTGATTAGAGAAACAGCTTTTGCTCAGAGGATCTGTGCCTGGTCAGCAACAACAGCACACCTGAAGCATGCTCAACACGCCGAGCACACGCTGGGCCAACACCATCTCATTGCTCTGTAGGTCTCAAGCAACCCAGATACATAACAAATGTTCTGCACAGACTCTTCTGCCCTTATTCCTCCTGCATTCAACACAGAGAAGCCAACTGGTTTGCATACTAGAGAACATAAGCAACCATCTTTTGAATGCAGAATATTGAGTCCAGCTGTGGTAGTGAGGACAGGGCAAGGAGAGAAACATTACCTTCCAAAAGGTTGAAACCTTTCAGAGAAGAGAAAAAGGCCTGAAATGTACACATTACTGCTGGACATTTACCAATGAATAAACTTAATAAACAGGGGTGTAATTAAACTGTATATTTTGACATTTACACAGCAATTTTACATGAAAGCTGGCAGTTGCCATCGCCCAGTTTCTAGACTCTTGGCTAGAACTGTACCACATATAGGTGCCAGCTAACTAGAGTTTTCGAAAGTAATCGACATAATTTAACCAGTTTGTGGTGGAAAAGGAAGGTAAGACCTACTGCACTTTCTCTCTTGCAGTAAGTTCACAACTTATCTCATAAAAAGCAGATGGCATGTCATTTGCAGGATGGTCTGGAGAAGCTTACGGTGCTTTTGCATACTCTGTTGTGAGCTGTCAGCTTCTCAGGCTGATGCAAACCCCATCAGTCGTGACAGCATCAGATTAACATACTTGGTTTAAATCAAGCAGTCTTCATATAAACTAGAAATAGCTTGCAAAGGACATGTCTAGACTAGGGTAAAGGTCATATTTCAGCATGCAAGACTGAACAAGATTCTAAAGAGCAATTCACATTCACACCGTGTTATCGTGACATTTCCAAAGCTTATTGCAGCAGAGCTCCCACTTCTACACTTTAGCCAACTGACTTTATTTATGCATAATTAAGTAACAAAATACGGAGAATAAAATCTACATTTGATAGCAACTGTTATAAGGCCACCAAAAGAGGTCCACAGTTATGCTTCCCCTGAACCCGAGCTGGCTGCAGCTGATGCAAGCCTTGACATGTGAAGCATAACCCAGACATGAAACGGGCTGACATAATCTGGCATCCTTCCCCACTGGTTTCAATGGGCTATCGATAGATCCTGTGTGAGGGAATATGGCAATGATGTAATCCTATGATTTCAGCACAGGACTAATGGGTAAGAGATATGCATTCTGAATCTCAAGTGGCCTGGGTTAAAGTACTTATCATGTCTACCTCGGTTTCTCCAGGTGTAAAACAATTACAACGCCTACTGACCTGTATTAACAGTGTATTGTTCAGTTTATTTTTGTAGAATACCTTGGAAAAGAATACTGTCAAGTGCTAGTGATTTGTAACAATATTTTTGGAAGAGCTGCCTAATTTACAGGCAGAAGATAATCAAAATTACCCCACCATACTTCTTAGCTAATTTCATGTATCACACTGCTGCCTAATTTCTCATAAACAAATTTTTCAGTAGGATATGTAGCAATAAAGTTGCTTTTATTTCTCATCCTTGTAAGTTAAACATTTAAAAATATAAAGTCTTTGGACATTAATCAGTATTATGCTTTGAATATAAAAACATGCCAATAGTTGAAGCTGAAATAGCAATTTGATAAACGTAACAAGAAAAATTAGGGGCTTCTAACACACATTCCATTTTCTTGTTAAAAGCTAATGAGCAGCTAGGCACTTGAGAAGCAGAGGAATGCTTGCTAGATTCAGGCAAGCAACATCTGGCTTCCAAGCATGGAAAAATTCAGTGTAAAAGGCAGATATTTTATAAGGTTACTCAGGAGGTTAGAATGGAAACTGATCTGTCAGCTGCAGCAATAGGTACTGCTACCTGTCTAGTACAATTCAAGTAAGGAAGAATGTAGCAAAGCAATCAATTAAAAATAAAATAAAATAAAATAAGCCACTAAGAACACACTATGAGCTGTCATAGCAACCAATGTTGAAACCAAGGAATTACATCTGATAAACAACCCAAACTGAGAATCTTTTAAAAATCAAATCTTCAAATGTTCAAAGAACTCTTTTGTATCCACTCACCAAAGTAGCAGAAAAACAATTTTACCCTCTAGATCCAGGTACCTTCAAATAAGCTGCGTGTTCCCAATGCACTTTCATTCATACATTGCACTGAACACAAAATATAATGTTTCTACTTAGTCCATTTTATTCCCCACTGAGGAATCTACCAATGCTTCTTATGAGGCTTTTTATGTTTCTATGGGCACTTTGGCTCAAACATAATTCAAATTTCAACAGTCTGTGGGTTTATAGTATATTTGAGATCATCTCTGAATGACTTAGCTAATCTGATATAAATTCACGTTTTAAAGTAAAGACTATAAGTGCAAGTTTCAGAAAACAATTACATTTCATGCTGGTGTTTTAGGTCTGTTTAATGGCCAGTTTAATCTCAATAGCCTTAAATTAAATGTGTCAAGTTACAAGTACAGTTAAGATTTAGAACAGGCATTTTAAACCAGCTTTTATGATCTTAAGCATATGAAGACAGTAGAAGGTGATAATGTAGCCAAAGCAGATATAATACTAATCACTACATAAAATTCATTGAAATTAATATATCCTGTACCAAGAAACTATATATTACCTACTGTCAAAAAAGAAAATATAAAAATTGGAAACAGATCAGTGTTTGAAAATCTTTCTAGTTGATCAGAACATGTAACTTATTAGTCAGAAACCGAAAAAAGAAGGTCTTCCATGCTACATCTTTCTGCCTCTGTGATCAAGGAGAACTATCCTGATCAGCATCAGTGGGAAGTGTGAAATGGCACTGGTTTTATTCAAGCCTTATGCTGGAGGCACAGCTTTGATCTCAGGCTGTGATTGCTGCCTCACACCCCACTCCCCACCTGAGTGCTGAAAGACCAAATTATTCTTCCATTTTCAACTGCAGAAGACACAAAGTACTGCCTGTATCCAAGGTTTTTAGATCTCCTTCCACCGAGAGCTGCATGATGTTTTTACTGCTGCCCAGTTTCATTTCTCCATGTAACACTGACTAGAAGCATCTGCCCGAGTTGTTGGATTTGAGGATTTGATTTTATTTTATTATCCAGAGTAAGAGGAATGGTCAGTGAGTGCTTCCCAGCCAATACTGCCATTAGCAAGCACAACAGCTGAGGACTGAATGCCCACACACAGCGGAGCATCTCTCAGTGACTGAGTGCAGTAGGTGCTGCTGGGGCACAACTTCTCATTCCATTTCACCCAAAAGGAACCCCAGAGGCACATTCTGAAACCACCACACAGTGCAACGTACTGTAACTGCTCTTTTCTTTTTTTCCCTTGATGCCCAGGATTCATGTTAACTATTGCCATCCAGCTCACTCACAGTTATCAAATCAGGGCAATCACTAAACTGTAGAGTTTTCCTATTACTAAAAATTATAAGTATTAATCATTGGTCATTCCTTTCAAGTTAGAGAGTAACGATTTCATCCAAGGACTTAAACTGCTATTGTAATTTCAGATAAATTTAAAAATCTCGTTTAGTCTACAGTTGCTGGAGATAATTTGATACTAAGGCCAAGACAAAGCTCAACCAAACCTCATAATAGCATGCTACTATTCTACTTAATTATAGCCACCAGGAGACTTGAAAGTAATTGTTCCATATTTATATATAGACAGCAGCAGCTTTAGAAAGAGAGATTCCTACTAAATCTGAGCTGTGAAGGTCAAGAAGATGAGAAAACAGAGATTTAATGTCTCAAAGAAATGACTTGAACATAATTAGTAGTAAAACATTACTATTTCAGGTACAGAGGACTTTTTAATTTTAGATTTTCTTTGCACCAAGAGCCACATACAGAGAAAAGCAAAAGTAAGAACTCTGCTGTTACGTACACTTAAGACACATAAACATTACCTAGACTTAAATCAGTCATTCCCTAACTAAGCCTGTGTCCCTGCCAAACTCGGGGGTATAATGAGAGCAAACTGGAGTAATGCAGATGAAAGCTTCCAAATTATTTATTGCAAACGCTGAAAATGGCAAATGCCATGTTCTTCCTGAACCTGCCTCAATATCTTACTTTTAAAAAGAAACACAGACAAAAGATAAAAGGTCCAATCAACTACAGCTTTACAGTTAAGCACAACTGCACTACCCTGCCCAAAGTAAATTCTATAAAGAAAAGACAAATACAGGGAAGGCAGTTTGCTTTCCATAGTTTTGTGGCTCTTTTATTAGTTCTTGTTGGAAGCAGAAAATGGGCAGCATTCATTTCCAAAATTGTTGTTTCAGGGGAAAAAAAGACGGGAAAAGCAAAATGAGAAAAACTATCTGCATTCTTAATGACTTGTAAATACATGTTTATCAGATTAATATGCACAGCAAGTCCAATCATGTACCAAAATGTGTGTATTCCCATTTAATTCAAGTTAAATCTCTGTCTCCTAAGCTGCTGCAGCATTTGATTTACGCCTCAGGGAAGTAATACAGCAGCTAAGTAGCAGTTTTAGTTTAATGGATTTTCAAGGGCTCCAATGCAAAAATATTAGATAGAGCACAGCACTCCAGCTTCATCACAACATGAGAAAGTGTACTTGCAGATAAACAATGTCACATCAACAGTTCAGAGCTTCAGATATCTCCAGAGAAAGCCATCATGATGAATAAATATCTAGTAAGAGTGAGACTAGCTTTTGTCATGGCCAAGATCTACAAAAACAGCTTCCTAATGCTAGACACTCTGAAACATTTAAAGACCCTGCAAGTGAACCGAGTTTCCACGGAAGCTGCCAGCAGCTTAGCATTTCTGCAGACCAGGCCAATTATTTAATTATTAACATTAAACCAAGAGGCCAGCATTTCAAATCAGAATTAAAATATAAATGTCATTTCTCCTAGAAAAATGAAAGAGGACTTGGCTGAACTGAAGTCAAGCACTTCTTCACAGAATAACTCTGAAAAAGAACTTGGCTGTCAGATTTCATCAGGGAAGTCACAACTGAGAAAATCCGAAAGACTGAGTCAAAAGCTCTGCCGGGGACAGAATTAGAGTGGGAGACTCAAGGATTGTTCTTCCATGCTGCATGCTCTGTATTAGCTAAAAGCAGACTTAAGACACGCCTGATTTAAGCCCAGACCTAATGATGTTTTCCTCTCATCTCTCATTCTAGGCCTGTTTGAACACGAAGAAACAAAACAAGCTTGGAAAAATGTGCCTCTAAGTTGAAGATACATACAAAGATAAGCAAAAGACAATGCTTAAATATTTTGGATAATGCACCTTTTCCCCAACACAGTAAAAGGCTGCCAGCAAGCAACTTAGAAACTGATAGTTCAGCTATTGTTTCAAGTGTCTATCACTGAAAACTGAATCTAAGCTGTAACTATAATCATATTCACAGCTGCAAGAAAGCAACTGCCCACATCATCCCTGCTGCTCAAACCATCCTGCGCCCATTCAAGCACTCGGAGTCATTCCAGTGACTGGAATGTGCTTAGGATCACGTCACCAGAACAAAAGTGCTCAAGAACAAAAGTGCCTAAACCTTTCTTCAGGCTGTTGGTTTGTACAACTTTAAGCCAACATTGAAACAGGAAAAATAACTGAGATAATTTAGTTTTTAAATTAAGATCCTATCCTTCAGTCTTTTCAAAAGGACATTTCTTCCACCATTTTCCTTGATTAAATGTAAATACATTTTCTTTGGCATAGCTTGGGCTGCAGACTGAGATCAACACATTTTGAAATCTTTTTCTGCACCTTCTAAAATTTATACCAGTGATTAAGCTTTTGGATATTTATCAACAGTTACTTATGTTTTCTCTTGCTATTGTCTGGCTAAAAGATTAAACATTTCACTGAAAGGCTGCAGTAGTATTTAGCCAAAACTTCATTTACTTTCAAAACCCAGCTTAAACATCAACTCAGCTTCATATTTCTAAAAGAAATATGAACCCTGAAGTTTTCCTTCTTCCAGTGAAGCTTCTTCTAAACTCTGTGTTAGGCAGACTCGACCTTCTTTCCAAAGAATTGATTGGACGTGCCTAAAATTTGCCCTAAAATGAGCAGCACTAGCAGACTGGAGCAGCACTAGCAGACTGAAGCAGCTCCCAGTGATACCAGTGGCAAAGCTCCCAGTGACATCCTTACAGAACCAGGGCCCAAATCCATCTGCAGCAGGACAACATCCCCTGCAATGCAACACCTGCTGTTAGGTCTGTGAGTAACGCTGCTCACTCAATTCTCTCTAGTTTTGTACAAATAAGAGCCAAGGGGAAAAATTCAGCACCCAGACTAGATAACGCCAGAGCAGTTCACTCCCAATTCTTGTCAGAAAGTTAGTGACTGTGGATCAGATCCTGCTTCCAAAATAATGCAGTGCCCAATTATTTCCCCAAGTCTTTAGCTTAGCCTTGGGGAGTGGGGAAGGGGCACAGCCATGTTTAGGTCCAACATAAAAGCAATTTTATAGCATGCAGATAAAACAATCTATTCTGGTGAGGGAAGATTCTACCTGCATGTTCCCCAAAGCTTGTGCTTTGGGGGCATAGGAGTGGTTGGGGGATGTTTTCACTCTTTTTTTTTTTTT
>VZRS01001420.1:265442-294853 GCA_013398055.1 Ifrita kowaldi
TTGGGGGTATGGAGTTGGTTGGGGGGTTTTTTCCTTTTTTTTTTTTTTTTTTTTTTTTAGATTGAATCCTCTTTATCAGCTCTTCTCTGTGATGAAACAGTGAAAGGAAGGAATATCTGGAAATAAGAGAAAATACCTCTGAGAAAACACTTCATTTAAACCTCTTTTTAAAATCTTGCAAAACAGACATAGGTGACTGAAGTCTAAAAGGTTTTTTTAATCACTTATTTCACTGTATGTTCCACTATTCCAGACACAACCTTCTTTTTATTCCTTATGTAGTAACCTGATAATTGGCAAAATTCTTGTCCTAAATAAAGTCCTTTCAGTATTATTGGAGCATATTCTCATGGAACTCTATCTTCTATTCATTGACAGTTTCTAAGGGTTCTCATGATCTCCACAGAAAAAAGGATGTTACAGAAGTACTATGGGCATCCTTAGCAAAGAAACCAGGATAATCTGTAATATTTTTTTAAAGATTTGTGTTGCAGTTTAATCTGACAGGCAGCTAAACACCACACAGACATTCCCTCACTCGCCCCCACAGCAGGATAGGGGAAAAAACCAGGAAAAAGGTAAAACTCTTGGCCTGGGATAAAGACAGTTTAACAGGACAAAAGAAAGGAAAATAAAGTAAGAAAAATGATGATGATGAAAGAATGTACAAAACAAGTGATGCCCAGTGCAAATGCTCTGTATTTGCTGACAGACACCTGGCCAGTCCCTGGGCATCAGCCACTCACCCCTGGCCAACTTCCCACAGTTTTGTTGTTCAGTGTGATCCCATCCAGTACAGGACATGCCTCCCACTGCCCACTCGGAGTCACCTGTCCTGGCCGTGCCCCCTCCCAGCTTCTTGTGCACCCCCGGCCTCCTGGCTGGCTGGACAGTGTAAGAAGATGGAAAGTCCTCAACTTAGTGAAAGCACCGCTCAGCAACAACCAAAACACCATCATTCTCATCCTAAACCCAAAATACAGCACTATTCCAGCTACCCAATGGAAAATTAACTCCATACAGCCAAATCCAGGACATTTTGTTAGTGTCCTTTATCATGAACACCACGTGGTGAAGGATTTTTTGTTGTTGTTGTTGAAGTGACAAGCTGCAGACAACTGCACTCCTTTGCAGGAAACAGACAATCCTGCTTGTCTAGGACCACGATTGCAGGTCCAGTTACACACTGGAGGAGACTGGAAGCATAATCGTTGAGGAACTGCAGACTCCTTTACAAAAGGCAAGAAAGAAGCAGAGTTTAAGGCTCTGTAGGATCACTGTCAGAGGCAGCTGGATTATAAAGCCCAACAAATCAACACGTGCACTGAATGAAGATTCACACTGCTTAAGGAGCAAAGGAAAGAACAAAATGAAATGAGGAAGGATATAAGGTCATTCGTTTAATGAGTGGAAGAAGCCTCCATCATGAAGGGCAAAGACAACCCCGAAGCTCAGCAGGCCATGCATTAACATAGACCATAGGATTACTCAATAACACCACCAAAAATTGATGAATAAAGGCCTTATGAGAAGAAAAAGAGGCTGTAGCAGCCTAATCCTTTCCAGGTGACATAAGCAGCACCCAATTGGCTTGCAAGACCAACATCACCCTCTTCTAATAAATTACTTCCTTCTCATCCCTTTCCCCAGTATCCAGACTGGATAACTACTCTAATTATGCTCAGAAAAGGTTACAAGAAAGGTATAAGTGCTCCCAGGTAACCAAAAGTTACAGCTAAAAAAAAATCCTCCTAAAAACATAAAGAAAAAATTCTGGGCAGCTGAAACATGACAGCAGCCTTTTGTTAACAATTCTGAACACTGCTTGTAAAATGCCTCTTTGCTCTCATCTGGCCACAGTGACATGCCCACACTGGTGTGACAGCAGGACATAGGATTTAAGGAAAAACACCCCCCATTCCATATGACCAACTTTTCTAAATGCAGGTCTAAACACCCCGAGGAAGGCAATACAGGTGGTAGCAATTTGTATATTTATACGTGAGCAAAATGGGACCCGGGACACTGTGGGGTACTGCAAAAGAGTGTTAGCCACCATCAGATAAACAGGATAAGGATGAGGGAAAGTAGGATATAAGACTTCACACAATACTTAGCTCCCACACAATATATTACACAGAACTAAAACATACACTTAGTCCTTATATTCTCCAGTGTTAGAGTACTATTCATCAAGACATATTGTGTGACTCAAAGTTGTCAATATCCTCATTTACAATGGCTGCTCTCAGGAGAGTCTGGGACTTCTGACTCAGATTTTCCCAATTCTTTTTAATTTAAATTATAACCTTAATGTTATGTTAGTATGATTATTTATATTTAATTTCCTTTTGAGTTTTTTCTTTAATAGTGATATAATTTGAACTGACACAGTAACATGCTTTTCATATACTTCAGTTGAAATTGTGCCTAAGGGCAGTGAAATTCTCATCCATAAGCTGCGTGAAGAAAAAAACTCTGGCACTCAGAAGCCAAACACCTGCTCGAACTAGTGGCGGATCCAGATTTTTAAGAGAATTCCTGTTGCATAATGAAAACACAAAGAAGGGAAATGTGTGGGGTGATGGAATGGTATTAAAACCACGGCACTTAGGGGAGAAAAAAAAAGAATCCTAAACCACTATATACTTCACAGCTAAATGCTGAAGATTTTGATATTAAAGTTGTTCATGAGTGCAATTAAAACCAAAGATTTTGTCATGTGAGGAAACCTGAACAGTGGCTCTATCATATATTGCAGGGGACTGCCATGCCTTTCATTGCTGATGACAGGGAGTTTTCTCCCTGCCCTCAATCTCGGTACATCTGCTTCTGATTCAGGTGGCAGGGAAAAATTGGCAAGTATTCAGCCCCCAAAAAAGGCTGCCCTAGCACTAGTAATTTTTCTTCATTGCACACTCTTTATACAATATTGTCATCAGCAACAGTGTGGTGTTTATCACGAACTGAACAGGTAGAAGAAATGGATGGAATTGCTCTGCTACTGTAAATGACTACAAATTCTCATAACAGAAATTGGCCTGGAAACAGGCAAAGTCTCAGCACCAAGAACTGGAATAATTTCTCAGCAGGAAAACACATCTTTGGCGCAACCCTTTTGAAGATAAAATAGCCCAAACTCAAGTAGGAGAACCCAAAGGGCATGCAACTAAGCAACTTGGACAGATCAGGAAGACAGAAAGCTTCTGATAATCAGTATCTACCACCACAAAGCTTCTCAATGACCAAAGAGTGCTGCAAGTACCACAGCAGAGCTTAGGCTAACACTGCTCTTCACCCACCTTTCTCAGCTGAGCACAGACAGTGCCTGCTACCATCCTGTCAACGTTTCTTTAAAGGGGGGCTGGGGAGAGGGGTGTATCCCCTAATTCTACTTACAAAGACAGACCACCCTGGATAGGAGTGTAAATAATCAAAATGGTTCTCTCCTCCCTGATACCTCTAGCTGAGGAATCCTCTCTCACCTGGAAGAAACCAGACTGTAGAGAAATGCCCCAGCCAGATGTTCACTCCCAGGCTCACTCAGGATTTCCAACAACTCAGCACACAAATGCATTTAACACATGGTGAGGAAAACGTGATTTTTCCACTGTTAGTTTTCCACTACTCCTGATAATTTTAGTGATATTAACCCAGTTCTTTGTCTACTCTTCTTTCTCCACTGCAATAAGTCCCTTTGCAGGGTTTATGGACTGAGCAGCCTTGCACATTGAGCTGGTCAGGCACATTTTCACAATAAGGAAGCAGTTAAATGGTCACGGTTCTGCTGTAGGAATGTTGGTTTAAGGCTATTAACAAGGCACACGAGGTGAATGCCTTTCAGCCAAGCGCCCTCCACGTGTGCACACCTGTTTCAGCATGACTTTAAAGAGAAATTCCCGAAATAAACTGTTCATAGCACGCAGTCTCTAAGTCTCAAATGCATTTCTGCAAATATTCTAGAGGTTTTAAGCTTTCTGTGCTTTAGTGGTGTCAAGAATTCTGATACACCAGCCACGAGGCAAAGCATGTTACTTCACAGTAAACCATTTTTCCCTAAGAAATTACTTTTGTCTTATCATTCATCTCCCACTTTGAGATTATTGACAGTAACTTCCAGTATCATCATTCCCACCTGATGTGCTACTGCTGAAATGGTTTCCCAGACTGAGGCCCACTGTTCAAACCCTGCAACTCACTCTCCAAGCACTCTAATTCAGATACCTTTAAATCTCAGCTTAACTATTCCCTCAGTCCAGCGATGCCAGTCTTGATATTTATGATCCATCCATTTTTCAGTTTCCTCTCACTTTTTGCAGGGGAGAAAGGGTGGTTGTTCAAGTGTATTTCATCTTTCTCTCTTGCCAGTGAAAGCATCTCAAGCAGGGCAAAGTTTTAACTGTGTGCTGTACTGAGCCAGACACACCATCCAGCATTAAAAATTAAATTCTAACTAGAAAAAGGTTCAATAACTGAGCAAAAAGCAAATAATGCAACTGTGTAAGAGGACATACCATCAATCTGAAGATTGTTCCCTTCCTGGTCACAACTCATTTGCCAGCATTAACTGACAGCATTTCACATGTACACTCACTAATAAGCCACTACTTAGATTATTCTGCTTTAGCAGCAAACCCCAGAGCAATTAAAAGCTCACATGACAGGCACTGCAGGCATCTGTTCACTGACAACTGTTAAGACTAATGGTCATTAGTTTAATGACTCGTTTTTGTTCTTCCATACAATGTGTACAGTAATGCTGGAGGACTGATATGGTGAAGGGGAAAGGGCTCTTACTGAGGTGAGAAAAGATAAACACAAGCCCTGCTGCTGGAAAGAATGAAATAAATCCTCTGAATGAACCAGAATTGCTGAAATGTTAAAAGACACAGCTGAGCCAGTCGGACATAAAATGAAAATAGAAACTGCTAATTCAGAACAGGGTGCCTGCTCTAATCAGGATAGTTTCAACACTACAACTTTATCACCCATCTTCCATGTCCAGCAAAGAAATTTCATTAAGCAACTCTAAAAGGATCCAGGTGATTACAGAAAGGCATTCAATGACCAAAAAAAGGATAAAAAATGGACAGCAATTAGGAACATCTGTAATTCAAAGGCAAGACACTGTCTAGAGTTTTGGAATTTAAAAATGTATGATGCTCTGCATTTTCTTTAAATATTTTAGGCACCAGGCGTCTTCCTTGTGACTGATCCCATTACATAGCATTTTTAGTCTTCTAATGGTCAATATTTCAAATGCAGCAAGTAGCCAGCATGAGTGAAACACTCATCACAGAAGGAACACAGAAAGATGGGCCACGTGGTTGTATTCCTACTCACCCATCTTGTATTCTCATTCGAGCAGCTGAGCGAATTGCTTCACTCTGTGTGCACTGCTCTGGGAACTTGGCCCCCACAGCCACGACCCGTGGTTTGCCAGTACATACCACCTGTGCTCAGAGGGAGCAGAAGGCCTTCCTGGGGAGGAATATCTTCCCATCCTGTGTGGGTGTACAGAAGCAGATGTGCACGGACAACGGAGAGTTCCCAGGACAGATGAGCTGAGACATGTCGTAAGTCATGCAGTGCTTTCCAGTTGTGATTATCTTTCTACAGGAAATTTAACAGAGTAATTTTACTGCAGAATATCACACTGGAGTGTACGATGGCATAGCAGATGGATAGCAGGATAAATGGTCTTGTTTCCTTCTCTTTACCAGCAGTTTGAAGACGCTAAATGGAGGAGGTGATAACTTCTCAGCAGGTACCAAGTTCCTGGCATTTAACTGAATCCACCAGCAGCTGAAACTTAGAGATTCACAACTGAACACGAAGCAGAGACTGTAGTTAAGCTACTGAAAAACCCTCCTGCTTTGACCAGTGAAGGCTGTGGAGGGACTGACTTATTGTTACTGCTGGTACAATCAAACCTCTCAACTCATCTGCCTTGCATGCAAAATGAGCCACCAGCTCTAAGTGCCATGGACATCCTCTAGAAGGCGAGTGCTTGGGCCTCTCCTGCTCCAGCCGAGAGGAAAACACCACTTTTTTCTGAGAAAAAGCTGAGGAAAAGCTTTTCAAAAGCAGCTTTTATATACTGAATTCTAAAAGAGTACACATAATCTTGCTCCTTTCCCTTTGACCCTGTCTTGAAAATCTGTCATGCCTCTTGAAGGACATGGGATACTCTGCTCACTACTTCTAAAACCAGCAAGGGGAAGGGGAGATGTGGAGTCCCCAGTACATGCCTCATGTCTAACCAATGGTGCAAGATCATCCACTCCTATATCTAGCAGCTGCTCTTTTACCACTACCATTTGCACTTAAGGTTAAACAGAATTCTTGACAGCACAGTTTAATTTTAAAGATTTACAGAGGGGCACTATTCCTACAGAATATTTTTCAGCTATTCCTGAGCACTTTTGGAAGGATCTGTGGCAATAACCTCCCCTGAATTTTCTTACCCACAGTCAGCTCCTAGTTTGCCAGTACAAGCTAATGTGAGCTCAGAGGCCAACCCTAACAGCTCAGTATCTAAAGCTTTAGCAAGGTTCCAGATTCTCATATGTTTGTCTTTAGCATTCTAAGACTTTTCAAAATACAGACAGAATCCAAGAACAATGGACTGTGCAAAGGGAGGGAAATAAATTCATCTGCCCTTTTATTTAATTGCAGAAGATTCCTTTTGCCCTATACATCTATGACTTCTCAGACTAAAGACAACCATGACATTAGAAACTACTGAAGCTGGAACCTTCTGGTGAGTTTGCAGTGGTGTGAAATACTGTGATCTTACTGATTCAGTTGATCTATTCTTATCCTGCATAATTATACATTTCTTCACATTCTCCACTGCTTTGCAAACTGCAAACAATAAGAGTGCCACTGCTAAGCCATGCTGGAGTTATCTGTGGCAGTATTCCTATTTTCATTTGCACTTTTTACAGGCCTGGTTTCCTCTGCACCCTACACAGAGTTAAACGCTATTACAAGAAGCCTAAGCAGCATCCATTTTAAATAACAAGATCCAAATATAAATCTTAACCTGTGTATTTCTCTGCAAGATTGGCTGTACTTTGAATTATCAGTCCAGAACATCTCTATTTCATAGCCTAGTCCTTTTGGCCAAGAAAGATGTTCTTTTATCGTGATTATAGTGAAAAAAGCCAACTTGTTGGCCTGACTCAGGCTGTAATTATTCTGTGTCTTTATACAACCTTTTTATAGTTCCTGGTGGAAAGGCAGAAGGAAATCCTACACATTGCACAAGGTCTGAAGTTTTTTGTCTTCTTGCAGAAAACCATTCAAAAATGACTCAATGAGACTTATCCCTTCGCTGTATGACTTTTCTTTCCTAGAGTTAAGATAATGCATGCAGCAATTTCCCTTATTTTGAGTTACTCCAGCTTTAATAGCAAAGGTACTGACTGCAAGTTGTCCCATATAAAAATACAACCAATTTCTCAAAAAAAAAAAAAAAAAAAAAAAAAACAACAAAGAAAGTGGGGGAAAAAAATAAAATCNCTAGGAAGTATGGGACAAAAATTAAATCTCCCAGTCAAAAGTTCTACGCCAAGAAGATTTAATATGGTCTCTAAATCTCAAAATAGACCAAAACTCTTCATTTCTGCCATTTACAAACACAGAATCATTCCAAATTACCTAAAAGCCTTCAGAATCCAACCCAAATCCTATTCTAAATCAGTGTGCTCTGTACCACTACTTCCTGGGAGGCTGGGGGACAAAGACATGTAAAAAAGGGAGAGTCTCCCTCCCAGTTCTTACAAGGTATAGAAATTACATTTTAAGAAATCTAGTAATGCAACAGGAAACCTCGTGCTTAACTCCTCATGTGTACTGTGAGTGGACAAATAGAAAATCAGGGCACGCCACTTAAACAAATAATCCACCTACTGCTACTAATTATATTTTTCTCTTCTCATGTAGATGAAAAACGGCCAATTTGTACTATTTTCAGAAAAATATTCAAGGAACAGAGGAAGTTATGTACAGCACATTTTAAACAAAGTCAAACTACAGAAAACAAATTCAACTTCAGCTGAGAAGAGTTTTAAAGAAATTAAAGTTAATAGAATAAGCCCTTCTCTGTAAATCTCTTCTTATAATTTCCTTTAGTTAAAGATAACAACATATTGGATTTAAGTCCATACATAACATATCAAATGCTTTTTTTTTTTACAGAGGATCTATTCATAGCAGCTTGTATCTGCAACATATGCAGCAAATTATACTATTAAACACTTAATCCCAATAAAGTTTAAATTTCACCCTTAACAATAAAGCTTGTACAGTTCTTGCCATACTTGAAATCAGATTCTAGAAATAAACAAAAAAAGTCATAGGTAGGTATCATTACAATTAATAATTGAACATTTGAGATATCTCTGAAGTACAGCTGTTTATAGGGAAATGTTCTGATGAAGCATTAAGAATAATCATTAATTTTTTTGCAGTTGGCAAATAAAAAATAGAGTAAACATTACCAAGATGTAGGAACACACCAGCTGGGTGAGAGCCTTGCCATTCAGCTCACATGTCCCTGAAAAACACAAGCTCTTAGGTGCCCTTCACAGCAGCCAGGACTGATCCCACTGAGAGGCCCCTGCAGCTCCAGAGCCTTGGGGAAGAGCTGAGTACCTCCCCAACCCTCACACAAATCCACAGAGGGAAAAACCCCTTCTGCAGCAGAGATCCTCTGGTGCTGACAGCCCATAGAAACTGCACCAGCTAGGGCAGCTCTCCAAAAAGAGGAATGGACACAGATGAGCCACACCAGCACTTTAAAAGCTGAACAGAACAAGTATCAAGGAACAGAACCTGACAAGTTTCAACACAAATATCTGCACAGAGCAATAAGTTTCTGAAACTAAGATGCATTAGAATCAAGAATGTCCCAAGAAATTGAAATTTTATTTCTATTCAGGTGCTCCATGTACTATTTCTGACCAAACTGATCTTAATTATGCAACTCTGAACAGGATTGTTTTCTAAACTACTTTATTAAGAGTCAATCCCAACACAAAAGACATCCTGCAGGCAGGCCCCTATTTTACAAAACCAATCAGGCCACTGCAAGCCCCAGAGCAGGTATTCAGCCTAGCAAAATGCATCACCCTTCAACATGAAGCATCATTCCTCATTTTTCTCAACCCATATCCTTATTTAGCTGTGCAAAAAGCTCTGATTGTGTCTAATTTGTCAACTAAAAATAATGCTGGGGTAAATAATTGTTTCATGCAGCAGCCTTTCAACTTATATGTAGGGCAGAGTCCATCAGGAACCTGCAGCTATCTGAAACTTAATTCAGACTAGAACTCAACTAAAGACAATCTCAGTTTGCCTGAGACTTTGTTAGTGCAATCACATATGCTCTACATGTAGGTATTTCCATACAATCATGCACATAGGAACAAAGTTTAGGATTTCAGCAGTGCACTGAGACATTGCACAGCACCACTGGAGAAGAGAGTTACATTTTTCTGGGATTGTTAAATGCTCCTTGTGAGAAAATGTGCTAACTTTTCTCTGCAGGCAAAGACATAGACTCTTTAACAGGTACTAGGTACTTTGGATTTCACTTAAAGACACAGACGTAATTTCCCAGAACACAGATGTCTAACTCTTTCAAATCCATCCCAGACACTGAGAAAATAATTGGGTCCTTCATCACAAGAACAGGTTAATGGAACTGGGCCTGTCTCCTATCAGCTGGGGAATCCCATTATTAAAGTCGGTAAATTGCTTCAGTAATGTGGAATAAATACATGAAGGTGCTCAGAGCAGTCTGATTTTGGGAAGAGCTGGGGAAGAACTAGCAGGTGCAAGGATGTTGCACTCAGAAAACTCTTTCTCAGGAGACTGGATAGAGTTGATGACATGGGAAACTTGGGTTGCCAACTTTCTACAGTGTATAACTCTGGGAAAATTAATTGGATTATGAAGGTCGAAGAGAGAGGCCAGCACATTATTGAAAGATAATCTAATTGAATTTTGCCAATTTTATCTGAATGATTACTCTCCAGATGAAGAGCTAGTGCCACTTTTTCTTTGCTGCTAGTCTTTTTACTTCACTTCTCAGCTCCCTTCCTTCACAGACCCATTGGGAACTAAGAAATCACATCTGTGGAAATTTCCCACAACCAAAGGGTTGGTTTTGTGCAGCCAGCTAAGCTAAGCTTTCTCCACACTTATTGCAGCTTTTCTTGAGAGAAGATCATCCAAACTCAGCATCCTTACTCTCAGAGGAAGGCACTCTTGAACTGAGTAAGACAGCGTTGAGTGGTAACAGTGGAACCTAAAGGTTGGCTTTGACTGTTCTGACCCAGACATGCACATTGCTCGTTAATGTTTGCATAACTCATTCACATTTTGTGCCAGAGGAATCTTACTCCATGAGTTAAATTTTATTCATAACTCAAGTCTACATTCAAAATAAGACCGGGCTATTATGGAAGCAAAGGCATAAAAACTGAAAACTCCCTTTGAAACACATGCTTTCCAGTAAGTGCAGCAGGCAAAATGCAAAACACGGTCAACATTCCTACACCATGATGTCAATTTTCATATGCACAGACAAAATGCTGCTACACGTAGAAATCAGCTCTGTCTTCCTCACTGGTGGTGAGCTCGTGTCTCCCTCTTTTCGCTCTCAGAACTGCACCATGCAGCAGAGAGTGTAACCCCTCAAAAGGTTCAGAGACATCTTCTGAGCACAATAATTCTGGCAAAAAGCCACATTGATTTTTAAAAAGTGAGTTCCCATGTTCTGCTTCAGCTCTCCTGAACAACAATGCACGTGCTCTAAGGACCAGTTTTGATGTTTCCCTCTACAGCAGTTCAGAGGAATTCCTGCCAACAGGGATGGACTGTAGCACCTGATAAAAAGGTCTTCAGTGACACACAATAAAAAAGTGACATGCAAAAAAATGGAGATCACTTCAACTTTTGCAAGGTTTAGAAGTAACAGGAAAATTATATTTATTATCTCTGCTCTTTTTATTTTTTTTTCCCAGAGAGACAAATACAGCCATTTTTCAAGAAAACAGCTGCAGGCAACACTTTAAATGCCATCTGTCCTTAGCAGTTCTATGATGAAGAGGTGGACTGATTCACACCACACAACAGGAAATATGATAGCCAGCTAGTTAGCACTAATAAAATTCAGCCTCAGTTTGCTTCCTATTGGGCAGGTCTTACTCCAGAAAAACTCCCACTGATGTCTCAGGCAAAGTGCCTGCAGACTTCCCTTGTTACTCAATTGCAGAGTGTTGTACTGTTAAAGTAAAAAGCCTGAATTTTACAAAATAAGGTCTCACTTGTGGCACAGCAACCCCATGAAGGATCTTGTACCTCTGGAGGACAAGAGCCCTCATAGTATCACTGATTTAAAGTGAGTTTTTGGCAGACAAGGCACGATGAGACACTCAGCAGTAGAGCTGAAGAGGCCTAGGTCTTTTCTTCAGTGTTCTCAAGGACTGGCCTTAACATTTGAAATATTAAAAAAGAAAGTTTACAATTCCTTATTTCCCCCACTTCCAAACAGTGGCATCAATGTGACACATTACAGATGGCTCACACAGGTCTAAATTCAGCAAGAAAAATAAGCAATTATAAACAAATACATCACTGATGTCTGCTAAGGACATAATTCAAGCAAGTTCAAAAGATCAGAAAAAAACCCACATGCTTTGTTATCCCAGCTAAGGCCCTTCTCAAGATGGTTATCTACAGGAAGAAATTTTCTCCAAGAAAAGCTTAGTGTTCCAAGAACATCTCTGATTCCCTTGGAGAAACCATGCAAGTTGGGGGTTTTCAAATTAAAATTATAATATTAATTTTTATTTGTGAGTTAAATAAAATTTTCCCTTTCATTGTCACACTGCATAAGGGAAAAGCTTTAAGAACAGGTGATGCTAACAGGATGTTGGAAAGGCCCACGAGACTTACAACATTAAGTAAAGTGTATTTGCCCACTGACCTAATTGCTTACTAATTTTCAAATCTATTCCCACCAGATAACTAACAGCATTTTAAGCCCAGCTCCTGGCATTAAAAGTACATTTATAGTTCCCTCCTAGCAGAAGATAAACATCTGTATGGTAAAACCCCAGACATTGAGATAGCATTCTGGAGGTTTTCCTTACAGTTTTAACCAACCTATTGTGTTCCAAATTTAACTGAAAGAGGGAAGAAAAGGAAACGGGAAAAGCATTTGGGTGTGCAGTTTCACACTGAGGGGAAGGCAAGTGCTCTCTCGTGCAGGGAAAATATCTGGAATATTTGTGTTTCACAGAAGGACTAATCACATAATCAAAGTGGGACTTAAGCCAAGCCATAGTTAGTAAAATATCAGAAGCTGTTTCTCTGTTTACCTTCCTCAGGGAAATACTAGTGTTTGTTTAAAAACAAGAAGATATTCCAGCAATTAAGCCTGAATTTCCTTGCATACTTTAAAAATCATCCTCAAAGTCTAGCATTTGAAAATATACCAGAAGCATCCTAAAAGTTTTTGCATGAAAAAAATTAATAACAATATAAAAACAACAAAATATTCCAGGCAGACACAAAGAAGCTCCAAATGTAGGCACCCGTTTAGGTTTAGAGCAAGTTCTCATGCCCAGTACAATCCTCCAGATACTCCTGGAGTTTGGAGAATGTATTTCTTTGTTAATTTTTAAATAATGAGTCATAACTGACAGTGCATCTAGAATCTGCTCTAGTTCAACATCCTCACGTATAGCCCCAAGGAACACCAAAATGAACTAAAAACAGCTGAACTGGTTCAGACCAAGGAACTATCCAGTCTATCAGCTTCCAACAGCAGCCAATAGCTGGACACCCAAAAAGCACATCCAGAGCAAGAATGCTGCAATCCTTTCCTGGACTCACTGCTCCCAGCCTGCTGGGGTTCCTCTGTGTGGTGCCATGGAGTGCATCTTCCCAGCACTCATCCTGCCTCCCCTGAAATCCGTGTAACCTTCTATTCAAGAAGTATGGGAAGGAGTGCCAAATATCACCACGTGGAAGAAAGCCACCTTTAATTGTTTTCAATCTCCCTGTAGCAGTTTTACTTAAAGGCACTCAGTTCTTACACTGAAAGGAAGAAGTTACCAGCTGATTCCTGCCTAACCTTTCCACCCCATTCATAAAGGGATCTGAACTGTGTACAGTGCACCAGCAAACCAGGAGTTCATACAGTGAAAGGATTGTACTCTCTGCTTTGTCCTACACCTTCCTTTCATATAATTTCCTAGCGTTCAGTTAGCACCGTTAACTGCTGCTCTATGAAAAGACTTACCTGAGAATCACCAGTCCAGAGGAAACACGTAATTTGTTAGTCACACAAAGCACCTTATAACTATATAAATAAAATTATAAAATCAGGGGACAATACCAGAGCCTGTTCAAGCAGTCTTATCAGTTACTGGCTTTAGCAAAATCCCCTGCATAGCATCCAGCACACACAGCCCATCTCCCCAGGGATAGATGTATTCTCTGTCCTGCTTTCAACAGAAGCATTGATGAGATCAGCTGAAAGAATCCACAATATGTCACATGTACCTAGCAGTTTACAACTAGGATATCACCTAGCAAGCAGACAATACTCCACACTACTGTGCTATTGGGTTTTTCAGCCAACATCCATGTTACTCAACCAGGAAACAGTTTAAAAGTATTTGAAGACTCCAGAAAACAAAACACCAGATGAGTAATGAGACCTTGAAAACATCTAATAAGAGAAGACTCTCAGGAGAGGAAGCCAAATCATATATTAGCATATTTCATTTGTTATACGTCTACAGATGTTCAGCCTTCTGCTTCCACTGCTACACCTCAAGAGGCTGCAGTAGCTCAGAAAGCAAAGAAAATGTCCATCAGAAGAGGCAAATCTGAATTTATCAGAACCAGTACCCATCCTTTCCCATTTCTCCATCCCAGTAGATGGCCTTGAACAGCCACGTATACAAGCAGGGAAATTGCAACAAAACCAGGGGGGATGGAGTTAGTTAATTTCTTGCTGAATCAGCCAGCCGGGAATAAAGCCAGGTCCTGCAATCTTCTCAGAGCTTCAGCAAGGTGCAGGCCAGGAAACACTTATTGCCAGAGACTGAGAAAACACAATCCCTCAACTCTTCACATTCTGTAGCAGTGCAGGTGTGTCCCTGTCCATCTTTTTTCTATGATTCTAAAAGGCAGGAGATCAGGCAGCTGAAACTCTCCTCTTTACACCTTGATTTACCATGCAGTGAGCCTCTATAGGTCCTTTCACATATACACACTGTAAATGTTACCCTGCTTTGCTTGCATGCACCAACAGGAGACCGCATCCTATGAATTTTAAGCAGCTTTAATTTTTGGCAAAGCACCTGATGACAGAAAAAAACACCATTACATAGACACGGAAATACATGATTCTACATATAAACAAATTTTCCACTTATTTAATGCTACAAATCAGCCTCATTAACCAGTTGGGACCTCCCACCAATGACAACAGTCAGCATACAGCAACCATCTAGTAACTGCAATCATAAATGCCGTTTTAATATTGTTTCACAATTTTGTTGAGCTGCCCTTCATTCTCTGTGTTTCTAGTCCATCCAGAAGCATGACAAACTGACAATTCTTGGAAACCACATTTCTCAAAACAGACTGAAAATACTGTTTCCATTTTCCCTCCATAATGATGTTAAATCTAATAAATACAAAATTAGAAACAGAAATAACATTGTTGCTAAACACTTTATGTAACATGCTGTCTGGAAGAGATTTATTAGGCCAAGTTCTCAAAAACTGCCCTCCCTTTATAAACATGTGACACTTGTACTTGCACTTCTCAAATATTATCAAATATGCACTCAAGTACTAGAATCTACACACCAGAAACCTATTATTTCAAAAGAATTTTAAGGGTGAAAGCTCTGGTTTAATCAGCTAAATATGATGAAAAATACTTAGCCAGAGTTTTTAGAAGTGCCTGAGGCACCTAATGCCTGGCTCCCATTAGATTGATTGAAATTCACCTTGTTTTGAAAAACCCAGCTAAGCACTTGCCAATGTAATTGAAATTTACCTTGTTTTGGAAAACCCAGCTAAGCACTTACCAATGCAATTGAGTACTTAACAATGTTTGCGTTTAACGTCTCAAGTCTTACTGAAAGTCATCAAAACAAAGACTCCACAAACCCTTCTGAAAACACTGCTCTATCTGCATTAATTTAGCACTCTTGTGTGGCTGTCATCATCCAAAAGGGAGTTCACAGAACTGTCCTTCCTCCCTCAAGTTGGAGTGAGGACACTTTGAAAATCTGACCCTTAAATGCGAGAGCACTTGACAGTCTACAGTCTCCAGGTAATATCAAGTTCTCCCCTCACGGGAAAGAAAGTTATGTGCATGATTTCAAAACCTAAAGGAGTTTTTGTCTATTATCAGCTGTATAAAACTGTAATGACACACAGACTTGACTAAAGTACAACATTCGCACAATATGATATACCTGAGATTTCTTGGAGAGACTTACAATACAATCACCTATAGAGGCACAATTATGAATCTGCTCCTACTATCACTGAAATTAATATGCTTTACTACTTCATTGCAAGCCACGTCAGAGCTCCTGGGGATTCAGGTGAACATGCAGAACTGTTTAAAGAAAAGCTTCAAGACCAAAAACTGAAGGTAAAGACAAGTACGTGAACCCTACAGGCTCCAGAAGTAACAGCAAATAAAAAGGACTCAGATTAAAATGTATATTCTTTTGAAGCAAAATGCATTATTTTGGATGGCTAAATCTTGAATTCTGGATGAAAAGAGCTGTAATATCAGTACAATAAATCACGTACATTTTGTGTGATGCAACGGCAGGAATGGAATTTGGTGCACTGTGCAGAACTGCCACCTCAGTGCTGTTTATGCCCCAATTTGGTAAGGATTATGAAGGAGCCAGCTGCACAAAGCAGACCTGAATGAGTAATTATCAGTGACTAAGCATTCCAGTATCTTCTAAAACCAAAGATCATCCTAGAGCCATTCCTTCATTTCTTGACTACTCTTTCAGGAGAAATTAGAAGCCACTGGCAGTTGTTAGATATTATTGCTGTTCTTGAGGCTTCTCTAAATGTGCCAGACTCTTGGATATCTGGTTTTGGAAACAACAATTTGCAGCTCTACACACAACTGATCTGAGAATTTCTGTCCAACTTTCAGTGTAACTTCATGAGAAATCATCATAGTAACAAATAACTTGGAGAGTAAAGGGATGCCTTCATTGATGACATCTGTACTCTTGGTCACCTCCCATAGCTGACTTTAATTTTTTATGACTACATTTTAAAAAGTAAGTAGTCATACATAGTTTGTGTCTCAAGTCACAAGACACATGCATCAATTTTTCAGGCAATTCCACTCTTGGATTGTAAACTGGGGGTAACAGCAGTTCAGATTCTATGAGCACTGGCTGAGCAATCATTATCAGTCATAAATTTAAAGCACATTCAGAAACTTAAACATAAGTTTTCTGGTAATGCAGTCACTGAGTCGCAACCTTGTCAATAGCAATGAATATTTTAAGTCAGAATACTTGTAGAGAGTCTCAGATGTGTTATTTGTCTTTAGAAGCAGCAACTCAATCTTCACACTAAGAATAAAACCACGGGCCTTTTGAGGCTGATGGCAAAACTCCAGATGGGTGCAGAATTGCCACCTGCCTGCAGAAACAAAAAACTGCTTCAGATTTAACTCAGGACTTGCCAATCTCATCCTGATATTTCTGATCGAGGTTACTGGAGACTTAACAATGTTGTAGGGGGGCACGTAGCTCATAATCTATTTTCTGGACATCAGTGTGCAATACATTCAGTGACTGTAAAACAATAATCCAAAGGTTTTCCATGAAGATGGTCTCCAAGTCCACTAGGTCATATAATGGACATCAGATTTTTGGCCTGGCAAAGCTCAGCCTTAAAGACATTTACTATGTTGGTAGTTTTTGGCAGATTGGTTATGGCAGAATCATTTTGAAGACAATAATGTTTTCAGCATGTATATCCTTCATTTCCAAAATATCACAGATAGTTAGAAAAGATCACAATGCAGGCAGGGGTTGCAGGAACATAAATCATGGAAGCAACCAACAGTTTATTGAATGAATATATGACCTATGAAACTTTCCCTTCCATAGAAACCAAGACCTAATGCTTCTTAAATATCCAGACATGGTGTCTTTGCTGTTATTCCCTCTGCACACATTACTAAACCCATGGTCTTTGGAGGCAAAATGTACTGACTTGCAGACGGTTTCATTTGGACTGTAGGAACCTACAAAAATATCAGCATATTCCTGATTTGAAAACAACATACCAGAGAATAAATCTAAAATGAATCCATGTGTAAAATTCTTGATATATATTTGCCCATACAAATCTGCTAGCCATCATTTCTTCCTGCCAGTAATCCATTAGTGAGACTATAAAGATATACAGTCCTACATACATTTCATAACAAATTTAACAGCATCTAGCTGAATGGTGTAATAAAATATCATCGCAAAGTTAAGAAAGAGTTGGTTACCAAGCTGAACATCCTGCCTTTCCAATTACCAATGTGAAGCAATATGTACTCAGGAGATCACTTCAGAACAGCAGAACTGGATTTGGACACTTCTGCTTTGTTAGCTTAACCATCCCCTAAAATCTGTGGAATTAATGTCTCTCCTGCTACAATGTGAGGAAAAATGAGGAGCCTTTTACACAATATTTAGCAATAAATTCAAGGTTAGGGGTATAGTTAACATTCCCATATACATATAATCTGTAGACTACAGTGACTTCTTTGGATACAGTCATCATTTAAATCTTTAGAAACAATTAGTTATTCCATGTTGCTGCTACCATTTGATAGAGGAGCGTCTTGTTTGTTTTCAAGAAAAGCATACGTATGTAATTTGCTTGTATTACCGCTGGCTTTAGACTAATGCAGTTCCATTAATTTCATTTATATTGGCACACAGGAGAAAAGGTCAGCTCTACACTTGGCCAAGGCTTACCCACAAGTGATCTCTTCCTGAGTGATTTATGTCTCTGCGTTTGGTCCTAGAGCAGATTTACCAATCAGGCAGCTCAGCAATGCTCAGGGGTAAACTATTCCCTGGGTTGTCCTAGGAAACCTAATTTACTAGTTTTATTTGCTACTAGTATAGCAACTAATTTGCCACTGACAAAATAATTTTTGAGACATAGCACATCTGCAAGGGCAGAGATAATTTTGGAGCCCAGCTGAACACCACACTGCTTGTTACCATCCTGTGAAGAATCAGAAGGGACCCCTATAACCACAGTTAAGTTCCATTGCTTCTCAGGAACAGCTACCTCTTTTTCACAACTTCTCATGTTCAAGTTTTCTTTGCATTACATTCATACCACATTCCCACCACATTCTTTTTAAATGGTCATTATTTTATTCTGTACCTGCCTCAAGCAGGATGAAATTAATCAATTGCACATAAGTGATATGACATAGACTTGTGACCTTGCCCAGCATCCAATTGTTTCTAATTGATTAGCTCCAGACATAAGCACTCTAATAGCCAAAAACAACAGAAGTGGAAGTTATGGTACAATATTAGGGTAAAATGGCTGTGTGTGGTCCATACAGTATGGCCCCAAGCAACCAATTAAAGAATTAATGGTTATTGGATACCAAAAATGTTATGTTAAATAGTATAAAATATCTTTAATGTGCCTAAAATTGTGATAAAACACCTAAAACTTAGGAGCAAAAAGGCCTCCTACAAGATTGGGGTTAAGTGCTAATGACTCAAATATGCCAAACAGATTACAGTATTTTAAAGGACAATCAAGACCATAAAATTCGACCTGGACTGAAATGTTCATAAAGCTACTCACAATAGCCAATTGATTATTACAATGTGTTTGGGTTGTTTTTGTTATAAAGAGACAAGTGAAGCTATGCCAAACCATTCGTGGAGAAGAGGAAAACTATGCCACTACTGGTTCCAGCTCTGCAATAAGAAAAATATGAAAGGAAAAACACAAGAAAAATACTGTAAAAGCAAAAAATTGTTCCTTCATAACCAAAAGGCCCGAAAATGAAATTGACATTTCCTTTCTCTGAGCTTCTATTCTCATCTTGAACAGAACTATTAAGGGAACTTCATAAACTATTTTCTGAGTGTTTTATGGGGCTGGTTATTACAGCACCACTCAACTGCTTGTGCACAAAAATACAAGCTGAACAGGCACAGCAAATCTGTAACATTTTTTTCCTTGCATAAGAAACACACAGGCAAAAAGCAGAGGCCACTCTGGCCCTATCTGTTCAGACATGCATTGAACGCACTGTGTTTTACTGCACAATTAATACAGATGTAAATTTGTACTTTAATGGCAAGTTCTTCACTCAAGCAACCAGTGTACTGGTTAGCTGCAACCATAATCCACAGAGAGGGGGTGTTCATCAGCTGCCAAATCCCTCACAGCACACACAGCACTCAGCCGCGCTGCTGAGGATGTGCTGGAGCCCCATTCCCACTACCTCGAACCTCAAAGTCCACCCTAAATTGATCATAGCTTACTCAGCTGTCTAGTGCAGTCTCCTCAGTTCTGCATACTCCTTTTGATTTTGCTTTTGCCTACTGTGTTGTTCTTCAATTCAAAGTTCTTCAGGATGTATGTTTGTAGACTGCCCAGCACACCAGGCTCCATTTTTTAGCATTGCAATGGCACAAACAGTACACAAAACAACACTAGTTTTATTTAAAGACTTTACTTTTTTGTTGAAAACTACTACAGGGCTTCAAAAAAAGGTTCCTATTTATTTTTTAAAAAATAAAACTCGGTTTATTTAGCCATCCTTTTCTAAGGATTTCTGCGTATTTAAGACTGAAGAATCCTTGAAACATTTTGTGCTGTAGGAACTATCAGTATAGAGAATGACATACTATAACAACATCTCTGCAGCACGCCAGCACACCATATTTCTTGAAATACTCACTTCTTGGAACTGATTAGGCTCATGTGTCAGGCAATAGATCAGATGGCAGCTATGGTTTTTCCTCCATGGTTCCTGTGTTCATTGAACACTTGGAGCAAAGACCTTTTCGGGCCACCTTCCCTGCCTTCCCCCTTCCAAATGTTTTAGGTGTTTCCACCCAGGTATTTCTATAACCTTTGTCACTTACAGTACACCTTAACATTTATCAGGTGCCTAAACTCCCAGGGGCAAAGAACAGCTGCGCTGCCTAGAAAGACCCATGGCATCACACATCTGGCAAGATCTCCCTTTGGTCACCCTTTGGTAAAGTCAGGTACAACATATTGAGCAAGAGAGAGAATGTTCACTTCCCACATGCATGCCTTTGAAAGTTTGGTGAAAGGAAAACCTTCTCATTGGGAGTCTTTTAATTACAGTGCAACCCCTTCAGCAGTTTTCTGTTTAAAAACAGCAATGTAAAGTGTGCAGCAAGATCACCTGATAGGACCAGGAATGACGACAGCAACAAGTTCATTACCTACCTGTAGATGAGCATAGAGAGCAAAAGCAAGCCAAGTGATCTCCCAGGAGAGCCCAGTGGCTTTAGGGCTGGCCATCCTCATGCCTTGGGGCTCTGCTGAGAGAAATCGTTTCAAGTTACAAACAAAATCAAGTGGGCTCCGCCAGAATTTCAATGACTAAAGCAAACTGGGCCGGCCGCTGGAAGCGGTGCAATGCAAACACCGGAGCGCTGTGCTGGCCAGAGCAGCAGGCGCGCAGCGCATGCCATGAGCACAGCCTGCAGGGTGAGGCAGCACCAATTAGGGAACAGAAAAGGACCAGAACGAGAGGTTTGGGGAAGCTGGCAATAGCGGACAAGCTTGGTTATCTCCTGAATGTAGGAGAATTTATCAAATTGGGAATCCCTCCCATCTTGATCTCTAGAATGTAAAATGCAAGGAGCATAGAATTTCTGATGTACTTTCCAGCACTTTCACCCCCTCAAAGATGAGAGCCCAGCCCTGGGATTTCAGCAGTCATTTGCACTGCCTTTGAAAACTCTGATCATAACAGCTCAGAGACTAAACAATCAGGGCTTAATCACAGTTTAGAAAAAAAAAAATACATCAATTTAGTGATCATCAAAGTTACAAAGCCAGCATGGACTTGACAATTTAAAATTGCCAAAAAAAAATCATCATGTAATAATACTACTAATTCTGTTAATTCCTTGTGTCAACGCACCTTATTAGACTATACATTACCAGAGTGATCTCAAAACAGTGCAAGTTTCATGCATCCCCAATACACACACACAAACAGTCCTCCCTCCCCTCAGCCACCACCCCACTAGTTAGCCAAGCCCCACAGAGAATGCAAAATACTCCTTCTAATAAAGTAATCCTTTCTAAAAAATCAGGCATCCCAAAGGAAAACCATCTATGCAAACAGTTCTTGCACCTGTCAACTGAACATAATTAAGATTCCTTACGGAAAGAAGCATTTTATCCTCTCCCTCCAAAAACATCCTGAAGTCCCCCTCCCTCCCAAAATCTTTAGTACTCCTGGATGCTTTTGTCATTCAAAAGCATCAACTATACAATAAAAGAAGACTTCTTATTGTTTCCCCCTTGTCCAGGCATTGCCGAGAAACCCAAGTGGCCAAACACGCCGGTATTTCCCAGGTGCGGGTGCCTGGGCTCCCTGAGCGCTGGACAAGCACCCGCGCCCCGAGGGTCCCCAGGAGCGACCCTGGCCCAGCACCGCTGCCGGCCCCCGCCCGGGGCAGAGCTCCGGGGGCTGCCCTGCCCTGCCCCGNGCTGCGGAGGCACTGGCGACGCTCCGATGTCGGGGGCCGAGACCCCGGCAGCCCGGGACCGAGCGGTTCGTCTTTCCCCGAGGGGCAAAAGCTACCGTGAAGTCAGCCCCCGATTCTGATGCAAAGCAGCTTCCAAAACCACAACCATCCTGTGTCTCATCTGCAAGTAACTCTCGCAATACAGCTGCGAATCTGCTCGCACACCGAGGAGGTCTTCAATCGTGCTGCCCTCTACAATATTTTTAGGTTTCCTACTGTAAATCTGACGAGTATGTCTCGTACGACAGCTTTGCTCTCGTTCTCCCTCTGAGCTTCGAGCTGCTAAACAGGACTGCCAAAATCCTCTAAAAATCCTCTACCTTTGCACTGCGGCTTCCACTGATGTTCCAAGCTTTCGTCGAGTCCGCTAAGAGAAGCACGTAGAGAAAGGGCTCTGATCCCTGCCACTGAAGTTAAAAATATGCTCCAGTGAACTAAACATAACCGATGAAGAGTTTGTTCAAATATGTTGCGCTGGAAACTTTTCCAATCTGTTTAGGTTTCTCACCAGCACGGGAAGGCGTCTCCTCTATCGTTAGGAGCAGAGTGCCCTCTGCTGAAACCAGCCTGCAGAGCCCGGCACCGAGAGCCGCGGGAGAGCCGCACGCCCGGCCGGGAGCCCGCAGAGACACCTGCGCTGCCCGGGCTGCCTCCTCCGGGCCTCTGAACTCACGGGCTGCTCTGTGTCAGGTGCGCCCTGACACCTGAGGCAAGCTGTTCGTCCCAGTCTGTACATTATGATAATAGGCTGTGTAACAGGCAAGAGTGCTGCTAAGGACCCCATCTTCTGTTTTTCTAATACCTCTCAGCTGAAAGTGTATCAACTTTCTGTAAAGTTTGGCTTCCCATCCATTTCAGTTGCCACAGTTACTTAAACAGTCTTTTCACTGTGACATCAGTTATAACCCTGCAATTGTTATCTTCCAAAATGACATGCCCATGCAGATAGCATATACTCCAGACTTGATCACAGGTGATTTTAAAACTAGAATTTAGCCATGAGATCATCTAATGTAGAAAATACATTCTTCCTTTCCCAAAACCATGGCAATGAAGCTGACCCTCAACACCTGCGATCTTAGGAATGTACACAGCTGGCACCATCCTTACTTAGAATATTTCTTCTCTTATAATTAATATATGCAAGTGTTAGAAACATTTGTTCATCTGCAGTAAATTTGAGCGTAGAAAAATTGTGTACTAGAAAGCAGCCTAGATTAGCTCACATCAGATTCAGCAACTCAAGCGAGGCTGCTGTTTACACACACACACTCTCTTAATTCCTCACATGATCCTGGTCCCAGCTTAGATATTCTGTGTCTGAATTTTTACAGCACATAAGAAAATGGAGATAAGCAGCCACGATCATTAGCCCCCACGTAGATTTCAGAAAGCAGCATTACAGTAAACAACACAGGTGCCTTGTGGTACCTACCTCAGAAAGTAGAGACCAGGAAGGTCTTACCCCAGCTGCTGAAATTACTTAAGTGTTGTTAATCCCATTCTCCCCCACAATCCACGGTTTGGTTTTGTTACATTGAAATCATCCTTTTTGCAAGGAAGATAAGCACCCAGAAAATAACAGTATTTGGAGCATAAAAATAGCTTTAGCCTACTACTAGAAACTACACAGGGGTTTTGGACAGCACTTTCCTATGTGAAAACAGGGCATTTTCCCATGTGAATCTCATTCTCACTGAATGCTGATGTGTGTTCTCCTTTATCCAATTTAATTTCTTCACCTGAGCCTCACTCTGCACTCCTGCCACTTCACTCTTTTCTCTCCAGACTTCCAGTGAATCTGGAAGCTCTGAAATTGACTCCTGTTGGAGGACTCCATAACCCCTTCTGCTGAGCCAAGCAAAAACTGAATGAAACTCAGGTGTCCAGGCAAGACGTGGTGGAAAACAAGCACTTCAAAATTCACAACACCTGCAGCTCCATAGCACACTCCTTAACGCACACCCTAAAGTTAAAAGGGCCATAAGCTTAGAGGTTCTGTTTGCCTAATTTTCATACCTGGAGAAGTTTGTCAGCAGTTCTGCAAAAACTAACTGACCATTCAAGTTTAAAATAAAATATCATTTTCTAGGGAAATATTTGACTTCCTTTTGCTTACTCCATCTTGTCCGTATCCATGATAAACTCTTCAAGGCAGAACTTCTGTTCTTTGCCCATTACATTATTTTTGCACATCCCTGGTCCAGTGTCAAGTGCTTTAGGTATTACCTTAGTAGCAGTTTTTACCACGCAGTCTTTTAATTCCCACTCATGCCACATTAGCCCAGCAGAGCCAGTATAAGATTTTTAAATAACAAACCATAGCAATCCTTTTAACACTCAGTTCAGATGTACTTGTCTCTTGCTTTTAGCAAGGCTTTTTTATTCCACATGTGCTTTGTTTTTGCTGGTCTCTAAAATATGCATAATTTAAATTACATTAACAATGACAACTCTAAAGCCCTTACTCTTCATAAAATTGTGAAATATGGACGTTTGCACTCATTATTTCATTGAGCACATAATGGCAATGTCATCCATCTGTACAGCTGGCACAGGCTCTCATGAGGAAGAGGGCTGGAAATATGATGGTCTTATCCTTTGCTTTACACAGATTTTAGACCATGTGTCTTCACTATCAAACATAACCCTGCAATATTTTCTAATTTCTTGATTTATGTTCAGTTGTAACAGAAAATTTCAGCTTACACTCAACAGTGCAGGCAGAAGTAGCAAAGAAAAAAGATTCTGCAAGACATAGCTGCCAAAGGGCCAAACTGAAAAAAAATTAACTCTCTGGTCTGGCAAACAAAACCCCTCTTGTAAATCACATGATAATCACCAAATTTCACCCCTTGGACATTAATAGAAAACATTCATATTTGAAAGAGAAACCCCATACTTCTCTATTTAGCTTTGTCCTGAAATGCAGGTAGACCATACCTCGTCAACAGATTCACTCTAAATATATTATTCCCCTAAAACAAGTTCAGCTAAGCAAATCAGATGATCATGAAGGCCATTCTTTCATCGCAACAAAAGTCTTTACTACTCAAGAGAAAATATGTTTGGTTAAACTACAAACTTAAAATCCATTGGCTCATAAATCATCATTCTGACTAATGTATAGCAAAACTGGAAGCATCCTGCAGAGGCCCCACTCAGAAACTGCATTTTGGTTCAGCATCTAAAGTTATCAGAGTTACAGAACTGCACCCGATTGATTAACGAAAGCAAAATGTTAAATTTCCTGTAACTAGAGTAACGAGAACCCTGACACAGTCTAATCAGTTCTTTGGCCCTGCATTGTATGTGCACAGGGTGCTTGTTTACCCTGAAATAACAAGTCCTCCAGGGCAGAGAGCAATCACACACTGTCACCCTTCCCAAGTGCGTTATACCCTATAAAGAGTAAAGCCTCTGTTAGTATAAATTCAGCCCCAGCACCCTGTCTTTCATTTCTCGGTGTTATGGAACCCATTGCATTCCATGTAGATCCTTGCCCCAGGCTTTGGAAACAGCTCCATCAATACAGTAAGTAGAAAAAAATTCTTGAGGCTTACAGAAAGAAAAACTACTTAAGTATAGACCTAAACACTACAGAAGAAAACTACTGTCTTCCTCTCAGTTTGTGTCTAAATGACTCTAGAATTAACCAAAACAATAGATTCAAATGGTCACTATTTCAAGTATCTGAATAAATATTTGTCCCTTCGTGTCTCTCAAATTCCTTTTGGGGCTGAAGCAAAGCAACTTGTGGCTCATTTGCATATTTATGATCCAATACTGTAGGAGCAAAACAAACACACCTTCAAATAGCACAAACTTACTTTTTGTTCTAGTTCACAGCCTTAACTAAAATGTTAGAATCAACATTTTGAGATAAACTTATAACACACATCATCATTTTGTGGGTTTGCAAAATATATTTTCAAAAGGATTTAGGTGATTACGTTGGGCACAATTAGAAATTATGAATTTGTATAGATAAAGCTTGAATGCAGATAAAGCAAAACGAAAAATTCATTGCAGAGGTAGAATAGTCTCAGTTTATCTACACATAGCTGTGTTAACAGATATTCTTTCTAGCTTGCAAAATAACATAACCCCACTGAGACTATGGATATGGCATATTGAATTCTTGAACTTGTCTGCCACTTTCTTCTCATGCAACAGTGACAATGACCTGTTGTCCTCATTCTGTGATGGCCCTCACTTCTGTGATCGTTAAAAATAAAATGTTATTGAGTACTATGTGAAAGAGGCAACATTTGGTGAATTAACAGGGTCTCTGAAGAAATCAATTCTATTGCAAGTCATGAGCAACAGACAAAGGTCAGCAGGACCTGCCCTCGCTGTAATGGCTCACTGGGGAAGAGCAAGAGCAAAGCAGGTGGCCTGTGTGTCACAAGGTGAGTCACTACATGTGACATGTCACTACATGAGCATCCACCAAGGTGCACACCAATATGGAAATGGAAGAGAACATAAGCAGCAAACAGGGAGAAGGAATTAAAATCTAAAAAGTTGGAAGAAATGCATGATACATCATTAGGATGAGTACTAGTGACACACACAGTGAGGTTATGAAAAGAGAGGATGATTGCACACTTCGCCGTGCACCTTCACACAGAGAGCCAGGGGCTGGGCACAGCAATACCAATATGCATAGCAGCAGCTTCTGTGTTTGTAACTGAGAGCAGAATTTGGTCACTGGCAGCTGGAAACCAGGACAGCCTAAGCCAGAAACTTGCCCAGCATCACCAACAAAATGCTATTATCAGATGTATTTTCTACATTTCATATTCTACTAGACAAAATCTGTTATTTACTTTTGCATCTGGTAAGGCCACAAATAAATTTATTTTTTCTTCTGTTACCAACTTATAGAAGGAACTCTCTGCTGCTCCAAAGCAGACTAAAGCCACTATAAGCCAACTAACTTGTACTACTTAATTTAACCAGGCAAATAGAGGCACAGGCTGGAGTACTGCAGAGGAAGGTCATTTGTGCAGCGACGTGTTCTGCAAAGGCCTTTCCCATCTCTGTGTACTACCACCAATGACACAAAAACTACCCTTTAACCTTCCTAGCGGGTGAACTCTAACTTTCTCATGGAAAAGTACCTACTCTGGTACTGTGGCAACCATTATCAGGCCAGCAGAACTCAATTTGTCCTCGTTAGCTCTGGTCATGTGTGAGCCACTAACAGCTATCTGTGAACAGGCTGCTTAGGAAGGTGTTTATTGATACATTCCAATGCCTCAGAGTAATATCATTTAAAACAGTATTACTGCTATATGTAGTGGCTCCTTAAAGCATTATACTGCCCAGTAATACCTTGATTTGCTTCCAGTGGGTATTTAGAAAGAGACCCTAGGGACTTACAGAGCAGCATAATATCCCACAAAAAACACTAAATTGCCACAAAATTTTCCATTGTTTATGCTAATTCTGCATCTATGCCTCTATTTGTCAGTACAAAATTGTCACAATAGTCAAGCCTGACTGCTTACTATGTACAGACTCAGCTACATTTAACCCTTGAAAAGTAAACATGAATTCAAGCATTTTGTATTGGGTCACACAAAAAAAAAAAAAAAAGTCTAGAAATTTCACTTACCTAAGTATTTAGCAGTTGTTGCTCTAACAAACTGTCACCCAAGGAGTGGGGAAGTCCAGCTGTTTCCCAATGGACAGAGAACCCAGTTAGGTAGGCAGGAGAGAGGAGACACAAGCTGTGGCCCTGTCCCACTGCTCCTAGGTAAGACACGCAGGGGACTAGAGGGGACAGCCTGGGGTGCAAAGAGCCCAGGCAAAGTTACAGTAACCAGGCTGGTCCAAAGCAAGCCAAAAAATCAGTCCATGAGCCAGCAGAGCCCACAGCTCAGCAAACCACAAGGGAGGTTAAAGAAGGGAGCTGAGAGCCAGGCCAGAGCTTAAATGGAGCTCTGGCAGCCCTGGGCAGCAGCGTGGGCAGAAGCCTCAGCTGAGGCTGGTCAAGGTCGTGAAGGCTGATAGTGCACTGGGAGCCCTGATAACATTTTGGGACCAATATGGACACATTGCCATCACCTGGGTGGAATTAGTTAGAAGATACCTATGGAAAAGGATAACAAGAAGTTTACCTGACTTTTTCTTGCTTTTCATTGTATTACTTCATATAGTTTTTCTTTTTTTTCACCAACTCAAGATCAAGGGCTTATTGAGGTACTTGAAAAAATCCACAGGTTGTTTTTATTCCAACTTTGTGGCATCTGCTAATACCGTCTAAATCTCCCATATCTATATTTTACTGTAAAAGGACTATGTGTAGAATAGTTTTTACTGTGATTTAGTCTGGGATATGTACCTTTTCCCACACTTTTTCCTCCCTATCTCTTAATCCTGGAACATTCCTGGTATCTTTAAACTTGAAACAGTAGGAAAGGATGACACAGGCTTATCTCTGCAGGAATTCCTCAGCTATATTTGTGGTCTAAGCAATACAGACTATCAAAGAAGTCAGAAAAAAATGTCATGAAGAAAAGAATCAGCAACAGACTTCCATTATGCTCTTCTTAAGTTGCCTCCTTCTGTTCTTGCACAGGGAGAGTAGGTGAAGAATACAAAAGATAAAACTAGCTCGGACTATTTTTGAACTATTTCTTTCAGCTGTTTTTGTTTGGATTATTACAAAGCCTTGGCAGACAAGAAAAATATTCTTAGAATAGCAGATTTCTTGTTTTGTTCTGCATCTGTTCCAAAACCATACAACGTATTTGAACAGCTGGCCGGTAACATGCAATGATCAAGCCTGGCAGTGACATAGGATCACAGTGTTCTTTGTAGAGGACTGAGGTTTCAAAGCTGAAATAAACCCTCAGATGTACACATCTTGGTCTTAGAGGTACATATTCAGATTTAAACCCTACCTTTTATTTTTCTTGAATTGAGATTTCTATTGGCAATGAAGGACAAACAAGTACTCATTATATCAAAATAAAACAGCTCTGCAGGAAAGAATTTCCTGGTGGTGTTGCTCGGACGAGAACCAGAGGAGCTCAGTCTGGCTCTGTGTCACTCCCATGCTGCACGTAGCTTTAGAATATTGAAATTATATCCTGGGTTTTTATTCAAATGTGTAAAGATGGTCAGAAAAAAAATCTTTGATGTGGACTCATACATTCTTCTATATCCTTATCTACTCTGTAACTTTGTATCCAGAGGTATAAGTGACTTAGTTCTAAACTCCCCAGCTACGCTCTTAGGGCCAATTATGTTGTTCTGCTAGGTTACCTGCCTGTCCACCTATAGAGAGAACCTTGAATTTTTGCTTACGATCGTCATAAAAATCTATCTTTATATTTAAAGAACTCTAAGAGGATGCCAAGATTATTTTTCTGTGTAGGAAATAACTTAAGCTAAGATCTTAATTGACGTTTCTTGTAACTGCTACAACAAACGCTGTAATTAACAGTTACAGTAATGTTCAGAGATTTTTATGCTCATACTGAATGAGTTTCCTACAGCATGTGCTCTCAAAAATGTAAGTAAAAA
>VZRS01001433.1:0-10900 GCA_013398055.1 Ifrita kowaldi
GATAGAGACAGGGACAGGGATGGAGATGGAGATGGGGACAAGAATAGGGATGGGGATGGGAATGTGGATAGAGACAGGGATGGGGACAGGGATGAGGATAAGGATAGGGATGGGGATGGGAACAAGGAGAGGGATAGGGAGGAGAACCTCGATAGAGACAGGGATGGGGATGGGGACTAGGGCAGGCATTGTGGGTAATGAATACAAATTCCATGCAGAACCAGGGGGCACTTCCCCAGCTCTGGCATCCCTGGAGTTGGTCAGGGACCGGCACTGGAACAGGGCAGCAGCACCCCCAGCCCAGCTCAGCCCGGCACTCCCGCAGCTCACACCTCCACTGACGGATATTTCCCTTTCCCTCCTTTTAAGGTAAATGACAGAAAATCCCAGGACAGCCATCAGCCTCTGAGGTAACCTCGTCCCGCCTCGGCCGCGTTCCCACAGGATTCAGCGGCTCCTGTTACCTGGGGCAACGGCGGGGAAATGACGGCTGGCATCTAAATTGCCGTCATTATGCTCCGGAGCCAACACTCCCCATTTACACTTTATTGTCATCTTTTGCTTTAGGGAGATGCTGAGATATTACAGGATGGGGTGACAGAGCGGGATGAGATGGGATGCACGAGGAGAGAGGCGCGGAGATAAATGGGGACCCCCGGAGCTGTCATTCCAGCCCGTTTGCGGATCCGGAAGCGGAGCCGAGCCCGATCCCGCGGGCTGTGGGGAGGCTTTAGCGCGCAGAAGAAAATAAAATTTGTTTAAATGCAAGCGCCAGCCTGGCGGGGCCTGGGCACGTGGTACCCGGGAGAGGATTCCCACCAAAGCGGTGCCGAAAACGCTGCGGAAGCAGCTCAGCCTCCTCCAGCTGCGGGGATGCTCTGGAATAATGGGAACTGATCCTCACTGGCAGCTGGCACTGGGCTGTGGTGGGTACCACATGTGGGGCTGGTACCCCATTGCACCCCTGGTATTCCATTGTGGGGCTGGCACCCCGTTGTGGGGCTGGCACCCTATTGTGGGGCTGGTACCCCATTGTGGGGCTGGCACCCCACTGCAACCCTGGTACCCCATTGTGGGGCTGGTACCCCATTGTGGGGCTGGCACCCCATTGTGGGGCTGGCACCCTATTGTGGGGCTGGCACCCCACTGCAATCCTGGTACCCCTTTGTGGGGCTGGTACCCCATTGTGGGGCTGGCACCCTATTGTGGGGCTGGTACCCCATGGTGGGGCTGGCACCCCACTGCAATCCTGGTACCCCACTGTGGGGCTGGCACCCCACTGCAACCCTGGTACCCTATTGTGGGGCTGGCACCCTATTGTGAGGCTGGCACTCCGTTGTGGGGCTGGCCACCTCTGCATCCCTGGTACCTCTTTGTGGGACTGGTAGCCCAATATTGGATTGGTATCCCATTGTGGGCCTGGCACCCCATGACATCTTCTGCACCCCACTGCCCCCATTCCAGGGCAGGTACCCCATTATTAGGTTGGTATCCCATTGTGGCGCTGGCAACCCATTATTGGGCTGCCACCCCATTACATCTCCTGCACCCCATTGCACCCCTGTACCCCATTTCATGGCTGGTATCCCATTGTGGGGCTGGCACCCCATTCCAGGGCTCACACCCCACTGTGGTGCTGGCACCCCATTACATCTCCCGCACCCCATGCACCCCTGTACCCCATTCCAGGGCTGGCACCCCATTGCAGGGCCACCCCAAGGATACTCCTGGGCACCCCAAAGCAAAACCTGCTCTTGGTTCTCCAAACTCCAAGCTCATTCTCCCTCCCCATCCCACTTTTTGCCAAATTGCACAAAGGAAATACAAAGCCAAACTTGGGGTGTCACCCCCACATCCCCATCCCCATCCCCATCCCCACACAGGGAGTGCGGTGAGACAGGGCTGGGGGAGCTGCTGGGGGCAGCGGGGGGAGGAACGGGGCCTTTCAAGTGTCTGCAGCGAAAAAAGAAAGAGAGAAAAAAGCAAAGAGTTCAAAAACTGAGCAGCTTTCCAAGGAAGAGCTGGGGCAGCTTCGCCCTCGGCCCTGCTGCGCTGTGCACAGGATTGGGATCGGGAGATTCCTTCCCACAAAACACCTCCCTGAGCGGGACCCCAGAGTAGTGCCAGGGATAAACCCAAACCCGTGACCCCACAGAAGCACCGGGAGCTGGGTGTTCCACATGACCCAGCATGGCACGGACACGCCGGACGGATGGATCCTGCCGTGATCAGGATGGATCAGACAGGGTTTTCCCTCAGACTCATGACATCACCCTCTCGTCCAGAAAAAACACAGGTGTCAGTCGGAAATCGTGGTTTTGGCACACAAATATTCCCTTTTCCACGTGCCACAGCCTATCCAGGGGGATGAACCCACTCCCCAGGCAGGCAGAGCCTCTTTTCGGGGAGCTCTACCCTCGCCCCGCAACCAAAGCTCCCTGGAACCGCTCCAGCTGCTGCAATTCCCACCACTCACCCCTCATTAGCATGGATGCTCGTTAGCCCAGTGCTGAGACTAATCAATACTGCCATTAACCGACTCCCCGGAATTAATGCGCTTGAACCTGGCAGGCCGCAGGATATTGGTCATTTTTCCACTTAACCTGGCAGGAGGAGTTTTTCCCTTTGCTGGCAGCAGTGGATCACGGAGGGGAGCTGGGAAAGCTCATCCCAACAGCTCCTGGCTGCTGGTTCACCACCAGCTTTGGGTTCACCACCAGCTTTGGGTTCACCATCACTTTTTGGTCATCCCAAGCTTGCTGGATGCTCCTGAACCTCATGGAGCACCACCAGCACAGGGAAAGGGCAAACCCCTGCCTCAATCCATGGGGTTGGGGACGCTGGAGAGGGATCTGGGGTCTCCATCGCAGCATGGGGACGCCCAGAATGTCACCCTCTGGTGCCACCCGGTTCCTGCAGCTGCTCCATCCCTTCTGCCCCAGGTTCCCGGCCCCGGAGCCCCGGGCAGGCGCAGCCGAGCTGCTCTCCCGGGCACCCCAGAGCCACCCTCCCCTGCTGCTCCCGCCGCCTCGCAGCGCCTCTGGCTAAACAGAGATCAGAAATGTTAGATCTTTCTTAACATCTCCTGCCAGCACTGTCAGTGGCCCTCTCCAGAGTACCAGGGCCCTCTGTTATGTAAACACAGCACATTCTCTGTCAAAGATTAAAAAAAAAAAAGCCTCATTTGCACATAAAAGCAGCCTCTGCACTAGTTACGGGCACTGTGGCATGTAAGGAAGACTGTAGGTTAAATTCAATAATATAGTGGGGCGGCGCAGAGGTCCCGCTCCAGCTCCTTCTCCCGCAGCCCAGCCCCGGCTGCTCCGGCCGGACCTGCGGCCATCGAGCGGTGCCGGCCATGAGCCCCCGGGATGGGGACTGAGGAGGCACCGTGAGCCCCGGGCTGGGCTGTGGGTGAATGACCCCCAGGCCTTTCACTGCGCTGTGCCCGGCTGCCCTGAAGCCCCACCCTGGTGCCCCTCTGGGCCCCCTGGGTTGCCAGATGCTCCCAAACCTCAGAGAGTGCCATCAGCACAGGGGAAGGGCAGCCCTGTCCCAAGCCATGGGGTTGGGGACCCTGGAGAGGGCTCTGAGGTCTCCATCCCAGCATGGGGACACCCAGACTGTGACCCTCTGGTGCCACCCCATTCCTGCTCGTGGCACCACCAGACCCCGCCATCCTCATCTCCTCCCCTTGGCACCGCATCCAGAGCGGGGCCCGCTGCCCCACATCCCTCCCCACAAGCTTTTGGGAGCTGGCACTGCCCTCGCGCCCCAGCACGGCTCTGCCATCGCCACGGAGCAGCTCCCGGCATCCGAGGCACTGGGAGCTGCTTGGATCGTGAATGTGACACCGTGGGTGTGACATCCCTCGCTGCCAGCCCCCGGTGACACGATGCCCGCTGCGCTGGGATGGCACTGGGGGGGTCTCCGGCCACAGCTGCCCCTCCCAGGGAGCGCCAGCGGCCGGCCGGCTCCGGGGATGGCGGCAGCCAGCCGGGCCCGCGGCCGGATCCGCGCAAATCGAATCAGAGCAGAAACTCAACCGTCGGAGAGACGAGGGCTGGGAAGTGTCACGGTAATTGTGTTAGTGCCGGCAGCGCCGCGGCTGCGCCAGGAGCCGGGGGGGCACGGCCAGGTGGGCATGGCAGGGTGGGCACGGTGTGATGGGCACGGCAGGGTGGGCACGGTGTGATGGGTACAGCAGGACAGCACAGAGCAATGGGCACACAAGGGTGGCCGTGACAGGACGGCCGTGATGGGATGGGCATGGCAATGCCAGCGCAGGGGCCCACTGGACCAAAATCCTCCAGGCCCAGCAGGGTGAGGGTGCAGGAGGGAGCAGGGCAAGGGCCCGTGGAGGGCACACGGAGCCAGATGAGGAACAGGCAGAGCCAGGTGGCAGGAGGGGTCACGGTGGCGGCTCACAGAGAAGGTGACAGGGGCACCGGGCTCCGGAGGGAGGCGATTCATTCCCAAATCACTCCGTGTCACCATCCAGCAGGCATGTCCCTATGGACACCGGGCTGGCACGCATGACCCCACAGACACCAGGCTGGCACTCGTGTCCCCACACACGCCCAGCCCTGTGCACAACATCCCTGCTCACGTCCCCGCCGCCGTCGGGCGCCGCACGTCTCTCGCAGCCGGACGCCGGGCACGTGCCAGCCGTGCGCGGGACCACGCGTGCTCATCCGTGCTCCGGCGGCTCACGCTGAGCGCCCTAATTACCGCGTCTGGCCAGGCGGGCGGGCGCTGATAACGGGCACGGGACGGAGCGGCTGGGGGTTATCAGCCGGTGACAGCCGGGCCCCCCGCCGCCCGCGCCGGCTCCGCGCCGCAGCCCGCTGGGACAGGCGGATCAAGGCGCCCTTTGGGGGTCTCCAGCGGGGGATGGGGTAAACAGCCCCCCCCAGGGGTGACCTCGTTAGCACGGCCGAGCCCCAACATCGTTGTGGCTGGGCCTGGCACGCTGCGGGCAGAGCCTCAGGATGTGGGGCCACCAGCGGCACCGTGCCAGCGCCAGCCTCTTGTCCCATCTGCCGTCACCTCCCCGCTGTCCTGGGGGTGAGGGACAGCCCGTCCTGGGGCACCCACCCTGCCAGTCCCACCGTCACCAGGCTGGAGGGAGATTTTGGGTGTCCCTGGTGCTGTGAGGGGACGAGCGGCAGCAGGGAAGGGCACTGAGGAGATCAGCGTCACCCTGGGGTCTCTGAGCCAAACCAGCCGCTGTCCTGGTGCTCCCCAGAGCCGTTCCACTGGTCTCATCCCAGAGCCACAAGCGGGACGTGGCACGGTCCTGCTGTGACACCAGCGTGGCATCCGCTGCCTCTGTGCCTTAGTTTCTCTGTCCCAGGGCTGGACCTGCCTGCACGGCACAGGTCCGGCAGCAGCAGCGACAAACAAGGAGCACATTCCCCATCCCAACCGGCCAAAGACACATAAATTGACATGGATAAACACGGACTGGTGCATTATTTCACTCGTTGGCCACTCTATTTTCGGCTGGCGGCTGAATTCCGGGCGGCGGCGGGATGAGGGGCGGCAGGGCGGGGGTTGGCGGGAGCACCGGTGACTCTTTAACCTTGGAACGCTCGGACTGGCAGGGAATTTGGGGCGAGCGGCGGCGGTAATTTGATCGGCGGGAGCCGGGCGAGCGCTGGCCCCGCAATCACCAGGAAAACGCCGACGCGGTGGAAATCGGCCACCGCTGCCCAGTGGGACATCACGGCGGGGCCAGGCGGGCCCAGGGACACGGCTCAGAAGGACGGACGCAGCGGGCACAGTGCATGGGGCAGGCACCTGCCCGTCACTCCGCAGCCCCCTGCTCTGTTCAGTGCCACCCTGGCGTTCCCGGGGGACACCGGGCGGGCTCCAGACCCGCAGTGACCCCCAGCCAAAGGACGCCACTGTCCCCCTGTCCCGGCAGTGCCGGGCTGCGGAGCTGCAGAGCCGTAATTTATCACACCCGCCTCTGACAACTCCCTTTGACGGGGTCTCTGGGGGGGCCGAGAGATGCCTTTTGTCTGCCCAACAATTAATTATTTCCTGGCTAATGATGAACTCCGACTTGCCAAGCAGGGAGCGGCTGCGTGCAGGAAGGAGCCGGCCCTCCCTCACCCCGCCGTGCCCCCTTCCCATCACCTCCCCCACGGCAGGGCGGGATGTTGGGGTACCCAGGGATAAGAATCTGTGGGACCCCCTGATCCCACCATCCTTCCCATGGGCACGCTGCCCCCCAGAAAGGGCGCCCCAAAAGCAGAAGGAGGGTGCTGGGCTGGCGGGATGGGTCCCGCTCCGGCGGTGCGGGCAGGTGGGTGCCGCGCTGTGCTGCGGCAGCAGGTGCTGGCAGCGCTCTAAGTGCCAGTGGCGGCAGCCCCGGAGCGCTCCAGGAGCGGATAACCGGCTGATGGGGCTGAGCTAATGGAGAAAATCCATTTAGGATCACTCGATACTCTCCCCTGGGCTTTCATTACACCTCGGGGCTCTGCAGGGCACCGGGCCCTGAGCCGGCCTCTGCCAGCCCAGATCCCATCGCTGCCAGCCGGATGTCTCGGCAGAGGCGCAGGCGGGACGTGGGGAGGGATGAGGGGAAGAGTAGTGGGGAGGGATGAGGGGAGAGATGCAGGGAGGGATGCAGGGAGGGATGGAAGAAGGGATGTGCATGGGGAGGGATGCAGGAAAGCATGCAGGAAGGGATGGAAGAAGGGATGTAGGGAGGAATGGAAGGAGGGATGCAGGGAGGGATGCAGGGAGGGATGTGCATGGGAAGGGATGCAGGAAGGCACACAGGGAGGGATGTGCATGGGAAGGGATGCAGGAAGGCACACAGGGAGGGATGTGCATGGGAACGGATGCAGGGAGGGATGTGCATGGGAAGGGATGCAGGAAGGCACACAGGGAAGGATGTGCACAAAGCCTGCAGCCCTGAGCTTGTAGCTGCAGGTGACAAGAGCAACGCCAGCAATCCCTGCGAGGGACAGCGACAAACCAGGGCGCGGTGGGGCCCTGCCCTGGAGCACCTCCCAAGGAGCCTGGCCTGGCTCGGTGCCACAGGCAGGCACAGGGACCTCCAGGGCTGCGGGCACTCGGGCCGGGTCCCCTGCGGTGGGAAAGGCGACAGAGCCATGAAAAGAAGTAAAATAATTATCGGGCGCTGGCGGCTCGGGCTCCCGCCCGGCGCGTTCTGTTTAAGGCTAGTTAATAGCCAGTGTTCTCTGGTTAGGCCTGAATGACATTTCCAGAGTTATAATAACTGAGCTATTACTCGCCGTATTGATGCATTCCCCCCGCCGGCAGCGGCTCATCCCGCGCCGTGCCGCCCGGCCGCCGAAAGCTCCTTTAGTCAATAGCACTTCTATTTTTCATTACTCCCTGGAAATGTGGCTCTTGGAAGCTCATCCGTCATTCAATTACGCCCTGGTTCAGTCCTATCATACACGTGTCATAAAGTTCCTCAGATCTGAACTGCTGTTAATTTTCTGCGCCATCCCAAGGGGATGCCCGGGACGTGCCTGGAAAGCAACCAGGCAGCCGAGGGCATGCCGGGTACGGGCGCTCCCGGGAGCGGGGGCTGCGGCAGTGCCGGGGTGCCCGAGCGTGGGGAGGTCCAGCACCGGAGGGGTCACCCCGGAGCTCGAACACTGTCCCTTCCCCACGGCAGCGGCAGCGGGCCCCGGCGTCGCACGACCTTGGCAGCGCTGGGAATTTCTTCCTCGGGCTGGTTTATTCTTTTATCAGGTGTTGGTTTAACAGGGCGAGCTCCCCCCCTTCCCCTTTAATCCTATCGGCATCTGTGTTCGGCACGTCCGTACCCAGAATAATCACCTGCCTGGCAGATTTGTCACTCCACCAGATGTAATCGGGGAACTTTTCCTTTTTTTTTTTTTTTCCTTTTTGAAACTCTCCTTATTTTCTGCTTCTTAGAAGCTGCAGCTCGCGGGCACAGGCGGCTGCTGCAGGCGGTACCTGCTCCAGGTCACCCTCCCCGAACCCAAGGGTTCGCTCTGCTCAGCTCCGCTCTGCAGCTGGGTTTTGGCTGGGGGAAGGCTGGGAGGATGACAGGGCAGTGGCACAGAGGGTGGATGTCAAACGCTGTGCCGTGGTGGCTGCTCCTGCCATCCTCTGCTGCCGGGAGCGCACCTGGACGGGCACAAACTCTGAGCCAGGGCGGGAAAATGGGCACAGGATGAGGCTGGGGGATGCCAGGGGTGGGCGATGCTGGGTCAGGGGGATGCCAGGTCAGGAAGATGCCAGGCTGGGAGGATGCCAGGTCAGGGAGATGCAGAGGTTGCTCACATGTCCCTGCACAGATGCCAAGGACCTGCAGGTCCTGCACAGCCTTAAAATCTCAAGCCCGACAGGTGACATTGATCCTGCTGCCCTCCACACCCCCCCAGGCACCATTCCTGCTGCCCCACCATGCAGTGCCTGTGGCTCTCTCCCAGCCAGGGCGATCCCTGCCCGTGCTCTCCTGTCCTGGACGTCCTGTCCAGTCCCCTCAGCAGTGCCTGGGTGGTCTCGGCCACTCCACTTGGCCTCCCAGCAGGACAATGACCTGGTCACTGCCCTGCTCCTCCGCGCTCCGTCCCACAGGGCCTCCCACGCGCTGCTTTCCCTAAGCCAGGACGGACACACGCCCGGGTGGGACAGACACACGCCCGGTGTTTGCGAACACCCTGTCACTCGTCAGCCCCTGGGACAGCCACGCTCCTGCCCGGCCCCTTCCTGCTCCTTGGACGGCTCCGAAGGGATTGATAAACAAACATTCCCATCAGGAGGATGCTGCAGCAGAGCCACGAACAGCCCAGCCACGAGGCTGCCACGAGGCACTCACAGCCCCGGGACCACCACCAGACTCTGGGTCATGCTGGAACACCCCCTAGCCCGGCTCTGGTCTGGGAAACTGAGGCAGGGAAGGGTCTGGGGGATGTGCAGAGTGGGAGGTGTGAGCTGGGCGGCTCCCGAGCATCCCGTGCCCGCGGGCACCCTCTGCCAGCCTGGCATTTCCCCGCTCCCCTCCCAGCCCAGGCTCCCGCTGCGCTCTGGGCACGGTTAATGACCGGCCTAATTGATCTCTGACGAGGCACCAGAGATCGATGCTGGATCCCGCTCCAGGCTCTGCGAAAAGCCATTTCTCCTGCCCGGCCGGGCAGCACCGCCCCTCGCCCGCAGGGAAGCGCCCATCGATCGGGGCAAGGATCGATCGGGAGCAGAAGGGGATGGAAGGGAGGGCGGCCACCCCCACCGAGGGCACTGCGGGGAGCACCCCCCGGCAGCCCTTTGCTGCAGCCCCGGGGCGCCGCAGGCTCCAGGAGCTCCCCCCGAACCCAGCGCGTCCGGGCAGGGCCCCGGAGAAGCTCCCTGTGCCCAGCCCAGGTGACACGGGGCACAGCCAGCAGCGAGGGGGGCTCCAGCCTGGCACCTCCGCCACAGGGCCAGGCTGGAAGGTCCCGGGAAGAGAGGGGACACACAGGAACAGAGCCCAGCGGTCCCGGGGAGGTCACAGGGCCAGCAGATCCACGCTGATTTCCTTGCCTGACTCTTCCCCCCTTATCCCTTCTCCTTGTGTCCCACCGGCCAAATTTGACCTAATTTGGCGCGACCGGCCAAGGTCTTCAGTTCTCAGTGCCCCCCTCCTCCCCTCTCCTTTCACTGGGGTTTAAGCCTTTTCACTTTGTCCATTCACTCCAAGACTAATCAGATTAAAGCCTTGCCCCGGGGTGCTGCCTCCCCTCGCACAGATTCACCCCCAGATCCCCCCTCCCCTTGCTTCACCCCCTTTTTCCCCCGTCAGGTTTTGGCAGCTAACCCCAAGGTCCGGGCACGGCCATGGCAGGGGTCAGTGGTGGCACCAGCTGCCCTTGTGTCCCCAGGGAAGGGCACAGAGTGGGGGTTCTGGAGCAAGAGGATGGGGAACATTCTTCTGGAATGATGGGGATGCAGGACAGGGAGGAAGAGGGTGGCAGGACAGGGACAAAGGGAGCGGCAGGACAGGGATAAAGAGGGTGGCAGGACAGAGATGAAGGCAGTGGCAGGGCAGGGGAAAAGAGGGGNTAAAGAGGGTGGCAGGACGGGGATGAAGGGAGTGGCAGGACAGGGATAAAGAGGGTGGCAGGACGGGGATGAAGGCAGCAGCAGCCACAGGTCTCCCTGCCAAAGCCATCCGACTCTTTGGAGAATCCCTCCTCCTCCTCAGCCTGGCTCCACATCCCAGGTCAAGCTAAAGGAGCATTTAACTTAGGAGAAATTTAGGAAAAAAGGGTATTTTTTTTTTTTTACTTTTTCCCCTCTTTTCACCCAGAGCCATGAGTGGGTGAAGGGTGAAGCCAGGACCACGGTGCCCACCCTGGTGCCCCCCAGATGCACACAATACCAACACCCAGACACTGGGGTCACCCACCAGCCCCCACACCCCGGGACCTTCCACTCCGTGGCAGCTTTGGAGAAGGAACAATTCCCCGCTAGAAACCTCCTGGCCTCGTCCCACGTGCTCCAGCCCCAAAAATCACCCAGTGCCCCCACCCAAACCCTCCAACACTGATTTCCATTCCCCTTGGCCCAGCCCTGCACACAAACGCATTCGCCACGGCCCCCTCCCCGGCAGGGATTGTATGCAAAGGCGGAGAGGGGGAATGAATAATTCATCCCCGCTGTCTTTCAGAATTACACTGTGGAAAAATAAATCCGAGACTACCATATTTTTTAAAAATTAAATAAATAAATAAAATAAAGGAGAAAGGAGCCGGGGGTGCGGGGAGGCAGCGCTCGGTTCGCGGCCCCCGCGGCCGGAGCGGGATGCGGGGATGAAAAGCGCCGGCGCGTCGTGGCTCCTCTTCCATTGAGCGACTCCACATTCAGGTCCGTGCGGAAACCACCGGAATCCCTTCCTGTGCTTTGT
>VZRS01001438.1:6444-19313 GCA_013398055.1 Ifrita kowaldi
AGAGAAGGAGGCTGAGTTAACACCCGCCATGGGAATGCCCGGGGTATCCCCTCCACCTCCCACCCACAGTGACACCCAAGTGACCGCCCTCACCAGCCGCCGTCCTGCTTGTCCACGTTGTGGATGATGGCCTGTTTGCAGAACGACAGCTCATCCTCCCGTTGTGCCTTGTAGTCATACAGAGCCTTCACCGTGCACTGGGGACACCAGGAAGAGGGACACGTGTGTCACCACCCAGCATCCAGCTCCCTCCTCAGCCCCCAAGGTATGGGATCCTGAGGGCCTGACACCCCGAATTGTAGAATCATAGGGTGTTAAGGGGTTGGAATGGACCTTAAAGGTCATCCCAGCCCAACCCATCCCACCATGGGCAGAGACACCTTCCACCATCACAGGTTGCTCCAAGCCCCATCCAACCTGGCCTGGAACACTTCCAGGGATGGGGCATCCACAACTTCTCTATTCCAGTGTCTCACCACCCTCACAAAAAACTCCTTCCCAATATCTAACCTCAATGTCCCCTCTTTCAATTTGTATCCATTACTCCTCATTCTATCACTAGAACTCCTGACAAAAAGTCCCTCTTCAGCTTCCAAATTGCTCATGCCAGTGGGATGGGTTAGAGGGGACAGGAGGGCTGGAGGTGCCTGCAGTCCTGCAGGATCACCACGTTCAGAGCAGATCAGGTTCCTTTTCTGGGACCTCCCAGTGGTTTCTCCTGGTGCACTGAAGGGTTAATCCCCTGATATTATCACATTCCCTGGAAAAAGCCCTCTGGGTTAAGTTTTCCTGTGTGTGGACTTATCCTGCTGCAAAGGGACCATTAAGGCACCAGCAACGCTGGACCATGGGATTGTAGGGTCGCAGGAAAGGAAACTTAGGGCTCCAGTCCAGCCTCTTCCAGGGTCAACTCCAAGATATGTCCAATCCCAAAAACCTCCAAGGATGGAGATTGGGTCAGCTCCAAGACGCACCTGATCGCAAAAACCTCCAAGGGTGGAGTTTGGGCAAACTCCAAGACCAAACCAGTCCCAAAAACCTTCAAGGCTGGAGATTGGGTAAGCTCCAAGACGCACCTAATCCCAAAAACCTCCAAGGATGGAGACTGGGTCAACTCCAAGACCAATCCAGTCCCAAAAACCTCTGAGGATGGAGACTGCACCACCTGAGAACTGACCCTAGAACTGCTTTTTTGGGGTTCCCCAGTGCAAAGGGATTTCCTTGCTGCTGGGGCAAACTTCTTCCAGGTCCCTACTGGTCCCATCTCCAGCCCTGTCCCACCACCACACTGTGACAATGCTGTCACTGGAGCTCAGACTGTCCCCAACTGATGGTGATGTAGGCTGGGTTCAGCTCCAGCATCACTTGAAGGTCAGAAAAACGCAGCACAACATCACTTCTCAGGTCAGCGGTGGTGGGAGGTATGGTGGATCTGGGGAGGGTCCACCCAGGAACCCCATGTCATGTCCCACCAGCCACCCACCAGCCACCACCTCCCAGGACACCAGCTCAGCCCCTTACCCTGGCCATTGGCATCTTGTTGGCCTCTACATAGAAGTGGGGGGTCCGCACCTCATACAGGGCTCCATAGTCCAGTTCCTGCAAGGAGAAATTCCTGAGGGGGTCACCTGGATGTGGGCAGGGGCTATGAGGAGATGAGAGGAGGTTGAGCAGGACCTAATATCTCCTTGCAACTTGTTGGAAAAGGGAATTATGGTGGAGTTTTAATGCTGGGTAATGACTGTGGAATGAGCTTGGCCAGTTCTGGTTGGGCTCCAACCAAAATTCTGGAAGATGGTGGAGTTGAGGACGGGGCTTGGTTGCCCATGGCACAGAACCCCCCACTAATCCCACTGCTGGGAGAACTCACAGTGGTGCCCATCTTCTCCAGGGTCTCCTCATTGATGGGGTAGCGCAGCTTCATCTTGCGGTAGAGTGGGTGCTTCTCGTAGTAGCTGATGAGGTCCACAAGGCTCTCAAACTCGGCCGAGCTGCCCAGCATGAAGAGCCGCCCTTCCTGCTGGATGCGGCAGTGCTTGATCTTCCCCTCCGCCCTGGGGCCGGGAGAAACGGGAATGAGATGGGTGAGGAGTGGCCGGATCCTGGTTCAGTGATGGGGATGGGCGAGAGGTGATACTTGGGGATGCCACCAAGGTGACCACCCCGAGGACGTCACCACGGAGAGGGTTTCCCCTTCACAACACCATCATGTCACCCACGGCAAAGCCCTGCCACCTAGCTTGGGGTCACAACAGACAGTCCTCAGCTTGGTCAAGCCCAACTGGCCTCGTGGTGGCCACGCTCACCGGAAGGAGATGGCGTAAGAGTTGGGTTCGCTGCGCTTCCGCACCAGGAATGCTCCATCCCGCGGGACCCGCATCAGCATGTGCTCGGCCTGGAGGCGCGTCAAGCTGGCGTGGTACCACCTGGCCAGGGAGAACACAGAGACGGGGGGCTGGCATTGGCATCTCCACACCCTGCTGGGGCTGGAGGAGGCTGGTGGACCCACGGGATTGAGGGGATGGGGATTGGAAGGATCCTCACTCTTTGCTCTCATGGGCGTTGGGTTGGGGGACGGGGTCGGTGAGGCGCATCTCGAACTCGTTGCAGCGCAGCGGCACCTCCCGGTAGTGGCAGATGAGGCTGTAGAGGCTGTCGAAGACCAGGTTGTCTGTCAGGTAGAACTTGGTGGCCCCAGCTTCCTGCCGTGAGTGGATCCGGCAGTGCTGCACCCGGCTGGACCTCCTGCCATGGGGGTGGGAGAAAACCAAGTCAATCTGGGTTCACATCCCCACCATCCCGCACTTTGGGGTCTACATGCTGCACTAAAAGGTGACATTTCCCCCAAAAAAGCCATTCCAGCCACCAAACCAGGCATTGACTGGAGTGTCACCAAGGTAGGGTGGGATCCTGCCTCTCTGCTGGAGCTCCTACCAGAAGGAGAGGGTGTAGTCGCCCACGAAGGTCTCGCTCTCGCGCACCAGGAAGGTGCCGTCCTTGCCGCCTGTCTCGGTGCAGTACTCGTGCAGCAGCTTCTCCGCGATCTGTCGCCCGTCACGGCCACCCCCAAGCTTCCCGTGGAACCACTTCTCCGTGAAGTGCAGCTCGTTGTTGTTGAACTCCTGCAAGTTCATCCCAACGTGGGTGTTGCCACCCTGTCACCCTCCCCACGGAGCTGTCACCTCGCCCTGGGGATGCCTCACGCACCTCCTTCTGCTCCACCTCCTCTTCATCCTCGTTGAACTGGTAGCGGGATGTCTCCTCCGAGTAGTAAATCTTGTTGCTTGTCAGGACGAAATAATGAGGGCTCCAGGTCTGGGAAGGAGGAAGAGCATCACTGGGGTGAGAAGGAGGATGACATGGAGGGGTGGAGCTTTGGGATGGGGTTTTTAATCCCTCCTGTCCCCCACAGCATGGCAGTGGTCCAAGAGAGCCCATCCCAATCCTCAATGTCTGACAGATCCCACTCAGCCCCTGGGGGCTTCCCTTACGTGATCGATGGGGTCTTCAAGGTAGAGAATTCCATTCTTGATGGAGTTGCTGATGTCGTTCTCTGAGTAACTGGCAGTGGAGACCTCCTCATACAGGTTCCCTTCGACCAGTTTCTTGTGCTGGGGGACACCCAGGGAGGGGAGCTCAGTGGTGGCCACGGTGTCCCTGTCACACCGAGCTCCCAAACCTCAGGATCAACCTCCCGCGGGTCCCTTCCCACCATCCCTTGTTCTCCTTGACCATCTCTTGGTGTAGGACCCAACACAATCTCCTGCAAAGATGGGTTTTGCCTGCTCCTCACCTTGATTAGGATTTTCTTCTTGAGCTGGGTGGGTGAGGGCAACTCATCGGCGTTGATGTCCACTGGCTTGGTGAGGAGCATGTCCCCAAAAACCTTCTTGAAGTGGGAGGCCATGTTCCTCTGCTGGACGATGCTGCAGTGGTCTTCGATGGAAAGGATGATGGGGAACCTGGAGCAAGCAGGTGGGAACGGTGGCCTCAGATGAAGGTGAGGGAAAGATTGCCAGAACTCGGGAATCACTGGGGAATCTGGGGCTTACTCAGAGGTAACGAACGCGTGCTCCTTGATGGTGTGCAGCACATCCAGGAATTTGATCTTGGAGGTGAGCGTGTGGCCATGGTAGATGATGGGCAGATCATCCGGGCCATCCCAGCAATCCACTGAGAAGGAAAACACCTTGGTTAATTCATGTTTGCCACGAACTGTGTGGTGGGAACCATTTTTTTGAGCCCCCAAAGGACAGTGAAAGACCCTCTGCCCCGGTGCCATGGGATGGGGGCAGTGAATGGTCTGTTTGATGGGACACGAGGGGTTCCAGCATCCCTGTGAAGGGCTGGTGGGACTCACGCTCGATGCAGCGGCAGCCCATCCGCAGGCACCGGGCGTACGCTTCCAGGGAGGACTCGCTGGAGAACTGGTCTCCTGTCAGGTACCTGCAGAGGAGAGACAAGGATGATGGGATGCTCATGATTGTCCCTGAGAAAAGCCCATGTGAGGAAAACTCCTTACGTGTTGTGGGATGAGGAGATCCAGTACTGGGACAAGGGGTGGTTCATCTCCTCGGGCACCACGCGCTCGTACTTAGCATCCATCACCATGTTTTCCTTGGAGAAGAGGTATGTGAGGAACTGAGGGGGGAGAAGCAGAGAGGTCAGAGTCTGATGGGGCTGGGGAGATCCCTGTGGGGACACTGCGTGGGGCCACCCACCTCATCCAGCTGGAAGGAGGGATCCGACGCCTCGTTGGAGCTCTCCTTGAGGTAGGAGCACATGTAGTCCCGCACCAAGCCCATGTCACTGGCCCAGGATTCCTGGGATACAAACATGGCTGTTGTTAGCAGGGGTGGAACTGGGCTGGAGCATCCCATGGGGGTTCCCTAAGCTGCAGAGTTCTCGGGAAACCCCACCTTCTGGTCGTGCAGCAGGAACTTCTGGAAGTCATAGAGGGACACTTGGCACAGCTCGGGGCGGTCCACGTTCCTGGGACAAGGAGCAGCCACCAGTCAGAACCAGGAGAGGAACTGGGGTAGATCCCATGGCAAAGTCAAGGCCACCAGTGCCCAGCTGCAGCTCAGCTTCCCCATCACCCCCACTCTCACCAGTCCCTCCACCCTGTGACTGGGAGAGGCCGGCACCAGCCGGAATGTGCAGCATTGTCTGAGGATTCCGGAAGGAGGGCAGGGTAACAAGTCCCTACATCCGTGGCAGCCATCCCATCTCCCATCCCTGCTCCCATCCTCTCTCCCATTCCCACTCCAGTGTCTGCTCCCCACTTCTCCCATCCCTGCTCCTATCCTTGCTTCCATCCCAGATCCCATCATGGCTCCCATCCCTTCCGCACCCACGTTCCCATCCTTTCTCCCATCCCTGCTCCCATCCCCTCTCCTATCCCTTCTCCCATCTCCATTCCCACCCCCTGCTCTGCCCCACAGCCTGGCAGTACTTCCCACTCTATGGATCCAGCTCTTGGGATATTGATTGGGATGGGAGCTGGGAACTCACCGCAGCGGGAAGGAGAGCTCCAGCTGCTCGATGACCTGGAAAGCAGAGGAGGGGTCCAGGCTTAGCTGGAGGGGGACACATCACACCAGGACGGGGACATTTGGGAGGCAAATCCATGGATCTTACCGACTTCTGGGCATCAAACATCAGGTTTTTGTAGAACTGGATGAAGTGGGAGAAAGTCATCTCATTCCTGGCTTCCACTTCCTGTGGGAGACGGGGCTGGATGAGAGTGGGGCCACCCGATCGGAGCCAGGGACACCAGGATGGCTCCAGCCCATCTGTGGTGGGTTGAAGAGCATCTCCCTCATAGCTGGGGTGTCCAGAGGGTCCTTACCACGAGTTTATCCCGCAGGAATCTCATGTTGGGAACTCGGTAGTTGACCTGGGGTAGCATCGCCTTCAGGTCCTTCACTGTGATGCTGCCGGAGGGAAAACCGGAGTCAGGGCACTGCCAGACCCCTGGATGGATCCCAGCTCCCAACACCAAAGGTGCCACCCCAAATCTTGGTGCTTGGCATGGGGATCCCACCCTCCCGTCCTGTGGATCCCTGCAGTGGCACAGGACCCAGGGGAATTGTGGATGTCCCATCCTGGGAAGTGTTCAAGGCCAGGTTGGATGGGGCTTGGAGCAACCTGGTCTAGTGGAAGGTGGAACTGGATGATTCCTAATGTCCTTTCCAACCCAAACCATTCCATGATTCCATGTTTCTGAGAATAATTACGTGGTCTCTGGCACGAGTGTGAGCAGAAGGAAAAGGAGAGGAAGAATCCAAGAACCAATCAGGAACTCTAAGCCATCATCCCACTTGCAGATGACGCTCATTCCCATCCCCATAATAATTTAAGTCCAAATTCCCTTGGTTTTGGGCTTTTCCTGTCTTGGGAAGATAATTATGGGCTGCATTAATGGCCTGGCCCCTCTGGCACTGGTGGAAATGTGGCATCAGGGTCCCTGTGGTCCTCACAGTGACAAGGACATGACCTGCACCCAAATCTCTGATTTTCGGTGCCTTCAAGCATCCCAAAAACCCTGGTGCTTCCTCGTCCCGCAAACCTCACCCCCAGTCTGGCTCAACCTCCAGATTTAGGATGCAGCTGGGGGAATATGGTCCTGTCCAGCTGAACCCACCGTGCTGGTGCTCACCTGCCTTCCCGCGCCCGGTCCATCCCATCAAACTGCTTCCGTAGCCACCTGGGAAGGAAGGGATGGACAGACAGGGCTCAATCCCAAAGAGGACCAAGCCCAGGGTGGGTTTTCTCCCCCAAAACAGGGACCAAGAAATGGGATCTGGTGGTCCTCCCTCACCTCTCGATCTGCAGCGGGGTCTGGGCTCTCTGGGTGTCAGCCACTAGCCAGTTGAGCCCCGTTATCCACAGGTTGATGTCCTCCTCGCAGAAAGCTGGAAGAGGAAGAGGAGGACGGTGAGGTTGGGATGGGAATGATGGGATGTTGGGAAGGGGGTGGGACCCCAAAGATGGACACAGGGAATGGGGAGGGACCCAACTCACCAGCCACGCTGAGTGTCCGCAGCCTGAAGTCCATCCCGTAGAGGATGATGAAGCACATGGTGAAGTCCAGCTTGCGAGCGTCCTCGGGGTAGCGCTCGAAATCCCGGGAATTCTTCCCCAGGCGGATCTCCTTGATCTCCCGAATGTCGACTACAGGGAGAGAGGAACATGAAGCTGCCCCTGCCACCACAGCCTCACATGAGGAGCTCAGGGAAGTGGGAATTCCAAAAGACCATGTGTCCTCTGGAGAACCTTGTCCCCAGGATGGGACACCCCCAGGAGCGTATGATGGAATTGTGGGTGCTGTGGCCACGTGTCTCTGAGGGAGACATGTCCCCAGCATCCTCCAGTGACGTGTGATGGCACCACGGGTACGGCACGTCCTTTGGGGAACCATGTTCCCAGGATGGGGCATCCCTGTGGCACTGCCCATTGGAGTGGGATGGCACTGAGGTGCCACGGCCATGTGTCCTCCAGGGATCTGCGTCCCAGGATGTCCCCAGGAGGAGGGCCCTGCACTGCGGCTGCAGCTGTGTGACAGGACCAGGATGCCATGGCCACGTGTCCTCCAGGGATCTGCGTCCCAGGATGTCCCCAGGATGGCGTGTCCTAGGATGTCCCTAGGATGAGGTCCCTGCAGTGCTGCTGCAGCTGNTCCGTATCCCAGGATGTCCCCAGGATGGCGTGTCCTAGGATGTCCCTAGGATGAGGTCCCTGCAGTGCTGCTGCAGCTGAGTGACACCACCATGGATGCCATGGCCACGTGTCCTCCAGGGATCTGTGTCCCAGGATGTCCCCAGGATGGCGTGTCCCAGGATGTCCCCAGGATGAGGTCCCTGCACTGCTGCTGCAGCTGTGTGACAGGACCAGGATGCCATGGCCACGTGTCCTCCAGGGATCTGTGTCCCAGGATGTCCCCAGGATGGGGTGTCCCTGCAGTGCTGCTGCAGCTGAGTGATACCACCATGGATGACATGGCCATGTGTCCTCCAGGGATCCGTGTCCCAGGATGTCCCCGGGATGGGGTGTCCCTGCAGTACTGCTGCAGCTGACTGATACCACCATGGATGCCATGGCCATGTGTCCTCCAAGGATCCATGTCCCAGGATGTCCCCAGGACGGGGTGTCCCAGGATGTCCCCAGGATGGGATATCCCTGCATTGCTGCTGCAGCTGAGCGACACCACCACGGGTGCCACGGACAAGCGTCATCCATGGATCTGTGTCCCAAGGACAGGCCATCCCTGCAGGCCTGCCTCCACGTGCCTGATGGCACTCCATCCCTACGTGTCCTCCAGGAACTTGTGTTCCCAGGACGTGGCATCCCGACAGTGCTGCCCACTCTTTTCCCAGCTTTGTGGCTGCCACGCGTCCTCCAGGCTCATCCCACCCCATCCCAACCAGCAAATCTCCAGCCACCTCGTCCTCCCCATGCCAGACCCTGCGCTGGGATAGGCTGAGCTCGTGTTTTCATTGGAGAACTCTTCCCAAAAGTGGCAATTTGGAGCCCTGGCAGCCGGCACCGCAGGGCGTTGCTTTCCTGCTGCTCTGCTCCCTCATTATCCTGCTAAATAAAGCTCCAACAGCGGCGGCAGGGCCGGGTTTCCGGACCACGCTCTTCCACACTGCTACTCCACCAAGGGAGATTTCCAGTTTTCCCAGTGGGCACATCCCACTGGGAGGAAGAATAATAACATAATATTCGGAACAACACACAACCATCACCCCCCGGGCAGGTTTGTCCTCTGGGAACGAGCCACCGACACCGGAATGGGCTTTGTGTGACCCAGGGCGGCCGGACCACCTCGCCAGGGGTATTGTCCTGCCGAGGAAATGGGTCATTTCCCGGAGAATTTCCAGCCCGGCTGCGTTTCCGATGTGGTGGTGGGGAAGGCTGCAGACGTGCCTCGGTGGAAACCCTCAGCCGAATCCAAAGGGGAATCCAAAGGGGAAAGAAAAGCTGAATGCAGAGAGGAATAAGGGATGGGGGAGGAATCGGGCTGATTAAGCAAGAAAAGAGGGGAAGAATAGTTTTTCTTGGCGGAAAAGCTCCAGAAAACAGTGGAGGCTTTATCCAGCCTTCTTTTGCTGGATGACCGTAAGCCAAATTTCATGGATCAGGGTGGGATTTTAGCACGAGTGACACACAGGAGCTCTGCACCCCGGCACGAGCTTTGTTTCGGGACAAGATCTAGAGGAATGAAACTCCGTTGTCTCTGCATGGCTCCCGTGGCTTGGAGCAAACCCTCTTCCATAAAAACGGGCAGATTTGGGGGATAAAAATGGGTTTATAGGCTAAAAAACAGCCTCTCGACCCCAAACCTGCCCATCCACAAGGTGCCAGGGAGAGGTCAGAAGCCATCGGCTACCAGGGCTTTGTTAACAAGTTGCAACGCTGCTGTTCCTTGGATTTAATTCCTCCAGGATCCGGCCTTGCACCCGAACTCTGGGTGCTGTTCCTAATCCCAGGATGGTTTGTGTTGGAAGGGACCTTCAAGACCATCTGATTCCACCCCCTGCCATGGGCAGGGACACCTCCCACTATCCCAGGTTGCTCCAAGCCCCGTCCAACCTGGCTTGGGACACTTCCAGGGATGGGGCAGTCACAGCTTCTCTGGGAATTCCATTCCAGGGCTCACCACCCTCCCAGGGAATAATTCCTTCCCAATATCCCATCCATCCCTGCCCTCTGGCAGTGGGAAGCCATTCCCTGTGTCCTGTCCCTCCATCCCTTGTCCCAAGTCCCTCTCCAGCTCTCCTGGAGCCCCTTTAGGCACTGGAAGGGGCTCTGAGCTCTCCCCGGAGCCTTCCCTTCTCCAGGCTGGACATTCCCAGCTCTCCCAGCCTGGCTCCAGAGCAGAGGGGCTCCAGCCCTTGGAGCATCTCTGTGGCCTCCTCTGGACCTGCTCAAGCAGCTCCACATCCTTCTGCTGCTGGAGACCCCAGAGCTGGAGGCAGCTCCGCAGGTGGGGTCTCACCTGAGCGGGGCAGAGGGGCAGAATTCCCCTCTCCTGCTGCCCACGTTATGGGATCAGCCCAGGACGTGGGGGAATTTCTGGGCTGCCAGCACCAGTTTTGCATCCACCAACATCCCCAAATCCTTCTTCCCAGGGCAAACAGCTCATTCCCATGAAAAACCAGGGGAAGAGGGAGCGGCGCGGGGCTGCACAATACACCCGAGCTGCAGCTTCCTGGAAACCACATCTGCAGCGGATTTGCCTCGATCCTGTCAGGACTCTGTCTCCAAACTCCTCCCCGCATTGTCTCCATTGTCCCGGGCGATTAAAACACTGGAAGTCGGTTCCAGCTGCGAAAATCCCTTTTCTTTTCTAATGCAAAGCGAGCAGCGTGGTGCAAAAAAGATTTGGGATGGTGGGAAGAAGATGATGGAGGAGCAGGTTCTGCCCAGTGGGATTTTAGGGATGCTGAGAGCCTGGGAGTTTTTTTCAGGCATTAGGAGGGAAGTAAAGGGAAGGGAGGGAATGGTTGTGCTGGGAATTCCTGCTGGCCTGGGCACCTCAGTCATCCCTTCTTGCAGGACATGGCAGCTCAGACCCTCCTGGACAGGGAGACTGTATCCCACCAGGATCCTTGTGGTGTGATTTAAAATCTGGGATAAAATATTTCCTCCTGGTCCAACAGTGATAAATCCCAACTGGATTTTCTCCTCCCCAAAAAAAGTCCTATTTTTAATTATTTGCCATTATCAAGGCTGGAGGTGTCATCAAACCATCCCTCTAAAATCCTCTTGGATTTTCCACGCTGCCTTCATCCCTATTTCCTTTAATTTCTTGAAAAGATTTTTTTTTTTTTGGGCTGTTTTCCACCAGATTCCGTGCTCTGGGAACTGGGGTCTGCTGAGGGCGACAAGCTGGAAGCCCTCCAGGATGAGGTGAATTTTGGAGGCCATGCTCCAGGCAATCCCAGGCATGGACACATGGACACGTGTCCAGAGGCCGCTTAACGAAGCGTGTAATTATCCTGGGGGTCCAGGGGAAAACCAGGATCTGTGTCCTGGCCCTGACAGTCCCTAACAGAGACATCAGCACTTCCCACTAATCCCTCTCCAAGCGGGATGCCGGCTTGAAGGGGGGATTTCAAATGGTCTGGGGCAGGCGTGAGGTCTGGGAGATCCTGGCACTTCCATAAAATCACTGGAAGTGGGAAGATGTGAGCACAGAGGGACGGAGCAGGGGGGTGAGGATGCTCCAGCCCAGCACCAGGATGGGGATTTCTCCCACTCCAGACTGGGAAAAGCAAATGGTGGGATGGGATGGCAGGATTGCACCACTTCCAGAGGGATTTTCTTCCTTTTTTCACCCTTCTGGATGGCCTTGGGGCATGCCTGCTCATTCCCATGGGGGAGATCAGGCTGTTGTATGGGAAAAGACAGATCCTAAGGCTCCAGAGGGGAAACTGAGGCACAGCATCGTGAGCAATCTGAGATCCTGACCCGGCAGCGTGCGGCGCTTCCGGAAAAAACAAGGAGCTGGAAATGTGTTATTTCCATGACTGGATAACGAGCTCTTCTCCATGGGGACCTAAAACACCTCTCCAAAATTGGGTGCCCTTCCTCCCATCACCTCCTGCTCCCACAAATCTGCTCCTGTATCCACGCATGGATCCTGCTCATGGCTGTGCTCTGCTCCGAGTGCCACCCTCCTCCCTGCTCAAAGCTGGAATTCAGCCTTGGGATCAGCCCCTCCAAGCTGGAGCTGAACTTTCCTGAGGATTTTTGGGGGGGTCATTGGTGATTTTGGAGGAGCTCCTCCAGCAAAAAGGCACCTCCCAAACCTCCAGGATGGGCTTTGCCAAGATCCAGGTGAGGCGATATCCCAGAACTGAGCTCCTGCCCTGCACGGGGATGTGGGATGAGGTGATGGGGTAGCTCCATGTCACCTCAACCCCGGGTTTCATCCACTGGAATTTTTTAGCTCAATTAAAGCTTTGAGGTAACGAGCACCAAGGCATGGAACCCAAACAATTCCCAGTGTTGGGACAATGCCCCAACAACCTCCCAACCACCAGTGAATCCACACGGGAAGGTGATTTTTATGGATGCTCCAGTGGGGTTTTGGGGTTAAAAATGCCATGAGCAGGCATAGCGGTGACCACTCCTTTCCCTCCTTCCCAGGGAGGATGTAAATCCCTGAGGATGAAACAGGAGCAGCTTGATCCCACAGAGCAACTTCCGAGGTGGGATGGAGGAGGTGAGGGTTGCTCAGCCCAGCAGCTCCTGCTTTTATGGCAATCACCCCATGGCCAGGCCCTGACGCTGTAGGACATTCCATAGGGGAATGTCCTATGGATGTAGGACATCCCAACACAACCAGGAACCCCACAACCAGTTACCCCACCACTGTAGGACATCCCACCAACCCCAAACACCCTATAATCAGTTATCCCACCACGGCAAGATAGCAGGACATCCCACCACAGCCAGGAACCCCACAACCAGCTACCCCACCATGGAAGGACATCCCACCACAGCCAGGAACCCCACAACCAGCTACCCCACCATGGAAGGACATCCCACCACAGCCAGGAACCCCACAACCAGCTACCCACCATGGAAGGACATCCCACCACAGTCAGGAACCCCATGGACAGGCACCACATCCCTGTAGGACACCCCAACACATCCGGGCACCCCACAACCAATTACCCCACCATTCTAGGGCACCCTAACACATCCAGGCACCCCACCACCAGTCACCCCACTACAGTAGGACACCCCACAAAATCCAGGCACCCCAACACATCCAGGCATCCCAGCACATCCAGGCACCCCACAATTAGTCCCCCCACTAAAGCAGGACGGCCCAACACATCCAGGCACCCCAC
>VZRS01001444.1:0-33172 GCA_013398055.1 Ifrita kowaldi
CATCCAAAGCTCACGCCAGTGCCTTGCACACTCCCAGTGGTGCCCTGCACACCCCACACACGTCCTGCTTGCACAAGCGCCCGGTTCCTGTCTTGCCCCACAGGCGGTGCCCACTGGCACAAGTGACACCCAACATGGCCTGGCCTGTGCCCCACCATGGGGGTGGACATGACACTTGGGGACACAATTTCAGGGTCATGATGGTGGTGCTGTGGTGACGGTGACACTGGATGATCTTGCAGGTCTCCTCCAAGATTCCGGGATTATATGATTCCTAGCTTCCTCTTGTTTTTGAATAAAAATTGCAGTGTCTAACTGAAGGAGAAAGAGAGATTGTCATGATTGATTAATATTTCAAAAGGGCCTCATAAATCAATAATCTTTCCACCACAGTATAATTCACCACTACTGCTCTCTTCCCCTGGCTGGCCTTTGAATCCCCTCACAGGCTCTCAGCCTGCCATAGAGACGTAATCCAATGTATGAAAAAGGAAACCAAAAGAGAACATTAAATGACAGGGATGTCGAGTGGAAAAGTTTTGTATCTGTTTCCTACCCCATCAAACAGCATTTTATTGATAAAAATCCATATTGGTGTTTTTATTTTATTTGGTAGTGGTTCATTGATTTTTTTTGGATATCATACAAATATAGTGATAGGTTTATATTTCTTTAATAATATTTATATTTATAACTTTTAGTTGTATTAATGGTATATATGAGTGTAATACAAGTCCTTTCTGAAAGTCCACAACAGTGGGGGACAACAGGCACAAGACACACAAAGGAAAACTCCAGTGAGCTTTACATGAGAGTGCTTCTGCACAGGGACAGGCTGTCCAAAAAGGCTGGGAAATCTCTGTACTTGGACACAGCCACAAACAAAGAGCGCAATGCCCTGAGCAACCCAATCTGAGAAGCTGTCGCTGCTCTGAGCTGGGGATGGGACCAGATGACCTTCAGAGGTCCCTTCCAGTTTAAGTTATTCTTTGATACTTAGCTCAAAATAAACAATTTTTGGCATTAGCTATTCTGCCTTGGCTCTTCTCTGTCCTCCTGCTTCAGAGGCAATGTATTGCTCCGTGGGCTGTAGGGCAGCTTGGAAGAGCTCTCAGTCCTGGAGAAGAACAAGGGCAGCAAGCTGAGGGAGACTCAGCAGGGTGCTTGAGGCTTTCGTGATCTAATTGAAAGGAAGGTGAATTTTCTCTGACTTGACCCTGATTTAAATCCTCCCCTCTCAAATGCTCTGAAGTTTACAACCTCTTCTTTTACTTCCAGCACAGCGTTCCACCTCCTTTAGAGCCAGAACTGGTGTGACTCATCCTGGAGGTCACTGCTGTGCCTGGTCCTTTGCCTGAGCTGTGGCCCTGCTGTGAGAAATCTGCCATAAGAGAAAACTGGAAACAAACTTAACCTCATTTTGGGCTGTCCACTGCCATCTAGGAGTGGTGAGAATTGGGAATCCATTTTTATTTATTCACTTTAAAGTGAATTGTACTGCCTGCCCATGGGACCATAGGGCGCAACTGAGGAAGATGCTGCTTTTGTGCAAGAAGTGCTGCAAGGATTAAAGTGCTCCAAAGGTACAATGTGTGAGGATCAGTCAGGAGATCCTGGCTTCAAATGTGAACTCTTCAAAGTGGCATCTGCCTTTTCTGGTGAGCCTCTCACAGGCCTCTCATTTAAACAATGCAAAACCATAACGAAAGGCTGAACGGCTCTGATGTGTGAACTGAGGCTGCAAAGCAGGGCTTCCCAAGGGTTTCTTCCTGCCCCAGCTGGATAAAATACTGCTGTCTGTCTTTCTTGTTCTTGGAGAATGGAGATGGTGCACGTGGCTGCCCACCCTGGAGGTTTGCTGCTGCCACCAGCCAGGAGCGCTGCCAGCTCTGCCACAGAGCTGCCTGTCAAGGCAGACATTTCTTGCTTGTTAAAAAGAGACAAAGGACAGTTAGATTGCAAGTAAAACATGTTATCTCTGCTTGGAAGGCCTGCCAGTCCACCAGGCCATCACTTTCTCTAGGCTTTGAGAAGGTGCCATGCCAAGGCCTCAGGTCTGTGTTAGTTCAGAGATTCATAGAATGGTTTAGGTTGGAAGGGACCTTAGAGATCACCCCAGGGACACCTTCCACTTGTTCAAAGCCCCATCCAGCCTGGCCTTGAACACCTCCAGGGATGGGGCATCCACAGATTGCAGCAAGCATGTTCAGCGCCTGAATGGGAAGAAGATCTGCCCTTGAATTAGAGGTGTCCTCCTCAGTGTCTGCTCCACACTGCACAGGCTTGAAGCCTAGCCTGGAGCCCGCAGAAATTGTGTTTTTAATTAGTTTTGGTATTAACTCAGCATCTCTACACCCTGCACTACAGTGTCCTCCTCTGACTCCACAGAACAGCGCTCCTCTAGCATTACTTCACTAAATGCAGTCCTATCTGTGGCTTAAACCTGGCCTCTTTAATGAACGGACAACTTTAATCCACATGTTACACTCTGCTTATCTGGAAACTGACTTTTACTTCTGATAAGCCATGATCTAATTGTCCCCTGTCCTCATCCTCTGCAGAAGTGCAGAGTCGATGCACTGCTTCCCCCAGGCAGTAACCCAATATGCAAAAGCTCTCCTGCTCTTGTTGATCCCCAGTGTTTAAACCTGGCATTGGATGCAGCAGAGATGGCAAGGGGGCCCTTGCAGCCCCTCTCCTCCGTTCCTCTCTCTCCTTCCCATCTGGAGCAGCTCAGCTGGCAGGGAACTAAGGCAGCATCACAGGCTGCCAGTATTTTACCCTCCTGCCTGTATAGGGCACCCATTTCTAGGCCTTAAAAGCAGAAGACAGTTTTGCAGTTAGAGGCAAAGTTCTTGGTGTCACTGAACTCAACACACAAGAAACTGATGTGAGTCTGGCTGGTATATTCTGGGTTTATTTGCCATCTACTTTTTTTAACTTCTAGGAAACTTTCAGGCTCCAGAATGCAAAGCCGTATCTGCAATTAGCAAATGCTTTTCAGGCATTTGCTTCGCTCAAGATATAAAGGGTTTCCAAAAAGATGTCAAATACATTTCAGGCTGTTTTTCTAGAGTTTTGAAAGAGGGTTTATACACTGAATTTGGGTGTATGTTTAACTGCCGTTAGGTCCTGCCAGTTTAGCCTGTCCAGGCAGGTCTCTGCTGCTGCCCTGTTACAGACATCTGGCCATTTTGATTCAAAGTCTTGGATCCAGTCACAGATATCTTCCCTTTCACCCCCCTCTTGTGGAGAGACAAATGAGAGGGAGGCTTTCCAAGGAGATGCTGCAAAAATGCTGGCTCAAAATGAGGTGAGTTTGTGTCCTTTGGTACCACAGGCAAGGATAGGGACGTGAAAGGAACAGGAATTAACCCACAAGGAAAATGTGGGAGCTGGGAGGATGCTTGGTGTCACCCATTGCTATTTTGGAGGCTGGGCTTCCAGTATTTTTGCATGTTATGAGGAGGATCAGGGAGACCTACGCTGTGCTTCTTTGGTGCCTCAGCCGTTCTCTCCATCCCACGTGGCTGCCTGCCCTCAGAATGCAGGGATTTGGCTGCTTGATGTCATTAATTGCACGGGTGAAACTCTTAGCAACGCTCTGAGCCATTTGTACCACTTAAATATGGCAGTATATATGTCATTGCTGCAGCAGGCCAGACGTGGCAATCGGGTCCTGTAGTGCTCCCTCCATGCCAAGCAGATTTCCATTAGTTGCTCCTCGAGTGGCATTAGAAGTGACAGCCACTGATTTTCCCCCAGCATCCCGCAGGGAGGACAGGGCTGCACGGGGACATGGAACAGAGTGGAGGCGAACTCCGAGGGACTCCTCACACAAGGAGCTACTTCAAAGGACAAGTGTTTTTCAGGGAGCACAGTGAAAAATATCCTGCACAGCCTTGTGCTTTCTGCAGTTGAAACCTTGGATACATTCCCTCCATCCTTGTTTCCTCACCATCCGTCAATCCTGGTGCCCTTTCAGTTTTGCAATGTCAGCAGCACAGGGATCCCAAAATGCTCCAATTTCCATCCTGCTTTCCCTGACACAGAGACCTCGTTATCCTGGATTGCCTGAGTCCATCTGCCCTTTCCTCGGGGATTTTATTCCTGTGGGGTACAGATATTTTTACAAATGACAGCAGCAGTGCTGTGAGAACTAGGGGAAGAAGCACGTTCTTCCTGCCTCAGCCGGGATGTCTGTACAGGCAGTGCACACATGAGCTGGTCAGAAAGCTGTGGTAACAACAGTACAGCAGCTAAAGCACAAACAGAGAGAGGAAAGCTGAGGATGTTGGCAGGGCGAGCCTACCTGTGCCTGCCTGACCCCCCAAAAAGCAGAGGAAACTTCTTTGGCTCTCACCTAAGTCACCAGCTGTGACAGTGATTGAGCTGCCTTCTCCCACTTTCTCAGGCAAAGAAAGAGACTTCTGTTGGAGAAGCTGTTTCATGGTTTTTATTTATGTCTTAGTAACCTTTAAGTCATGGTTTAATCACATTTGATCAACAAAACATGGCTGGAAAATGAAAAGTCAGATGTTTAAAATTTTGAAAGTACCCAACAATACTCTGAGGTTTTTTAGCTCTGATTTTGTTTTTCCCCTCTGGATTGTTTTAGCAGAGAAATTCTGCACTTCTTCAGTTCAAATTTGAAAAGAGTTTCATTTGACCTAAAATGCCCTTTTTTTTTTCAGTGAGTAATCCATTCATTCTGAAAACAAAATACATGGCAACATGCAGGCAGAACACCATCCTCATGCTAGAGCTGCGCTGTCTGATCTGCTCTCCACCCACCCCTCTCCTCCCCTCCAGGTTTAGCAGAGTGAGGCACTACATGTGAACGAGTTTTTATCCTCCTTCCCACCCCCAGCTCGGTAAATAAAGTCCCTGCCCCGCACCCCAATGAGATCAGTAGTGACCCCTTAGGCAGCAGTTGTCACACCCTGTTTGTGGCTCTTTGGGCTGTTCTGTGGTCCTTGGACCTCCCTGCCGGTGAGTTTTGCCCCAAGGGTCTGGGACAGCCCAGGGCACAGCAGGACAGAGGAGAAAGGCGCAGCTGCGTGCAGACATCAGGCTCAGAGAGAATAAAGGAGATATTTTCACCCTTTTTTGTGGCTGTCCTTGGCCTTTTGCTGCCTGGCACTTGCTGTGTTCCTCCAGGTCCATATGGCATTGACTGGCTGCTGAAATTCACTGGAACTGGTTAACTGGCTTGCACAGGCAGCAAGGAAAGAGAAAAGCTGTTTTATCATCAGCTTCAAAGCCATCATTTAGTTGCATGAAATACCCATAAATGGAAGCAACAGCAGACCAGGGCTTGATGAGAAAACCACTTGCAACCCCTGCTCGAGATTGAGCTCTTGCAAACTCCCTGCTGGAGCTCCAGCACACCAGGCAGCTCCACCTCAAGGCTGGTGAGGAAGCTGGGAATTTGTACCTTTCAAGCCTTCTCCAGCCACATACGGGCACCAACCCACTAATGGACCTCTTCTACCAATCATCCGTCTGCTTTCCTGGGTTTCTCCATCTCTCTAACTCCTCTTCCAGGACAGTCTGTATTTTTTTTGTCGTTTTTAAATCCTATTTTAAACCTACAAGCAGAGTAAATAACAGGAAGTATTTTTAAGTGGGAAGTCAGGATATTAATTACTGTAGAAGACCTGAGAACAACCACCACCCCCCGAGGTATCTGACATGTTAGGCACGCAAATAAAAGGAGAGCAACAGGTAGATCAGGTCGTTTTACCTCAAATATAACTATTTTCCTGGCCCAGAAAGGAAAACATTAAAAATTGAGAGGAAGCCTTGAACAGTTTGGTAACGCAGAAAGAGGCAGCCAAGACAGACAAACATGGAAGAAAACACATCTCCTTTTCTGAAAAGGACGTCTTAAAAAGATCATTTTTGAGGCATTTCTGCCTGAGACAGACTTTTGGCTCCTAGAGCTGGAATTTGGGCCAGAAGTAATCAGGGACGGCGGGCAGAGAGGCAGCATACATAACGAGGGAGCCTGCATGTGGGCTCTTATCACTTGGAAGCTAATAGATGATGAAGGCAGCTTAATCCATGCAAATATAGAATAATGACAACCTTGACTTCATGCGTCATAAAAATAGTGGGAATAGGGGGAGAAAAAAAAAAGAGAGAGAGAGCGTGAGAAGTAAAAAGCAACAGCATTTGAATCAACGTGCGTCATTAATGGATGGGGCCAGAGAGAGAGAGAGAAATAATCAATCCCAAGGCAGAGTGGAGCGATGGCTGCTGCTCGTGTGCACAGGGAAACCTCCGGGAGGGGAAGGGAGAGGAGAGGACGTCAGAGGAAGCACCTGGCCAGGCACGGAGTGATGTTGTTCTGCTTGGTGCCAACCTGATTTCTCAGCCTGGGTGCTGGCAGTGCTCACTTCAGCCCAGCATCCTCCTGCCAAGCCCAGCCAGTGGCATGGAGTGGGTTTTCCAGGAGGGTAAAAGCTCACCCTTCCCCTTGGTGGTGAAACAAAGGCTGCATTTTGTGACCATCTGGTAAAAAGGCGGCGGCTGAAGCTCTGCCATGGTAATGGTGAGATTAATTAATAACCATTGGAAAAGCTGAAGAGGGGTCCTTGTGTGTTTAGTCACCGCTAGGAAATTTTAATTAGCCATGGGATGTTTTCTTCCCCAGGGATAATGTGATGTCTGTGAAGCAGAACCTCCTGCAGGTTGAAGGCTGCGTGAGACGGGACCCCGTGGCTGGGGCGGTCCCCAGTGCCACAGGGGGGATGTGACAGGGTGTGAGCCCACAGGAGATGGGTGACCACACACTCAGATGCAGAGCAGCACGTCCAGTTCCTCCCAACATGAGGATCCATAAGGGTGTGTCTGGGTCTTTGTTTGGAGCGTAAAAGCTACAATTGCTGATAGAGAGGACTTTCAGCACAATCTGTGGGCATCTCATCCTTGACCTACTCCTTGCCCTCTTAGTTCCTAGCAATCCACTCCTCCACTTATTACTGGGGAGGGTGACGGATAGATGAGATCCATGGCATTTTCTTGTCTGTAACCTCGGCTATTTTTACAATAAATACTTTGCATTTGACAGGTCAGATTTATTTTTGGTAACCTCCCTGTTGCATTTTATACCGTTTTCTATTAAACTCTGTGTCTTGCATTATTCCTCCCTTCAAAATTAGTCAAATGCCTGTCATACTCCTGAGGTTAAGCTAACAGATCAATTATTGTCTGGATTAATTTCCCTATCCCTGCAGCCTCAGCTGTTTTCCAGCCTCGTGGCCCCTGTTTTCTTGTGCAGACTGGTCTGAAAGCCTGGCTGCCAGGCAGGTAATGTCAAGTGCCTGTTTTTCTAATATTTTGGGATGGAGCTTACTGGCCATCTGGATCCATGGATTTCCTCTGCCTCCTCCTCAGATGTCAGTGCTCCTCCATACTGATGATTCCATTAAATTTCTTGTCTTTGCCACATGTGCCATCACACCAGTCTGGTTCTGGTCCGTATTGTTGTCACACTTCACCTGCCAATATCTTTGTGTATCTTCTCCTTGGGATCTCAGTTAAGTGGCTGTTGGGGTTTTGGGGAGTTCCCCTTCTGTTTTGTTCTTTTTTTTCTCTCTTAGAGAATTTTCCNTATAATAATTCGGAGGGAAGGGGGTTGCATTTTTCCATTTCAGGGGAGGCTCCTGCCCTCCTGGACAGACACCTGTCTTTTCAAACCAAGACAGTGGCCTCCTAAAATTCGGCTTGGCATTGTCACTTTAGCTACTTGTGGTTCATCTGGTGGAAGAATCCAGAGGTACTGAAGCACTGAGTGCTCCTGGAGAGATTTTTCACAAGGGCATGGAGGGACAGGACAAGGGGGAATGGTGTCAAACTGAAACAGAATAGGTTTAGACTGGATATCAGGAAGAGATTCTTTACCATGAGGGTGGTGAAGCACTGGAACAGATTGTCCAGAGGAATTGTGGATGCCCCATCCCTGGAAGTGTTCAGGATCAGGTTGGATGGAGTTTGGAGCAACGTGGTCTAGTGGAAGGTGTCCCAGCCCATGGTGGAGAAGTTGGAACTAAATGATCTTTGAGGTCCCTTCCAACCCAAACCATTCTGTGATTCTATGAGTTATGCTGAATGAATATGTGCTGTTAATAACTGCATTTTAATCACCCTTTCACCCAGTTTTCCTGAGCCTGCAGTAAGATCCTGTGCTGTGCAGTCACACTGGCATCCTTTCTACAGATAAGTGCAAGATTATTTTTTCTTTTTTGGTTCTCTAATGAAATATCATGCTTTAAGGAAAGATTGTATATTATCAGTTTAGCTATTACATTTCTTTATCCCTTTGCAAAAACTTAACCATTGCTTTTTCATAGGTACAATTCATAGATGTAATACAGTATCCAGTTCCTTTGGGGCAGTTTTAAAAGTTTGGGTACTTGCAACTTGTTTTTTAATATATGAGTTTGGGCCAGTTCCCTCCTTTTGGTACCTCAATTCCTGATGACGCTTCAGCCATTTTCATCTGAAAATCATATACCTGTCAAGCAAATACTTCTCCAAACCCCCTCTTCAGTGTCCTTAGCTTTTTAAATAGCCCAGCCAACTCGTTTACAGACCAGTAGTTCAACAACAACCCTCTGCCAAGCTTTGTGCTTCCTGTGTGCCCAAAAAGATCTTGTTTGCTTTAATATCTTCAGCACTTGCCTGTTCTGGACCTTTCTCAGCTGTCATAATTTTTTTATATCACATTTCTCTTGACGTTGCCTGCACATCTTTCCATTGGTGTTATTCACTGTAGGTCACTGCTTTCTGAAGGAAGAATCTTTGGGGTCAGACTTCCTTTTAACCCTCTCTGGGCTTCAGGAGGTGTTGGTTATCATGGGTGGCACGTACCAAAAGCTGAGCTGTGGCAAGGCCTGGCAGTGCCCAGAGTGCATCAGGTAGCCCTGCCTGTCCCTTGGCATCCAGAGAAATACCTGACCTCAAGCTCTGCCCGGCAGGGTGAGGAGCCAGGAGCAGCAATTGCTTTAATGCCTTCCAGGCCTTTCCACTGAATCTCAATAATCAGAAAGCTGGGGAGGAAACAGAAACCAGAGCGTTACCCGGAGGCTTTAATGCTGGTCACTCCCTCTGGACTTTGCTAATTAGGAGTATTGCATCACCTGTCCCATTAGACAGACTTCAAAGGCATAGCACAGCGATAAAATCTGCTGTACAAACGAGCTGCACTCACTGCTCAGGACTTGCACAGCCCAATTGTTCTCCTGCACTAGTCCCTGACACGGTCTCTGAGCCCCCAGCTCCAGCTGAGCCGAGAGCAGGGCGGTCACGCACGAGCACACAGACCTCGCTCTGGGCTCGGTGTCATGCTTCTTGTGCCCTGCCACCCTTTTTGGGATGCTGTCCCTGGGGACACAGCAACATCACCAGGCACTGGGAGGTGTTTTAGAGAGGACGGTGCTCCAAGAAGACAGAGAGGCTGCAAGCCTTCTCACTCACTGCTATGGGGGCTTTGGAAATGGGCAGTCTGATGTTTGCTGTACTGATTCTCTTTGGAAAAAACATGTTCTGAGCAGTGCTGAAAATCTGAGATTATTTCCACTGAGTAGTACTGGGCAAGCAAATAACGCTGTAGAAAGAGTCTATCAGAGCTCTGCACCACTCAGTTTGAACTCTAAATGCTGTCATCTCACAAAATAAACACCTGAGCTCATTTCTCTGAAAAGGGCTTGCTTTGCCTTGATACAGCACTGAAGTAGAGATCCACAGCTTCTCTGCACAGCCTGTGCACAGCCACCACCATCACAGGGAAGAATTTCTTCCCAACATCTAATCTAACCCTACTCTCTTTCAATTTGGAGCCATTCCCCCTTGTCCTGGCCCTACTGAATAGTCTCTCTCAATCTTTCTTATCAGCTCCATCAGGCACTGGAAGGCTGCAATTAGGTCACCCCAAAGGCTTCTGTTTTCCAGGTTAAACAGTCCCAATTCTCTCAGCCTTTCCATATAGGAGAGGTGCTCCATCCTTCTGATCATCTTGGCCTCCCATGGACTCCCTCCAAATCAGGAGCAGTGGCTCTGTTCTGCAGCAGCGCTCACTGGGCAGCTTCTGGTCCCGAGGAGGAGGAGAGAGCAGAGCAGGTAATCGTGCTCAGGGGAACAAATCACTCCTCTGTTCCCAGCCAGGCCTTTGGCTCTCAAAAACACAGTCTCTCAATACTGCATCCAAGTTTTCACTCAGGTCATGGCTCACGCTCAACCAGAGCATTTGGAAGTGGTTATTCACTTCAGGAGGCGCATCCAGGCAGGCTGGGGTGCCCCAGTCAGCTCCCTGCTCCTTCCTGTGATGCTCAGGCCTTAGTGCTTTAATTTGCAAGCCTGCTGGTGGGCTTTGCTGCAGCTCCTGCTTGTTCACTCCTTACAGCCAAAGCAATAACCCCACCACGAGGGATTTTTGATCCAAAGCCTCACGTGCAGCTCCTCGGTGTTTGGACATTGGGCTGAGCGTGCTGTCTGTCACCTGTCTCTGCTCCTCTGAGGGAAAAGCTAAAACCCGAGAGAGACAGAGAGAGAGAGGTAAATCCTATTACAGTTTCACAGGTCTAATCTTCCAAAGCAGAACAGGAACAATTTTTAATTTTATAAGCACCCACTTTTAACCTTATTCAGGGATACTGCTCCGTTCCACAATCAAATATTAGTTTAAACTGTCTTAAGCTTACCACCTTATTACACAAAGCTTCTTAGAAACAGAAATAAAATAAATAATCTCACACAAGAGTGTCAGACCGAAGGGGCCTGCGAATGCATGGCTAATTCAAAGTCAACGAGATTTCAGGTGTAAGGTACATACATTTACAAAGCTATTATTCTCCTTCCTCAGAAGATGCTCTTAGTTACAATTTTAATCCAGCCAATGTATCTGCTGGAGAGGGGTCTTTCCCTGCAAGGTGAGATAGAGAATTTTCCCCTGATTTCAGATAGCTTAAGGCTAGAGATCTCCTACTGCAAACCGTGGTGTGACAGGATTTTGCCCTAATTTTACATCACTTGCATTGAGTATTTACCCTCTATTTTTTCCCCAGGCTTCTGATAGGAATTTTCTTTTCAGAAAGGTAATTAAACTGAAACAAAGAGCTGAATCCCTCTGTAAGCTTTCCAAGAGATTAGACCACTTCTATGTATCACTCCAGAGATAATAAGAGCTCTGGGAGCTTTTCAGGGAGTAACTTATTGGACATAATGAGCTTCTTACTGGGGCACCTGCCACCAGTGCTGCTTGAGAGTGTCTGTTCCCAAAGGTCTCTTGAAATGTAACTGTGATTTTTTTTTTTTGTCCCCTATTCAGCGGATGACTTTATCCCTCAGAGGCATCACTGGAGATGGCTCTCTGAGAGTACCACAGGGTGTTTCATTCTGAGATTGGGGAGTGACCTTTGCCTGTGGGTCTGTGAGACTCCAGTGGTCCAAGTTTAGCATGAAGAGTGATTTTTTCCCCCTTAGCTCCCCTGAAATGATGGCACTGGAGACACAAGAGGCCCTGCTGTGTGTTATAAGGGATGCAGAGAGAACCAGCTCCAGCCCCGGCTCTGAGGAGCGCACAGGGCTTGTGCAGGAGTGCTGTGAGAAGGGGAATGATGTGCTCATGCAGCTGCAGACGGGCAGAGGAGAAGAGGACCCCAAGCACGTACAAAGAGCAGAAAGAAACTGCTGCAGGTAGTCTGCAGGGAAGCAGACACCAGGTGAGTCAGCACTCCCCCCTTCAAAAAGGTGCTGATTTCATTTGCTTTTCTGATGGCATTGCAGGGCTTACAAAACTGCAGGCTTATTTCAGGCTCCCTAAGCAGCTCTTCCCCACCTCCAGGAAGTGCTCGTGTATACCCACAGCACAGCAAAAATCTCCAGGCAGCACTGTTCCAGATGGGTCACACCTACACCGACCCCAGCAACCTGTGCGTGTGCATGGGTGGGGCTGAGCCAATTCTCTGAGGGATGTCCAGGTGGGAAGGGGCAGCAGCAAAGCCTCTGGAGTTGTCTGGGACGGCCCAGGGGGACTCTGCAATCACACGCTGCTGCCTGCAGAGACACATCTGGGGCTTGGCAGGGCTTTGAATGCTGTGTCCAGTCTGGGGAGGACAGGCAGCACAGCAGTGCTGGTTCTGGTACAGGCTTCTTCTGATTAAATTCTCTTCTTGAGGGGATGTGCTTCTCCTTGGGAGCACTGGGTCTTGGGTTGATGTCAGGCTGCTGTTAGCATTGCCTCCAGCCCTTCTCCTTTTTGTCCCTTTCCATTAATGTCAGGGCTGTCCATTGGGAATGATGCTGCCCATTCCTCCCCCTGCAGAGCTGCGAATTCCCACTCAGTAACCCCAAGACCTGTACATTTGTCCTGCCTCCTGCTCCCTCGAAGCTGGGTCAGCTCAGTGCAGGGTCTCTCTTGCACTTTCTGACCCCAGACATGACCCTTGGCACCTGTGCACAGCTCAGCCCAGCAGCTCAGGGTGTGGAGATTGGGAACAGGCAGAGCACTGAGCTACAACAGGGACCAGGCTGCTTGGCCAGACCCTGAAGGCATCAGGCCTCCCTGCACCCTGGGGATAACCAAGCTCCACAGCTCTCAAAACCTGATGAGCCTGACACTTCCCACAGCACTTCACAGGCCATGGAATCATCTCTGCCTCAGTCCAGAAAAAAAGAACACCATTCTGGTCCTCCAGATGGGTTGGCCCATTCCTGTGTCTGGTGACTTTGTCAAACAAGCTGCCCAGAAGCAGCAGAGTCTCCTTGAAAGTTTAAAGACTACAGAAACCATTCCGGAGCTGACCTCATGCTGGCAACATCCCTGTTTTCAGGGCAGAATGGGGGTGGATTAGATGATGTCCATGGTTCTGATTCTGTGACTCTTTATTGCTACTCGGTTTATTTTATCCTCCCCTGCGTGCTTCAGACAGAAACGTTGTAGCCCAAAGGAAAGATTTAGCAGGGAAAATGATTGCTTTTGACAATGCTCAGTGTGGCCTCTTGCTGAAGAGAAGATGGGCGGGCAGTAGCTCTTTCTTTTTAAGATGACAGATGGGAACACTAACATCGGTGCCTTTGGTTTGCTTCATTTTGCAGAGAAGTCATTTGAAACTGCAAGCACCTCTCACACAGCCCTGAAATATGGCAGCCATACATCCAGATATGCCTTCTGTGGTGCTCCTTGAATCGTGCACCTCTCTGCAGTGGCATCTCAGCAAAGGGGAGGTTTGTGCGGAGGTAACAGGAGCTCCGTGCGCTCGGCTGGCTGCCCTGAGATAGTCAAGAGCCAGTGCACACAGGCTCTCTGCAAGAATCCAGTTTCATTATGGAAACTTTTTACTTGTTGCTGCTTTTAAATAATCCCCAGCTGGGCCTGTTGTCCCTTTCTCCCCATCTGTTTCATATCTGTAGTGAAGAAATAAAAAAGCCCCTGTTGGAGGGAGGAGAGGAAGGCTCGTACCTTCTTGCTCACTCGCTAACCCAGCACACTAAAAAACCTTGGCTTTGTCTTCACTTCACCTTCATCACTGGATGGTTTTTTTTCCAAACTTCACACGTAAACTCATTAACATCACTTTTCCATCTGACCCACTTAGAGATCTGCGTCACTGGTGATGTTTCAGCACTGAGCAATCTCCCTCCACTCTCCTGCTCACATCCTTGGGGGGGGAGGGAGGTGTGCATGTGGGTCTTTGCTGAGCAGCACTGCCTTTTACATGGATCTATATTTATACATTTGACATCTGAATGGGCTCAGACTTGCAGGAGTTGTCAAGAGCAAGCTGTGACACCTTCGTGTAGCACCTAATGGGGCCCTTTCACCTCTGGATGCTGATGTGGCGAGTTCTGCGCCACTGGTGCAGCGCCTGCTCTGCGCAGTCAAACAAAGCTGCTTTTTTTAGACTGACAACCTATAATACTGCTGGTGCTGTGGAGAAGTGATAAAGGTAACATTTCACATCGCCAGTCAGAAACTGCCTCTCTTAGGATAACTTGGCAGGGGAAAAAAAGAGGAGGGGAATGAGCACAAAGCAGAGTGCGCAATTGTGAGCAGCGATGACGTCCATCGTCGCATAATCTCTCCCGAGCCATGTTTTGAGCAGGATTGGGTGACACTGCTGAAGCAAAAGTAAGAACCAGACTCCAAAGGGATGCTACCCCATTGCCCTCCAAACCGGAATGCTACGAGTCCTATGTGAAAAGAAAGATATTTCTAAAGCAGTACATTGCTGTCAATGGTGACCATGAACACGCAGTTTTCTGTGGCAAAAATGGTGCCAGTGAGGGGACCACGGCTGGAGAGAGCCCCCAAAGCCACGGTGGTTTCCCTGGCTCCCAGACCCGCTCAGCCTGCCCCAAGGAGAAGGCAGCTTGCAAGGAAGAGAGGCTTGGCTCTTGCTGCCGGCTTGGCAAACCTGCCCTGGGCTCCGACAGGCCGGCTGGGATCGTTCCATCTCCTGCTTTATCACCTCTAATGGAAGAGCAGCTGGCCACTTTAGACCCTCTGGCTGGGGCTTTGAAAGGCAAAGTGTTCAGTGGTGATGTCAGGAGCACACTCAGCACTCCAGCCCCAAGTGCCCCAGTGCTCCCTCCTGCTCTGTGAGGGGACACCCCACTGGCAGGGCGCACTGCAGGCCAGATTAGAGAATTGATAACACTTTCTTTTGCCAGTTTTGGTTTGTTGTTGTTTTTTTTTTTCTCTGGTTGGCTTGACTTCCTGGCGTTCCATAACGTGGCTCTATTGAATGTGGTCCTGGCATAAGCTGGGGGTGCAGTGTTACAGTGTGGGGATGGGCTGCACCTTGGAGACCATTTCCCTGAGGATTTAAAGGGTTTTTAGTTGAATGTGTAGTGAAACCACTGTGGTGATCAGACCAGTGCCAGTGGCAGGGCCTGTCAGCTTCACCTCCCCTTGCCTCTGTGCCAAGCCAAGCTACAGGGGCTTGGCAAATCCTCCCCAGTGCCAGACTCCTCTGGGGCTCATTGCTAAACCAGGACTGTGTCCAGAGGGGACCCCTGGATACCTGTTTAAACCTGCTGATGTGCCCCCATGGAGGGCTGGAGCCAAAATTCATGGTCTATGTTGAACTGGGAAAGTCTCTTACATGCCTCAATTCACAGTGAGCTCTTCCCCAGTTGCCTCCCCTGCGGGCTCCAGGCAGATCCTTCAGCACTACACTTGCTTCTCAAGGCCTGGAGCAGCTCCACTTTGGGGCTTTTGGGAATTCCACATGCAGTGACTTCACTTTCCCTTAGAGGAACCCTCCTGAATGTTAACCAAGTTGTGGTTCGCCTGACGTGCTGCTTTGAAAGGCAGACTGGGATTTGTCCCATGGCTTCCCCCAGCAAGCCACCTTACTCCAACCCCATCAGTGGTGCCTCTCCCTGCACACCTGGGCTCACCTTCCTTGCTAGGCTATGTCAGGTTCCACATCTCCTTTCCAAACCTATATCATTTTACTTGGACGTCAAAAAACACTTTGGTGCAGAAACTTCCTCCCAGCCAGCCAGCTCAGGAGCATTTACACAAAGCTGCTTCTGCAGGTGGTTCTGCCTGTTCACTCAGCTGGGTTTATTCCCACAAGTGACCTGCTTGCAGAATAAAGGGCAACAGAAAAAAGGTCCTAAACTCAGACTCCTCTGCATTATAAAATCACCTGGGAGATTTTTCCATGCTGTAGCAAAAGCTGTGCTGTGTGTGCTGTGCCCTGACAGAGAATCTGCCTGCTGGAGAAGAGTCTGGAGGATCTCAAAGTTCACTGCTCAGGGGTGAGGGAAAAGGGTCATTGCTTGCTTTTTCTTGGTGTTTTGGGTCTGAGGTCGTGTTTTTTTAATAGAACATTTTAGCAAATGGATTTTTCTCCCTGAATGCTGGTCATCCTCTTGCCTCCTGGCTGTTATACCCTTTCTTTGATCCTCCTTTGGGACCCTTCAACGCTGCAGGTCACAGGAGAAGCACTGAGCTGCTGGTTTTAGGCTCAGGTGTAGGACTGAAGCTGCAGAGGCAGGCTGCAGGCTATTGATCCAGCAGAATCTGAATGAACATGATATTTGATCTGTAATTATATAGCCAAAGAGGCTCTGCAGGGCAGGCAGAGTCAGCATCTTGGGTTGGATGCAATGTGCTTTTTTCCTGTTACTGTAAATCAGCTGCGAACACACCTTTACATCTCATCTTACACTGCTCCCTGTCAGAGATCTCTGCCTTCAGCCGTGGGCAGAGGAGCAGCACCAGAGAATAGAAATCTTCCTGCACCTCCTGCAGTGCCCTTTTCACATGCCATTCTTGGCTTGCTTCCTGGCTGCGTTTCACCAGGCTGTAAAAGTTAACTGTGTGCTGGAGTCGTGCTTTACGAGGCTACAATTCAATTTAGAAGCTAATTTATGCAAGTTATGCATCTCTCCCTCTCCTCCATTAGAAGGCAGCTGCTGGATCCACCCTGTGTGCAGTGGAACCATGGCTGTGGATAATTGAAGGGCTGGGCACCCACCACTCGCCTCCAACGAGAAAAGGCAGTAACAGGAGGTTTTAAGCAAATCCCTTCGATGGAGAAGGGATTTAGAAACGCTGCCCAGGTGTGTAGGGCAGTGCTAGGAAAGGCAAAGCTCATCTAAAGTTGGCATTTGCAAGAGGCATCAAATGCAATACAAGGAGTCTCTGCCCCAGCATTAGAAGTAAGAGGCTGGATAAGGAAAACTGGGGCATATCCAGTTGCATCAGGTGATTTAGTGACTGCAGGGACAGGCAAGGCTGAGGCATTCATGGCCTTACTTGCCTCAGTTTTGACCAACAAGGTCTCCCAGACCTCTCAGGGACAGGTTGAAGGGGGAGGAGACCAACCAGCAGTGGGTGAGGATCAGGTCAGGGTTTGTGTGAGGGAACATCCTGCACATGGGACCCACCAGGCTCCACCCAAGGGTGCTGAGGGTGGTGGCTGTTGTCCTCACAGGGATGCTCTCATCACGCTTGAAAGGTTGTAGGGATCAGGGGGATCCCCTGCAACTGGAGAAAAGGAAACATTGTGCCCTTCTCCAGAAAAGGGCCCAAGGACAATCAGGGACACTGCAGCCCAGTCAGTGTCAGGTCAGTACCTAGGAAAATCATGGAGTGAGCTCTCTTGGAGTGTGTTTGTGGACACAGCAGGGGGAAGAGCGCAGCTGGGAACAGCCAGCAAGGATTAAAGAAGGGTAAACCATGTTGAACCAACCTGAGTGCCCACTGGGTTAAAAATCCAGAGGGAGCTGTGGATGAGGAGTCAGCTCCTCCACAGAGTTTGTTCCCGGATAACAGGCCACACGTTCCTGGGGGTGCTGAACTGCAAAGTGTTGGGCACAGGAGGTGGCCTGGCATTCTGCATTTTACAGTAGCACCCAAATAAATAACACTGTAAAACATTTGGCTTCCTTGTTTGGTGTCAAAGAAGAGAAGGGAAACAGCAAAAATCAGCCTGATTACGTCCTAGTACTGGTGCACCTCAGTCCTTAGGGATTTTTCTAACCCTCCTAGAGAAAAAGATGCTTTCCAACCACTGCTGCTCTCCTTTCCTTGCCCCTTGATGATGCTGGTGGATGAAGGGTCTGGCAGTGTAGTATCAGTGGGTCATTTTATGACGACTGTCCATGCCTAAGTCCCATAAATGTACATTTCCAAGGGATGTCACAGCCTCCAGGGAGCAGTGACACTGCCTGATTTGTCCAGGAGGCTGACCAGGCAGTGAGGAATAACAACTCTGCCAAAAACTCTAGAGCAGCATCTCACCTTGCTGGGGACGAGTGCTCACCTGGTTGTGGACATATGGGACACTCTTGGACACTCTAGGAAAGCCTGAGAGCTGGGATTTCAGAGGAGATACAGCCCTATTGGCTTTCAGGCCAAATTTCCCATTAAAAAAAAATAAAAACATTCCTCTAAAAATAAAATTTTCAGACATGCAAAACCAAACAATCATCATCATAATAATGAGGTGGTTTCCCCAGATAATTACATATTTCAAGATCAGACGTTCTGTACTGGCACACAAAGCATGCTCCCTGCAGGTTTTCCAAAGCTCAGTTTTGTTTCAGGAAACAGCACTTTTTTGTGGATTGTTGCTGCTGGTTTCCTGCAAAGGTGTTTGTTTGTGTACAGCTGCAGCCTTTTTTCTGGCCATTAATAGCTATATGCTAACAGACTACAGAAGGTCTTAATTGGCAGAGTATGAATATTATGCTGTAAATTGCAGTAAGGCAGTTGCATTTATTAGTATACATTATTTGCATAGTGTCTGCAGAGGTTTCTGTACCCTGGTGGTGAATATGTATGGGAATAAATCAGTGAGCATTAATTGCTGAGGCTTAGCCCATGGGCCCTGCATTCAACTGGAGCATTCCTGTTAAATTTATGGAGGGCAGATCGAGTCCAGGAAGACTACTGAGGTTTGGTTGCAGTGAAAAATTGCTGAAACCTGTGTGGTTTGTCACTGAGTTTTAGCCTAAACTGGGGTTTACAAGCGGCTTTGAGAGACTTCAAGGGTCTTCCTGGTTTGAAAGCTTCCCTGCATGCCTGTAGGAGCAGGATCAGGGCAAAAAGCTGAAGGCACGTTCCAGAAAAGCCAGTCTTTTATTTCTGTTAAGGTGGTGTATATATCTAACATTTGGCTGTTGCTATTGCTGTCTTTGGCACATTTGCAGAAAGGCAGATATCAGAAATTTTTTTCCCTCTTTGGCTCTGAGCTTTCTCAGTAGAATTTCCTGGTGCCCCAAATGAATCTTGAAAAGAAATGAGGATTTTTTTTCCTTACGTTGTATCCTCCATAGGGCTGAGAAGTTTGTTTCCTTGGAGCAAACCCCTGAATCTGCTCTCCCAAGAGATCTACCCCCGCTGCAAAAATGCAGCAGCAGCAAGGATGTCCCTCACCAAGCAGGGAGGCAGTTCCCAGTCTGTCAGTGGCACAGGACCAGTGATGGATCCAGTGTCTCTGCTCCCTGTTCCACTGCCCACAGCCTGGAGGACGATGGACGCTGTGCTAATTAAGCAAAGCAGATGTAAATGTGAAGCATCACGTGTGGGTGCGTGGCAACTCAGAGGGATCCTGCTAAAGCTTCCTATGGCTTCCTGCTTATTTCTCTTTCTGTGCCGTCCATGATTCTTTCACAGAGCTTTTTATTTTGTGTTACCTCTCGCCTCTTGATTGAAAATGCTTTTACCACCCCTCATTGCCCACAGGAGCAAAGTTTCTTCTCAGACACCAATGTACAAAAGCCGCGGTCTGCCCCTCTCCTCCGTGCAGGGGTGGCACTGGAGAGGAGGAAAGCATCTCTAGCCCCCGCCAAACCCCGGGATCAACGCAAAAAGGCAGGGATATCTCCGGGATCACATTCCCGTCCCGCAGTGTCACAGCGTGTCACTTCTGCCTCTGGTGGCAGCACTGGCGCAGGGCTGAAGGGCGAACTCACGGGTGAGGCCAACACGTGTCCCCTTTTCCCAGCTGTGGGGAGGTCACCCACAACCTCTTTGCTCAATGAATTGTTCCAAGCGGTTTTTTCTAATTTTTTAAAATAATTTCTGATGCCAGTTGCCTTTGTGCTGTCTGTCACCAGGAGCGAGAAGCTTTGTGAAGACCCGAGCATATCTGAGGCATTAAGCAGTGACTCCTCTGACCGGCAGCCTGCTGCTGTCCTGAGCCACACTGCGGCACGGGATGCTCGAGAGTGCATTTGTGTGCACACGTGGGGCACAGAGAAAGGCTCCTGTCCCTGCCCTATCGCAGTGCCCTGTCACTTGGCCCCTCCTGACTGGCGACAGGAAAAGCAGTTTGTAGAAGCCTCGGCAGGGGAGGTGACGGCATTGCACGGAGAGATGGCCGGGTTCAGCTGCGAAAAACAGCCCCCCAGAGAGAGGAAGAGGAGATGACTGTGGCTGGGGGAGGCAGCACATTCTGGCTTTGCCATCACAGCTGGGACTGGGAGCCCAAGAGCAGTGCTGCAGCAGCCACTGAGAGCTCCTCTGCCTGCTGCCACGTGAAAGCCCCGAGACCTCTGAGGCCTGAAGATGTGTGACACCGGCTCTGGATTCCTGTGCCACATACAAGAGCAGAAGGGCTGCTTGTTTCCAGGTGCATGCCTTTGGCCTTTTGTGTCCGAGTGAATGAATTAATTACTTAACAAATTTAATGATGAATTAATATGCCTAGGCTAATGCTCCTGTTTTACCCGGGACTCCTGTCCTATTCCAGGACTTGGGGGTCCCTGAAATCCCCTTGGACAGGGTGAGAGGAGGCGAATGAGCAGTGCTCAGCCAGCCTCGGGCAGTGCCAAGCCCTGGCAGTGGTGCGAGCCAGCACAAGGAGAATGCCAAGGTTCGGCAGCACCGAGCTGTGTCCTTGGGCTCCCCGGTGCTCACTTTGATCCTGAGTACGCTCAGCACCAGGCTGCCAAGGGTTTATTGTTCCCCTCTGCGTTCGCCCAGCTTTCCCCCGACCTGATCTCCCCCTGGGAGCTCAGATAAGACGGGAGGACGACAGGGAGCGGGGGAAAGGACGCCCACCCCTGTAGGTGCCCAGCGCCGCAGCCACGGGGATCAGGCTTTCACTGACACTGGCAAGCACTGGATCAGGACCCGCCAGCTCAGTGCTGACGGCTGAGAGCGGGGTGATTAGCCAGGTTTGTAGAGGCTGTGCTCTCCACGACCCGGTGACAGCCAAGCAGGGCCCCTTCAGGCCGTGCTGTTTGTTATTCAGCCCCCTCCAGGAGGATTAGAGCACGAGGCAAAATTTTTTTTTTGGCGTGAGATAAGATTTTCATCCTGAATTTCATGCTGAGCTTGAGCTCACTAATCTTCCCTTCGGAGCACGGTAGACGGCTCCTCATGCCACTGGCACAACATTTTAATCCCTCGCCTAGATGTGGCTGCGCAGAACCCACTTGCGACACCCCTCTCGTCATTCCAGAGGATTCCAGGGAGCCTGCGCATCCCACCGAGCAAATCCCAGGGTGGAGGCGACCCCCCGGTGCCCCTCGCAGCCCGTCCCTCTGCTGCCCATCCCGCAGCTGCTGACATCACCAGACGTCGGCACAAAGCGGCTCAGGAGGCGGCATGAAAGGATCAGGGAGCAAAGCCGAAAATTGAATTAGCGCTTATTAGAAGGGCGGCTGGAAACGCCGCGGAGCAGCCACGTGTGGAGCCCCGGGCCCGGCGTGTCACACACGAGCAGCTGCGGCACACGTGGGACAGCTGGGAAGTGCCCCTGTGCCTGAACCCAGCCACAGTGGGAGAGCCGAAGCCAGCCCTCCTCCCCCTCCTCCTCCTCCTCCTCCTGCTGCTGCTGCTGCTGCTGCTCTGCGAAGGACACACGTCAGGGCTGAGGCATTGGAAACTCTCCACGTAGGAGAGGGAAGGGAGGTGGTGGCTTTGGAGAGCTGAAACACCCTGAGCAGGGGGACCTTGGCGTCACAGAGGTGGCAGCTGAGCGCGTCCCCCCGGCCTCCCCCACTGGAGAGCAGTTGCTCACAGCCCCGTAAGCAGGTTTATTAACCACCCAGCCTGCGTGCTAATTGCATTACTAAGCAAAGTCCTCGTTAGACAGGAGGCCAAAAGGGACTCCCAAGCCAGTGTCAAGCCTGTATTTGGGAAAATTTACACTGACGCTCGTATTTAATGCTCCGGCTGGGGCGTGTTGCAGGTCCCGGAGTGAGCAGGATTGAACTCTGCGTGGATTGAAGCAATCAGCAGCAGCGTGATGCAGCAGGTCCCCAAAAGTCCTTTCATGTCTGCAGCCACGACGTGCTGCAATGTCATGGGGCACCACAGCTAAGGACGGGTCATGCAGGGGCTGGGTGGGTTTATCTTACGCTTTCAGGTTTGATTTATGTTCCCTTCAGCCCCTGATGGATTGAAACACCCTCTGTAACAAGGCCCGTGCCAAGGGAGCTCTTTGCAGCTCCACATTTAAAGAAAAGTGCTTGGCTACTGTTAATCTTCCTAATAACATGGGTCTGCCTCTAGATGTAAGTGCTAGTTATTAATTCAAGGAGTTTCTTACACGTTCAAAGGACATAAAGATCCCTTTCATTGCTTTGTACCTGCCCATCCTCCTTGCAGGCAGACTGCTTGGTGAGACAAAAAAGCGCTGTTTCACCACATCCCCTTTGTCAGAAATGCTGCCTGTACCAAATACAGCATCCTAATATTAAATATTTCACAGGGCTGCGTGGGAATGTGCTGCCCCAAAAGCTGCTTAGTGCTTGGTGCTTTTGACACTGAGTGGTTGAGAGGGCTCAAAACGTGGGATTGTGTGGCAGAAGAGGAAAACAGCTTGGGGCCAGGATGAGACCTGGTCACCCTCAGGGATGACCCAGTTGTGGTCCCTTCCAACCTGATCTGTTCCGTAATTCCATGATTCTGTGCCCTAATCAGCACAGCTTCTCAGGGCTCCTCAGGGAGCATTTACCTCAGCTTGGCCATGCACATGGAATTCTCAAACTTTATATCAGGTCTCACCCTTTCCCTGCATCTTCTTTTTCTCCTCTCCCCTTGCACTGAGCACTGGTTCAGATAACACATTCAAAATCTCGCAGTTTTGTGATTTCCCAGCAAATAGTGGCAGAGTACTGCTATTTCCAAGTTCTCCTCTCAGGGCACACACACCCAGGCTGTGTTTCTGCTGGACTTTGCTGGCTGAGCCAAAGAAGGGAAAGACAAAATCATTGCAGATGGATGCAAAGGACTCCCTTCTGTGTCTGGCAAACGAGAAACCCTGATCACTTTGAGTCACTGAAAGTGTTAATTCCATCACCAATAAATGCTTTGCAGTTCTTTGCTTCTATCTTTATTTTTCTCTTCTTCATCTTTTTCAGTGATGTTGGGGAATTTTTAATGTCCCAACAGTAAGTGGTTTTCTTTTCAATGTCATAGAGAAGGTGCTTGGATTTTTCCTTGGCCTGAAATGTTTGTCGGATGGAGCACAAATCTGCTGTTGGTTCCTTTCAGCCCAGGACTGCAGGGTTTCAGGACCTATAAATGACTTGAAAAATCTGGACCAGTTTTATCTGTCTGACTCAGCTCCACATCCCTTCAACAAGAACACCGTGGCTAACAGGAACCTCTTGAGCTCAATTATACGGATATTGACATTTATTCCGCTATGACGCTCACAGCTAGAGATGATAAGTGATTTTTTTGTTTGTTTTTCCTTTTTCCAGCATTACCTCAGCAATCCTGGTATCCACGGGGAAACACTAGCACGTGGCATTTTGCACTTAGCACCTCTTGTAAACTTTGCTGTGCTGACTGACACATTCTGGCTCTGGTCAGACAAACACATCTGCAGCACCTGTGTCTGGCAGGAGTGAGTTTCTATAGTTACTGTCCCAAGAAAATCCAAGCAGTCAGTCAATTATTCCTCTTTATAGTGAGATTTAGTGCCTGATCTGGAGCTGAACAGTCAACAGAATCACACTGTATGAGCCAATCTGTTTTGAACTGGTCTTGCTGTGGCAAAAATCCTCCCACTGCACAAATTCTTAAGGTATCAGTCCCCTGCTCTGTTGCCACCCTTTGGCATGGTGGGACAAGGAGGAAAGAGCAGAGGGCATCACATTGCCCCTATTAATACTGTGACAGGGCAGGATTCTGACCCCACCACAAGCAGGAGTCTGTAGGAGCATCCCTGCTGTCAGGCACAGGCCTTTTTTCAGTGCTTCCCAAAGACCAGGAGGGAAAACTTGGCAGGCAGCAAGGCAGGAAGGTCAAAGGAGGAATTTTTTGACTGGAGATCCAGGCAAGTGACATTATCCCAGTCCCCTGATTTTCTATCCCCTGGATACAGGTTACCCAGGGAAATTGTGGATTCCCCATTATCTAGTGGCAGGTGTCCCTGCTCATGGCAAGGGAGTTGGACTTGAACTTTGAAGGTCCCTTCCAACCCAAACCATTCCATGGGATGAAGAACACGCCTGGACATCTAAGGAGATGTTGGAGTTGAGTGAATAAAAACATTTTGAGAAGGCCATGGTAAAGAAAATTGCTAACATCTACCCCCTTCTAGAGTCTTTCTACAAAGTTAAAATTGCACAGTCATCAGAAAGGAAAAAAAAAAAAAAAAAAAAAAAAAAAAAAAAAAAAAAAAAAAGAAGGGGGGGGGGGTTAAAAAAAAAAAAAAAAAAAAAAAAAAAAAAAAAAAAAGAGGAGGGATGGGGATTTAAATAAAATAAATTGAAGGCTCCTGCCTTGTATTTCAGGGATTCCTGCACCATCTGTGAGCAAGCTCTAGGGTGCCTCAGTGGGAGCACAGAGGTAGCTCAGTCACGCAAAACCCATGACTGCAGAGCATTTGACTAATAAACTGAAACACCAGGAAAAAAACCTTTGTCCCTGCTTTTGCCTGGATGAACTAGAAAAGTGTGTCTGTCTTTTCAAGAGGTGGCACTGCTGCAGATTTCACTGTGCCCATATAGGCTGCAATCCACTCCTTTGTTTCTCCTTTCAGTTCCCCACAAATACCATCTACAGCCGGTGCCACGCTTTCCTTTTATCGATATATTGCTGGGCTTTATCAGCAAAGCTTTTGTTGCAGCTCTCCCTGTGGTGAATAAAGGTTGAAAAGACCATCCCTGAGTGAATCTGGGAAGGGAGCTTGCATAATCGGGGAGCTGCTGGTGCAGGGCTCTGCTGACGTAACCGGCTGGGGAAAATTACCGAGGCGCCTGCTGAGGGACAGAAGTGAGTAACTCCCATCAGCAGAGCCCCGGCTTCTGAAGGAGCTGCTGCTCAGGAGAAGGGCTAAAATAGACCTGGAGAGAAGCTGGTTTTGAACAGCAAGGGCCTTTTTATTTGTTTTTATAAAGAGAGTTCTGCGCGGATCGCGTGTGAACTCTTTGTGCGCCTCTGTAGGAATCGGAGGGATAAACAAACCTGGAAGCAACTGCTAGCGCTTGACATCCTTTTGTTGGCATTTATCAGCCCCTGGCAGGATCCCCACAAGGTTCCCAAGGGCAGCTGAGACCCAGCCAGACCACAGGCTGTCCTGCCTCGGTCCTGTGTTAGATAAGCAGAGCTGTTCCTCAGAGCATCATCCTGCTCCAAAGAGGAGCAAAGTTCTGTAGCCAGGAGCTTGCATAAGGAGCCAGAGCCATCAGGCACAGGTCTCTTGCCTGCAGCTGGCTGTGTGATTTTGGGGATGCTGAGTCTGCACCTGGCTGGAAGCCACAAGATCTCAAGCGTGAGGAGAACTGGAGAAAAGCCCCAGGGAAAGCCCTGGGAGCCCATCTAGGGCCAGGGATTGAGGGTTTGATCCTTGGTGTAAGCCAGCAACAATCCCATTCACACTGCATGGCCTGCACCTGCTCAGGACTGGAGGAGGGAAAAGGTGTTTTTCCAGCCTTGCCCTGTGTCCTTCACTCTTGGTGGTGGGCCAGGAGGGCCCTCCCATTTTCACAGGGCAGGCAGGGGCACCTGAGCAGAGGGGCCATGAGCTCCTCCAGCACCAAGCTCCAAAGCAGGGCTGTCCCCACTCTGTGCCAGCCCCACAGCCAGAGGCAAGGCACACCTCATCCCCTGGTCCTCACGGGGCCATGCCAAGGTCTGCACCCATGCCATGACCCCAGCCCCACACCCTGACCCTTCCCCCGTGCGGCTTCTGGGCTGCAGATGTGCGACGGCGCTTTCCTGTCCGAGCCCGTGCAGCAGAGAAAACCCATCTGGACTCAGATAAAGAGGAAATCAGACCGTGTCTCATCCTCTGCCAAGCTGGAAGCCAATTACAGACACAGAGCAGGAGCCTCCTGCCTTGGTTTCCTCTGGAAAGGCACAAGGGGCCGGACACAATGAGAGCAGCAGATCTGTGCTGCTGGTGCTGGTCACCGTCAGAAAGGTGCTGGTCTTGCTGTCACTGGTGGGGACAGAGAGGCTGCATTGGTCCACCCAATGACTGGACACCAGAACCAAGAGGCACCCAGATGTCTGAGGTGGGACACGTGTGCTAAAAGGGACCCCACTGGCCCAGCCGGAGCATCACCTCTGCCAGGTGTGAATTGCACTCGCAAGTGGGATGTGGTCTCAGACTGGACAGCCAGCCCAGGACAGTTTGGAAACATTTCACCATCTTTTTCCAGCTACTTAGGAGGCATAGAGCTTTTGCACAAACATTATCTGTGGTACAGTGTAATAAAAAGCCACTTTCCACCTAATCCCGTGCACAAACCACGTTACTATCACCGTATGCACGGAAGCTGTAGCTGTGTTTATAGACTACTGGCTGCTGTAAATGTATCCCTGTAGGCTTTAAATCCATGCCTGCTTGTCTGATGATTGGTTTAACCAGTGCTAATTCCCTGAAAATGAATGGAGCTACTCATCAAATGTTTCTCCTGATGAAATGTGCATTTTTCCCTCAGGCAAAATCAAGAGGTGCCCTGGGAGGGTGAGGAAAGCCCTGGAAAGCAATGATAGCTCAAACCACAGCTGTGAGTCTGAGAGGAGTCCTGATGAGCCTGGAGGTGGCTGTCACAAGCCCAAGGGATGAGCAGGCCCTGGGAAGCCCTGGCTCCTGAGTGATCCTGGCTCTCAAAGCACCAAGAGAGACACAGCGCTCTCCAGGTGAACCAAATCAGAAGGAAGCCGTGCACAGCTGTGGCTGTGGAGAAACAGACTCCTTCTTGCATCTCTGCCTTGCACTCACGTAGATCTGCTCTCTGCAGGGGGACAGGGAGCACCCCCTGAGGCCACCACCATTCCCTGTCCACAGCCAGGACGTGTGGCTGCGGGGTCACGGCCCTGCCCTCAATCCCACCACAACCACGCCAATCCAGAGAGATGTTTTGCCTATTCAGAGAGCACACAAACGTGCCAAACCCTGGGCTGGTTGGATTCCTGGCCAACATGAGGCCTCTTGCTGTCTGCCCATGCACAGCAGTTTGCTCCTGCCGATGGGTGTGCAGCAAACATCTCCGAGGTAGATCAAGCCACAGGACAACAGTGATTAAAAAGTAGCTTTGCTGGTGTTACATGGAGGCAAACAACACCAGCTTGGGCTGTGCAAGAGGTTCTGAAGGTGTATTCACACGAAGGCAGTGTGGGAAGTTTGTGTGGTGACGCCGTGTGGTGGCTGAGTTAAGGTTTAATTGCTGAGGTAACTCCCTGGGGTGAAACTGAAGCAGGCACGACTGAAAACTGGAAGTCAAAGTAATTGCCTTCCCCCTCTTTATAACTGAATGATCTTTTCTACTTACTTTCAACTCACCTGCTGCCAGGAGCGTGCAGAACCACAAAGAGGTGGAGAGCTGGTGCTCTGCAGGAGGGTCAGCCAATCCTCAGGGTACCTAAATCTGCCCAGAGGTAGATGATTAGGCAGTGGCTGATTGCATTTTGTCATATTGACTAGAAAAAGGCTCAGAATTAGTGGTGAGGGAAGTGCTGCTCTGCTGCAGTTCTGCACGACCTTGTGCTGCTCCCTGTGTCTCATTTTCTGGAGCAGCACCACTCATCACCCAGATTTGCTGCAAACTAACCCGGTAATTACTGGTAAGGTGCTTTAAGAAGCTGTGCTAGTGTTCTAGAAAGAAACCACTGTTGAAATTATTTCGAAGCTGAGCACCTCAGGCAGGCTGGAAATGGTTCAGGACAAGAAAAATGGACTTTCACAATGTGTGGGGGCCCTTTAGGGCTCAGGATTTGAGCTGGCTCAACAGTGAAGAAAGGATTTATTCAGTGAGTGAACACAGGTGTGCTGGAAAAGCGCTGTGATTGCTTCCTTCAAAACAGGTTAAAAAGGGACTGCCATAAATTTACTGTCTCTGATGTCGCTCCTTGTGCACCTCAGGGGTGTTCCCGTGAAGCCCACAATTCCCATCCTTGCCCAGGGTCTGGTGCATCCAGATGGCTGATGTGAGGCCTACTCTGCCAGGGAAATGTACATATTAGAAGATATAATCCATAAAAGCAAAAATCTTCACCACTGTGTTTCTTTTTTTTTTTTTTTTTTTTTTTTTTTTTTTTTTTTATAAAATCAGACTCCTCTTGGGGCTGATGCGATAAGAACCCAAAAAGATGGGGTTTTTAAGAGATCACACTCCATCTTTCACTCCATCAAGTGGCCTGGGGGCATTTTTTATGAGGGAAAATGGAGGCTGAAGCACAACCTTTATGACCCACATCCACCCATCCCTGCCAGCACTCACCTCTTTTGCTGTAGAGTTTGTGCACCACACTTGGTGTGGTTGGTTGTTCCCAGGCTGCAGGTGACATTTTGGTGACTTATCCAGCTCAGAGCTCGAAAAAACTGGTGTCTCTCAGCATAACAAGAGAGAGAAACTGGCTCTAAGTAACTCCCAAAGAAGTTCAGGAGGGCCAAAACAGATGAAATGGATGGCACAGAGTTCATTTCCCAGCAATATTAATTATCTATTGCTTTTCCTCTTTGCACTCTGCTACACAACCACACTCTGCCATAAAAGAGTTTCAGAGCTACAAAGTGGGGAGGAGAAAAAAAGGTTTTTAACCTTGCTTAAAGTTTTAAAGTCACCTCCGTTGTGCCAACGGAAGGAGTTTTGAGTGCTGGGAAAAAAATAAATATAATATCTCAAAAGCACCCTGAACTGTAAGAATATTACACCCATAAAAATGCCAGCCTGAGCTTATAAAACTTTAACAGTGGTAATATTAAAAATGCAGAGGGGACCAACAGAGAGCACAAGGGAGGGCAGTAAAGAAAAGAAGAACCTGGCAGGAAGAAATACACAAAAATATGTGGCTTAGCTCGGGTACTTTATGCATCAGCCCAGCATGAACTAAACACCTTGTCACCTCAGCATGCACTTGTCAGCAGCAGCTACTGGCAGCAGCAGGGGGCAAAGGGGAATGGGGGCAAATGCCTGGGATTTATGAGATAAAGAGCACACCAGGTCTAGGGGACAAGGATGTCTCCAGCCCAGTGTGCAGGAAGGACCATCATTGGCACCTGCAAGGCTGACAGCTGTTGACGGAGCCACCGGGCCAGGGAGTGTGGAAAGAGATGGGAGAAGAGCTGACATGGTAGCTGGGAACAGGCAAAGGGATTGGGGAATGCAGCAGCCATGCACCAGTTTATTTGTCCTCTGCAGGAGAAAGGTGTTGGGACCAACTCTGCTGGAAGGATGGGGAAGCACACGATGAATGGAATAAAGGAAGGGATAGGTTTCCCAGCTGCAGTCTGTGCAGGGCTTGCTGGAGTCAGGACACAGGAGAGACCAGGTCTGCCTGATTCCTTGTTGCCAAGCAGGAATGTGCTCATTAAGATGAGGAGCCCTGAAAGAGATTTAGTCTGGGTCAAGGACCAGCCAATGGGTAGAAAACAGGCCATGCTGAAAGAGGAATTGAAATTTGGCAGTGAGCTCCTGGTGGAATTCGTCAGGGAGCTGTCTTGGATGCTATCTTAATCCTTATTTTCTTTAACTGACCCTAGCAGAGAAGGCAGGAATGACGTGAAGCTGGGAGTCACTGCTGGTGCTGATAAGGGCTGGAATATTGCGCAGGAGGAGCTGGGTGCCCTTAAGAGTGAGACTGAGACAAATGGGATGTAATTTAGCAGTAAAAAATGCACCTCCATGTACTTGGACACTACAAACAAGAATTTCTGCTACATGCTGGCAGCTTATCCACAAAGGAGCAGAGATAGATCACTCAGGCATGAGATGGCTGGGAGCCACGGGAAAAGGCGAATGCAAACGGAATCAGCGCTTCCAGAAGGGCCTGGAGAGAGCAGTGCCAGGGGATGAGGACTTGCTGAGACCTTGGGACTGTGCCTGAGCTGCTGGGGACATCTCCTCGTGCCAGCTCAGGCATTGGCCCTGTGCCCTGCGCTGGACCCTGGCAGCTCCCTGCAGCTCGAGGGGCTCCGTGGGGACGTGGCCACTCTCCATAACCACTTTCCTTTTCCCAACGCATCCACTAAAAAGAGGGATGAGTGATTTAAGCCGGAGGATAATGCTGGCCGTTGAGCAAATGCCTCCAAACCATTCCTGGCTATGTTTAGACAAGGAATGACAGCATTAATGACTGCTGGAGGCATGAAATTCTGCAAAGGCTTTCCTGAAGGAATCCTAGGAGCAAAGTTCTGCCTAATTTTAAGCTGGAGCTTTGCAAGCCTATGAAAGCAGTTGCATAACATGACTGTGGGTGACAGAGGAAGATGAGACCCAGGAGATCCTGTCCAGTCCCATGATTTTAAACTCGTTATCTGCAAGGAGAGCTGCAGAAATCAATAGAACAAGGGGCATCCAGCTAGACACTGGCATGAAATCTGGAAATGAATCATGGCCACTGCTCTGGGGCAAATAAACAAGGTATGGCTTATTTCAGACTTGTCTTTGGAAAGCCCTGCTCACAACCTGAGAATTTAGAGCCTCCAGGACATGGCAAGTAAGGGAAGCCAAGACAGACAAAGCCCCTGCATCCAAGTGCCTCCTTTGAAGGGCAGTGCAGATCTCTGCTGTGCTCCTAAAGAGGCAATATCAGTACAGACACAGCTCTGAAACTGTCCCAGCTGTCCCACAGGTTTGAAGGGTCCTCTAGAAAGGATTAGAAAGCCCCAAACCAGCCTGTCCTTTTAATCCAACTCATTAGTTATAGAAGTTGGCAACAATTGAAGCCACAACGAGAATCTTCCTAGATGCCAGCCTCTTCTGGGGAGCCATAAATGTTTCTATCACATGCTTTTTAATCAAAATGGCCAAAATTCATAACCAAAAGGACAGTGTCCAGCCATCACTGCATGTCCTGTGCATGGGTTTGGAGGGCCAAAGGCCAGCAGGGTGGTGACCTCCCAGGACCAGTGCTGGCTGCAGGGTCCAGGCAGGTCCATAGCAAGGTGAGCATCTCAAGGGCTCTGGTGCACCCCTGCTATGCCCAGGGCTGGGCTTTTGGGGCATACTGGGCTCAAGGTAACTCAGAGAGCAACAAGGGCAGTTTCTGAGGCTGTGTTTTATGCCATTGGTATATCTGGAGTGACAGAAGAGGAAATGTGTCCAGAAAAGCAAAACAGCCACACGAAAAGAGGGTTGGTATGCCAGGAGCATCATAAGGAGGTTTGTGTAGAGGCAGAGGGTGCCCACAGCACAGGGACTGACATCCCTAAAGGGTGTTGGTGACACCTCTGGCAGGTGTTTCCACCAAGAGGGGACACAGCATCCCTCAGGCTCACCTGGGACAGTGTCTCAAGGTTGGCTTAGGCCAAGAAGGACACTGCCCTTCACCTTCAGTGCACTGTTAGGACAGCTCCCTCAGTTCCCCCCTGCACGTCACCTCCCCAAGGGTCTTCTGATGGTCAAGATGACCTGTTCAGTAGATCAGGAAGACCAACATGAGGGGATGTTGGGAACCTGCAGAGGGGAAATTCTGGTACTTGTGATTGCACTCAAAATAGCAGTTGACTTCTGTGCTGCTGGCTGGCTCTCAGAGAGCTTTATCTGTCCTTTCACAAACGTGTGATTTTGGGTTTTGTTCTGACAGCGACAACAGGGCCACCAGAAAGAAGAGTAAATGGAGAGTAATTACAGGAATTAATGTGCAAGAGATGATCACCTGCTGTCTGGGGACTGTATCTCTCTCCCACCTCAGGTACTCTGGAGTTAACAGCAGATTGGTGGCAGGAGCGCACGTGCACCTGATTAAATTCCTCACTGATCCTTCCCTTTTCCTACCATGTCTCATGCCTTGAGGGGTGCTCGATGAGAAGACAGCCCAGTGCTGTAAGATGTACCCACCCTGGAAATGATTTTGACTCCTGCAGAGGCTGGGATATAGGAAAAACAAGCAGGACAACTTCTTAGACCCTCTGCCTAGCAAGAAACCTGAAACACAGGTTGCAAAGGATCAGCTGCTGGACATTGACGTACCCACAGCACTCCATCCTGTGGCAGCTGGGAAGATGCAATGACCTCCAGTGAAAAGATGCAGACTAATTCCACTGTCTCTGACCCTTTTAGAGGAAATTGTTTCTTTCCCTCAAGAGAGGAAGGTTTGATTCAAAATCTAGCAGCCAGCTCACTTAGGCCTCCAGATTGCCTTTGAAGCACTGGTCCTGTGAGAATCCTCCACTTAAATTCACCTCCTGCCCTCCCCAGTGTAGGGCAGACTCCTCTGGCTCCTTGCAGACCCAGCTGGCAGCCTGAAGGAAGACTCCCTTCAGTGGTTTATCCTCTGCCAAACAAAAGGAAATCAGTGCCCTTGATCCCAGCTCAGGAAATGAGAGCAGTTCTGAATGAACTCTGAGTTACCAGGTCCCAGGCCCCGCTAAGCTCAGCTTACCTCCCTTGGGAGCTGCCTCCTCTCTTCCCCTGGCAGAAGGACTCGCACTACATGAGGTGGGCTGGCCTCATGGGTCAGGATCTCCTCTGGCTGAGCTGGGCAGGTGTGAAGCACTGTGCTGTGTGTCCAGAGGGCTGTGGATCCCGGAGCCGGCCTCTTGCTCGCACCTCAGGTTGGAAAAGACCTTTAAGGTGATCGAGTCCAACTGTTAACCCAGCTCTGCCCAGGCCACCGCTAAACCATGTCCCTAAGTACCACATCTACAGTTCTTTTGAACACCTCCAGGGTTGGTGATCCCACCACTTCCCTGGGCAGCCTGTTTTAATGCTTTTGTGCTTTTAATGCTCTTAATGCATTTTTGATGAAGAATTTTTTTCTAATACCAGTCTAAAACTCCCCTGGTGCAACTTCAGGCTGTTTAGTTTCATCCTTTCACCTGGGAGAAGAGGCTGATTACCCTGGCCACACCCTCCTCTCAGGTAGTTGTAGAGAGTGAGAAGGTCCCCCCTGAGCCTCCTTTTCTCCAGGCTAAACACCCCCAGTTCCTTCAGCTGCTCCTCACCAGACCTGTGCTCCAGACCCTTCCCCAGCTCCGTTGCCCTTCTCTGGACACACTCCAGAAAACATCAGCTTTCTGGAGTACATCAGACCCTTCCTGGGCCTCAAGCCCTCACCTTTGGGGCAGGAGCCCCATCCCTTCTGACAGGATTGGGGTCACTTGGCTCGTGAAGCATTAGGAAAGAATGACCTGGCAGAGGGTCTCATCCTTTTCACATTCACTCCCTGCCCTCCCAGCCGTGGCTTTGATAAACACTGCTCTCTGCTCTTCCTGCCTGGGCCAGAAAGTTAAACACAGGGGTTGTTTCTCTTCCCTCCATAGGGAGTGCCTTTGTAGCGGGTTGAATTTGG